>JAVXUM010000036.1:8680531-8691318 GCA_035590655.1 Pouteria glomerata
TTTTTGTAATTTTGGTTCAGATTTTTTGTCCCACAAAAGCTAAAAAACGGCAACATTTTACCGAAAACACTGCCAAAATGCCGCTTTCAGCCTACTGCTGCGGCAGCAGTTATAAGGTATACTGCTGCCCCCCGCGTCCGTTATTTTCACCGTGCGAATTGAGTTGCCAAGTGAAAGAAAAATATATAATAATGAGCTGAGGTCCTCATAGTAATAAGACTAGCTGGTTGTGAAGTTGGTCCCGTCGTGGCTCCGTTTGGAGCAACACATAATAAAACGAAATAATACAAAATTTTACAAATCTTTATAAAATTCTACAAATCTCTACAAATACAAATTACGAGACTGTAAAATTTAAATTTTACACTCACTACACAAAACCCAAAACAAACAAATTTAAACTTTTTACCAATTACACAAAACCCGAGACATTAACTTTTTATTTTATACTACTCCAAACTCACCTTATACTAGGAAAAGCGCGGACCCATCCCCTAACTTGATCTGAAGGAATTTTTTTTTTCTAATTTTTTTTGTATTGTTTTCATTAAAATTTATCTTTTTAAAAGTTAAAAATTTCCTATACCTAAAGGCACATAAGTATAATTTAGTCTACAAATAATTCAAATATAAATTTTTAAAACAAACCTACATGAAAAGCTATAAGAATAATCTATAAAAATAAAAATTACTAATCAAAAAAGGTTAAAATATTTGTACAGTCTTTAACAAACATGTAAAATTTTATCATTTATTACAAATAAATATTTTAAAATAAATATTTAACAAAAAATGAAAAGAGTAAAAAATTGTATTCCTATGTGAAATAACAAAAACACAACTAAATTGTAAAGAAAAATAAAAAATAATTATGACCATTGAGTAAATTTAATAGTTAAAAATATCTCAAGTTAAATTTTTTATCTTTTTTATCTTAAATATCTTAAATTCTAACACAAAGAGTGTAAAAGTATATGTATTTAAAATTTTAAGTTTTAAGTACATTAAAATTGAATTTTTCTCATAAAAAATAAAATTTTAGTTTAAATATTTATTCTTTAAAATTAAATTTTTAAAGAATATTTTTTTAATTTTTAATTTAAGTACATTAAAATTAAATTTTAAATATTATTTTTTAAAAAAAAAATTAGTTAACTTTGTTCAATATGGATTTGTATAAAAAATATTTTAAAAACATTTATAAAAAAAATTTTAATAAAATATTAAAAAATAAGATAGTGTAATTTTATGTAAAGTGTCTGAAAAACAAGTAAAATGAAGAGAAAAAAATAATCTTGGTCATTAAAAATATATCAAATTCAAATTTTTTAATTTTTTTATATATAAATGACACAAATAGTATAAAAGTATATATATTTAAAATTAATTATTAATTATTATATAGTAAATTAATTATTATTATTTATTTATTTTTATTTATTTCAAATAAAAAATTTAACTTACATTAAAATAAAAAAAAATAATAAGCAAACCCAACCCCCACCACCTCACTCTTTCTATCTTGTCCTTTGTGCCCCCTCTCTCCCCCAACCCCGCCCCGTCTTTACTCCTTCGTGCCCCCCTCTCTCTCTTTCCTCTAACTCCCACAACCTCTCGCACCCCCATTATCTCTTTCTCTCTCTCTCGTCCTCTAACACCCTAGGCGTGCAACATTTAAAATTAAATATACACATATTTAAAATTAAAAAATATTAACATATTTTCTTTTTTTCAAAACCCAAAATAAATTCCTTTTTCATTGTATTTTTACCTTTTGAAGAATTAAAGTACAATTTGAAAGTTATCAACTAAACACTCAAAACAAACTCAAAATTCAATATCACCATCATATTTATAATTTAACCAAAAGATCAAAGATACATCATATATTTATTAAATTAAAAATATTATTGTTAATCATATATTATGCTTTATAAAAAAAATATAGCCAACCTTATCCATTTAAATTTAAAATTAGAATTTATAAAAAAAATCACTCCTCCAAGACAAATTTTATTCAAATATTTTAAAAAGTAAAAAAAGTAGAATGTTGAGTATAAAGAGTGCCAGATAAGTTTTGATAATAAATTTTTAATTCGTTTTATAAAAATAACTTAAATAAAAATTATTATTAATTATATATGTGATTTATAAAATAAAACAAATATAGTAAATGTAACAAATTTAAATTTAAAATTAAAATTTTGAAAAATAACTATTTTTGAACTTAATTAATATTCAATATTTTTTGTTACTTTTAAATTTTAAAAATACTAAGAATTGTTGTTATAAGAAAAATAACCGAATTATTGTTTAAGCTTTTTTATTTGTGTTTTTTTGTTCAACTTCATTTTTTATCTAAATTTTTAATTTAATTACAAATGTAATTAACTTGTATTAAATTTTTAATTTAAGCAAGTGGATCCACTTTTAAAACTCACTAAGTGAATTTTTTTTTTAAAATCCACAAAAGTGAGTCCATTTTGAGAATGTATGAGTTTTTTACATTTGTTATTAATTAAAATCAAATGCCACAATCTTTTATTGTGTTTTAGCGAAGTGAGACAAAAAAATAAAGGTTTTATGAATATAAAAGATTTCGACCATTCGTTAAAGAATAAAATTTAATTTTGATTGATCGTTGGATCATCATAATTTGTAAAAGACATATTTTCAAAAATCATATTCTTTTATTATATAAATAATGATTATGATGAATTTGCTACTCTGGTTTTATACTTACATGACTATACTTTTTAAATTAATTTGATTTAGAATATGTATTTCTATTTTTTAATTAAAAATTAGACATCGTTAACTACTTCGCTTTAATATAGAGTACATGGAAATATAAATATGAATTTTTGAAATTTAACGGGTATTAGTAATTTTTATTTTAGTACAACTGTGAAGAAAAATAGCATATTATTTTCTCTTTTTTTTTCATTTCTGTCTCTCTATTTCAATTAAATTTAAATACATGACAATATTAAAATTTTGAATTGCAATTACTTTTTATTTTTTTTATTCCATCATTAAAATTCATAAATAAAGAAAAGAATCTCACATTCATCTTTTCTTTTCGTTATTGTTTCACCGTGAAGTCAAGTATAATATAAACTTTTAATTTGTTTTTTGTTTTTTGGAAAAAGGTACATAAAAATACAAATCACTCTAAACAACATCTAAATTAAAAAGAAAAAAATACAAATCACTCCTTTTCTACTTTTGCAAATCTTAACCATAAATTTCTCTTCCCCACGTCATTATTGTCCCGGAATTTCTCTTTCCCCGTGTCAATCCGAGGGCAAATTGTACGAGGACAGAGGAGGTCTTATCAGGGCAAGATTTCAGCATTGTAACAAGCTCCGTCAAAAATCTTTCCCTCGCCGGGGCAGGCAAACAGAGAGGCCCACAATACCACTCTCACCTTTCATGTTCGTGAAATGTATATAAAAGCTCGCCACACCCGGGATAGCCCCAACTCCACCCTTCGCGGGGCCGCCATACGCTGCCTTTCTCCACCCAAAGTCCACCTCCTCAAACCCAACCTGAGTAATGTCCGACTCCAGGAAACTCCTCACCATTGTGAAATGGGGCCAGTTTTAATCACCATCAAATCTACCAATGATTTCATATACTTCTCCGTGACATCCGCTTTCACCTTCATCACCAGCTCCAACGCATGTCCTAGCAGCCTTCGGGCTAACTCTCCGGCTGAGCCGAAAGTCAAGCTCACAAGGAGACTGGCTTTTTTTCAAGAAAGTTATTCTAAGTGTGTTTGGAGCGAAAATTTGGTGGTGGGAAAAAAAAAAAAAAAAAAAAGAAAGAAAAAAGCATGAATGGACTGAGAAAAAAATTTGAAAAAAAAAAGGAGTATAAAGAAATAAAAAATTTCAAATCAACTCGTATGACAATAATTTTACTCTTTCAGAAGTTGAAAGAGTCAAAATTTTACTCTGTTCCTTTTCCTACCCCACGATCTATTGATCAATCCCTCTCAGCTCCTTTAGATCCGTCTTTCAATTCCTCACAGGAGTAGCAGTGCCGCTCATGGTTTACCCAATGCTCTCTCAACTCTCTCTCTAAGCCCTACTCAACCAAAAAGCTTTTGGTAATCACTTCCAGCAGTCCAAAAGCTAAAAAATAAAATTTCCCCACTTCCATTTTCCTTCCCTGTGAACTTTCAATCCCTCTCATCTCTCAATTCTCTCAATTCCTCCCTGAAAAAACCTTATTGTTCGTCGTTGACCCTATGCTCTCTCAGCTTTCTCTAAACCCTAATAGATTAGCACCGAAGCACCCATCAACCTGCAGAGATATGGTTCTCACTCCAAAAATTGTATTTATTCCGCACTGTTCACTGTTCGTCTATTTTATACTGATAATTACGTATAATAATTAATGTATTTTATTTAAAATTATCATAATTGTAATATGTTATCTTTTATCTAAAAATTAAACGATATACCAGTGAGCGGGGATTGGTGTAAGATAAAACTGCTATGGGTAGACTTACTGTTCTCACTCGTACTCCTCTGCTTCTCACGCGCACTCCCTCTCACAGTAATTATCTGCCCTAAACACCCAGCCACCATCTTTTGTCATCACCATTGACGTAATATTTACTTTATCAAAAAAAAATATTTACTTTATCAAATTAATCTTTTTTATTCATAAAATCTTACGGATGTTTATGAAACTAACCATTCTCATCCATCAAATCTTATTCATGAGGTAAATTTGCATCCGTGCGGACCATGTTAAAGAATCACAATTATGGATCAACAATAAAGTTTATTTGAGATGGAATTTAGTTATATTAGAAATTTTTATAGTATGAAATAATATTACTATACTACATTTATAAAAGCAATACGAGTTATTAAATTAATATTTTAATGGTATTTTGAATTAAAGAAATATATCAGTAGCGGTTTTTATATTTTTCATATTCTTAAAATTATTAAAAATTAAAATTACTGTTTTATGTTTGGTAAATAAATATCGATGCAAAAAATAGAATTTCATATAAATGTTATGAAAGTGAAAACAATAAAAAAAAAATTGGGACAAGAAAACTCTAATAAAAATAATTATTTTATTTAAATTTTTATTCTTGTCTCAAATAATTTAGTAAATTAAAATTTTAAAAATTAAATAAAATAAATAATGCATGAATGGAATCCATAATAACCCGTTTATTTTTAGAAATGTAACTTCGTATATTTTCTTCTTAAGCAAGCTCGCAAAATAATTCATGTTATGGCTCAAGCTAAGCCAATAAATTTGGCTAAAAAAAGGAAAAATGGTGTCCATGTAGAAATACTTATTAGATTTTGTAAGAATGTCAATGAGATGGGTTTTGAGTGAAGATCTGTCTTTTTTCTGATTTCTATCTTTATTCAATAATTAATACCCCAATCAGTCCATATTCGTCAAATTTAAACGGGGTAAGTTTTTCTAATGGGGTAACGCCATTAGTAAAAGAGGATTAGAGACTCTATGGCAAGAACGATTGCTTGTTAAAGCGCCCCTAAAGCAATTTCTTTTGACAGCCATTAAATATATAGAGCCAATTGCTACAAAAAGCTTTTGCTGACCAGTTGTAGCTTTCATTAGGGTGAAAATGTACCTGATCAAATCAAGTTTTAATTTGTTCAATCTCGACTTGTTCAGGTTCGACTTTAATTTTCTGAATCAAACTTAAACTCAATTTGAATTTTTATATAAATTCAAACTTGATTCGATAAAAAAGAATTTAAATTTAAACTAAACTCGTGAATAATTCGATTAAATTAAAAAAATTTTATTTTAGTTTAAAATAATAAATAAAATATTATAAAAATATAAAATAAAATATTATAAAAAATACAAAAATATTATTAAATATATATATATTATTTTATTAAACTTTCGAGCTGAGCTTTTTCAAGCTCGAGATCGAGCTCAAGTCTAAATAAGTTATAAATCAAGTTTAATTCGAGCTCGAATAATTTAAGGGACCATAATTTAAGATAAATGAAATAAAAATATATTTTTGTAAAATTTGATTAGATTATATATATATATATATAAGACTCCTTCATCAATTGAGTGACCGCATATAAGTTCCCTATCCATTCAAATCACTAATTACTCTAATAAATTTCGTATTATATATACTTGTTAAACTCAAAGGTTCTGAAATTAACGGTTGTTACATTCTATATTCAAAACAAAAATTGGTGAGCGACAGAGATGAAGCAGAGAGAGAAGAGAGTGAGTAAAATTGTTTTGTGCAAGTGTTGTGTGTGAGAGAGATATAGAGAGAGATGGGGGACGTCCTCAATCTTGATCCGAATAGACGAATAAGTGGTAATGCAATATTTGGAGAACGCGGCGATGAAAGAGGTCCTATCGGAAAACAATATGATCGAGCAGGATTTATTCGCCGACAAAGCACCATGGGAGATTCTAATGACGACGACTAACAATCATGAAGACGGCCGATTCGATTCCACCCGTAGCTTTCACAAAGTTGGAAAAACATAAGAAACTTTTACTAAAATGTTGAAAAGTAAAATAGGAATGAGTTTGACATGTGATTAAAAATTTGTAGAATAAATATTATGCACATAATTAGTCGATTTTTAACCCTTTATCTCTAACTTTAAAAACTTAACATTTAACCTCTTAAGAGTGAGGATACTAACCTATTTATTTTTTTATGAAATCTATCCATCATAATTGAAGAGGTTAAAATTTTACCAGAATAGCATCTATTCAATAACAAACACACCCTAAATTTTAATTGATCAATCTTTTATAACAAGATAACAGCAAATCGATCAAATTATATTTTTTTGGACCATACAATGCTTAAACTTTTACACGTACAATAACTCGTGCAAAAATAAAATTAATTTGGCATTTCTTTTAATTAAAATTCATTTTGTAACTTCCATGAAATAAATCTGCTATACATAAAAATAAATTTCAAGAGAATTGCTTTTGCTATTCACATTCCTAAATATATAATTGAGTTTTTAATTTGAAGCCTTTCTTTTGGATAAAAATAACTTATTAATTTAGTTAAGATTCCCTAATATTGTACCAAAATACCAAAAATTATTTGAAAATTATTAATTCACATTAAATTGATAGCCAACTAAAAAAAACAATTGAAAAGTTGCTCAATGACATAGGGCCCGTTTGGCATACTAGCAACTTTTGGTACATTTTTGCTAAAAAATGCACTTGCAAAAATTGATTGTGTGTTTGGTGAGACAAAAGTGAATTTTTTAGCATAAATGTACCAACTTTTGGGTGTTTGTGAGTGTTTTTTACTTTAGCAGAGGAGAAAAAGTAAATTTTGATTTGATAGTGAGCCCCACAGTTACTGTAGCAGAGCAGAAAAGTGGTAAGTTTTGGGTGTTTGGTACTGTAGCAGATAAAAGTACCAAAAGTTGGTACATTTATTTTTTGGTGGTTGCCCAAACGGGCATAATATATATATGTATGTATATTCAAGAAACTCATTATGACACCATAATGACAATATCAAAAAAAAAAAAGCATAAAATATATAAATATTCTTCATTACCTTAAATCAAAGCATGTCAAAATTAACTCTCTAAAATTGTATATTTATAGAGAAAAATTATTTATCACGTCGGTTATTTAATATGATATGTTAACTAATCTCCAAAATACCCGGTGATTTTATAGGACAATTTACCTTATTTCAAAAATTCTACTTCTTTTTGTTCAGCATTTTAGTTTTGTGTTTTCAATTTAATAAGACTCTTTTATTGGATAATTATAAATTTAAATTTAAATAGGATCTTTTATTAAATAACTATAAATTTAAACTGCAAATCATCCAATACGGCAGTGAAATTTATAACATTGCTTATATTTATAACATTTTAAATAAATAGATTGAACTTTCACGATAATTTTATAAATTCTATTAAGGCCAAAGGAAATTTCACGTATTCTAAAATTTTAATTTCCAAAAATAAAAAAAAAATCAGATTAAAATTTTGAAAAGGGCCGTATATTAATTTGTTATATATCGAGTTGAACATGTAAAAACATGGTCGTAATTCATTAGAAATGCACGTAGACTTGTAAAGGCCATTATAAGCCCATAATACCATAGAAGCTGCGTCACATTTCCACGTGCAACGACAGACAGAGACACGTGATAGAAAGCCCACTCGTATTTATTATTATTGTTATAATTATAATTATTATTAGGTTAGATTACATCTAACTTCCCTGAAAATCTGAATAATTATATTTATTATTTCTAAATATTTAAAAATTTTATTAATTTTTTATTTTAAAATATTATTACAGTGAACCCCTTCTACTAAGTTAACCATTAGAATTTAACCAAAAAAATATCAAAATTTTATATACTCTCTATTTTAAATTTTTTTACAAAAATTTTCATATTTTTTTTACCCAATTTTTTACTTTTGTTTTTAGAATTTTTATAAAGAAAATTAATAAAAATATGAGGAATGAAAACAAGAGAAAAAAATATTTCAAATTTTTATTATTTTGATATTTGTTAAGTTTTATTGGTTAATTTAAGAGAATTATTTTTAAATAAAAGATTTAATGTAATTTTTTAGTATTAAAAGATAACAAATATAAGTAATTAAATATTAAGGGAGGTAACCCTTATTATTGTCAACAGCTCGCTCACTCTCACTGCTCTACCCGAATCTCTCTCTCTCTCTGTCTGCAACATTGGATTCTCTTGGGGTGTGTTTGTTTAGAGGATTGGATAACGGAGAATAAGTAATACTGTGATGTGATGTGATGGATGAAGAATAAATAATACTGTAATGTGACAGGGGATAAGTAATACTGTGTTTGGTGTGTGTAAAAAAAAAGTATAAATGATGGGATAAGTAACCCAAATGACTTTTTTACTCCTTGCTGGATTGTTATGTCAAATGTCTTACATTAAAGAAAAAAAAAATACAAAAAAATAAAAAAGTGGCAGTGCAAGTAAATATTTTAATATCTTGGATCCAAAACAGTGAACACATTCCAAATTTAATTTTCTTTCCTTTCTAGACATTTTCTCAGAAACCAAACGTGGTAACGCGCAATTGCTGATACAGCCATCACCTAATTAATAAAGAATACGTAACCCAACAAACGCGATTTCCACAGTGATTTGTATCACCTGAATTAGCGTTTTCCTAAATCAAACGTAAAACTCTCGTCATTTCCTAGCCCCTAGCCTTTGTGAGTGTGTCTGTATGCATACATATATATATATATATGCCTAGTCATTACCTGAATACAGGGCGGAGGACTCGTGGACCCAGAGCTGGGTGCCCTCAGACCCAGAGCTGGGTGTCCATTTACTCGTGGACCCAGAGGGTAAAATGTATTCCTTCTAACCTCCATTTCCTCTCTTTTTATTGTTGTTTGAGCTTCACTCTTATATTTCTATTGATGTTTGTCTACGAGGAACAATCATTTTCTTGATCTGTGGGTTTGATCTGTTACATTATGCTGTACTGTATAGTATATTCGTGGGTTAGAAATTTTCCTTTCTCTTTTTCTGTTTGGTTCCCTAGAAATTGCATTAGACAGATAATCACACTTCTTTTCTAGTTATCTTCAGATTTTGCATGGTATGCAATTGTATGTCATTTATGTGATAGAAATTTTAGTAAAAATCTTCAGATTTTCATGGTCCAAATTTATTTGCACATATTTGTGTGTGCATTATTGGGTTAAAATTCTTTTTGTTGTGGGTCTGATACAAGTCTCTGATTTTTGCTATGCTGTAACTCTATTTTTTTTTCTATTATTTTTTTTTTAATTTGTTAAGAGGAATTGGAGTAGATTGTACCAAAAGAGATCCTACGGGTAGAATTTCAGAAGGATTGAGCTTAGAATCACAGATTTCCCACCGTAGTGCTCTCAGGTCCTCTAAACTTTGTAGACTGCCAAATATAATAGACTAACAAAATGTGGTGATTCAATTTCCTTTCTTAAATTTTTGTGGTACTTCCATCTCATCGGTAAACAAAATGACTAGCGGTATTAACTCTAGTTAGAAACTTTTCGCGTTGAGATTGGTCAACTCGAAACTCTCCTTTGACCAGCTAAAATTTTTGGGAAGTTCCTTCCCTCATCCCCATTCTATCAAATTCAGTTAGACGTATAGACCACAGAAGATCATTTGTATATTACAATCCTAAAATGTCTTTTTCTGATAGAAATCTCCCCCATACTTCTTGTTCCTTTCTCCACTCTTTTCTCTCCCCGTGTATTGTATCTCACCTTCTTTCTGTATCCCAAAATATGTAAAATGATCCAACTCAAGCAACTAATCTGTATAATATTCACTGCCAATGCCCCATCTCTCTCTGTATATATAAATATATATATATTGATAATTTAATTATGGAAGCAACACCGAATTGGGGAAAGAACAGAGGAGAAACAACCCATGTACACAACGCCAAGTTCAAGTTGGGTAAAATGTGTTTAACATAAAGGAGCAAGAGAAACAGAAAAACGTAATTGATAAATGTTACATTAATTTACTTGGTAAAAATGGGAATGTTTAGAGATTTTGATTTTTTATTTCAATTGGATATTGTTTGAATTTATATTATCATTTAATTGGATGTTTGCTAGACTGTAGAAGTAGTGGCCATGAAGGTGGTACTCAGCCATGCGATTTGATTATTCACAGTCAAGGAAAAAAATATCGTTTTTTTTTTCTTTTTTTTTTTTTTTTTTTTTTTGTTTTTGGCTGAAAC
>JAVXUM010000036.1:8698136-8716430 GCA_035590655.1 Pouteria glomerata
TAAGATGAATTTGCTTCTTATAATTTTTTAAAACTAGCTAGGTTTTTAATATGAATGTGGGCTGCTAATTTAGAACTTTTTAAATTTATTGACTTGTTTATAGTGAAATATTGCAATTGATAAATTCAAAAAAATAATTTTTTTATATTATAATTAGAATATTTCAAAATTAAGGATACTTTTTTTTTTTACAACTGAAAACCGTTAAACTTGAGTAAAAAAGTTAACTCTTGAAATTAAATTTTTTTTAAATGAAATAAAATTTTTAACGATTATTATTATAGAAAAAAAAAGAAATATTTTCAATGACCTTATTCATGATAAAAATACTAAAATCTGTAGCAAAAACTAACAGTTGAAAAAAAAAAACACTGAATAAAGGTTAGTATCGATGATCATAAATGTTGAAAATAGATACATTTTTAATAGTCAAAATCGTAAAAAATAGGTATATTATTTTCAACATTTGATGACCGTAAAAAATTATTTTTTTTTAATGGGTTCAATTGCAATACTTAGCAACGGTCGTCTAATCATAAAAAAATATTTTTTTTGATAATTTTTGTTTTTATTTTTTACGATTCTAATCGTTAAAAATGAGCTGTTTTGTTGCAGGGACGTAAGCAGCCCAATTCAATGGAACCGGAGACTTCTTTCGCAATCTTAAACAATAATAATTTTCATCTCTCACAAAACTACAGAATATTTAAAGCAACGAGTCTTTACCTCTTTCACTTCCAAATTATACTACGCTTTCCCATTTGATGCTTAAAAAAGAAATTAATAAAAAAATAATAATACTCTCTCATTTTCTTTCTTTAGGTTAGATTAGTCATTACAGCAAAAGAGAATGCAAGACGGACATGTATATCTCGTAATCAAATTAATTTCCACTGCAAATGTCTCACTAACGACGTACTCCTCGAGTGCAATATTTTCATCAATTAACGGCAATTTTATTAATAAGGAAGATATATATTATTGTATTTTAAAATTTTGAATAAATTATACTTAGTATTTATGTATTCTATCTATCACTAATCTTATTTCAAAATCTAAACTTTAAATTATTTCAATTTGTTCCCTATATTTTTAACTTATCTTACTTTTCTTTTAATTATCACTAAAAAAATATTGGACAAATAATGTTCATTTCACGTAAAAGGATTATAATAAGATAATTTAAAAGTACACAAAAGAAATTGAAATAATGTAAAATATATTGACTAAAAAGAAAATGAGAATAAAGTACATGATGAAAATAATTTATCATAACATATTTTTAAGGCCAAATTTTTAGAACAAAGTGGTAGTGATAATATTATAATTGAACATGACATTGTAGCTTTGTACTTTTAAATTAATTTCCCAAAATATTTTAGTTAAATTTTCTATAATTTTTTTGTTATCTAAAGTTGCGCTGCATAGAATTAATATCGATAATTGCTTGGTTCCACTTTCAACTATCCTATTTTTATACACGAAGTAATAATATATACTACGAAATTGGATCTATTCTAAACTTGGAGGTCCAAAATGATAGGAAATCTTTAACCTTTTTTTTGTTTATTAGCTTTTTTATTATATTATTGTAATTAACATTTTAAAGATTACTTTCAAATTCTTTCCAGTTGACATGCAGATACTTCCAACCCAGCTGCAGGGGTTCACGAAATTACTGCACAAATATGTCCGATCTTCACCAAAAGTGGTGAGCTGTAATTCACTAAGGCCTAAGATAGCTAGGAGGGGGATGGTGTTGGCTTCTCAGTGGACAACAGGAATATACAAATCCATGAATCTTATTTTTATTTTTTCATTTTTTTTTCTATACCTTCCCCTCGCACTAATAAAATTTTGAAAATATGCTTCTTTATTAGAATAATCTACAAGGAAAACAATTATTAGAATGGTGACATTTTTTTTTTAAATTAAAGTGTCTTTTTATTGGTATTTTTATTTAAGTGAGATCCCTACAAGATGTTTCCATATTTATTGTAATTTCTTTTGACAATTTTTTTTTGTTTAATAGTATATCACTCTAAAATTTTGTGATCTCCTTTGCACGAATGCAATTGAGTCAAACCTTCATATTCTTCAAGCCTAAGTGATGATGATGGAATGACCTAGCTAGTCAATGTCTCACTCAATCCGCCAAAAGAGTTGACTGCCCATTTGACCTCCTGCTGGACTGCATTAATTGCTGCAAACGAAAGGAGAGGCATGAATTGAGACTTGCAGGAAAATGTGCTGAGAGGATATGAGACTTAAAAAGGAAAATGTATATATCTATCATCCATATATATATTAGCCACCATCTCAGCTTCTGATCATTGAATGTTACTTACGATTATCAATCATATATGCATGTAAATAATTTTTACTATATAGTACTCTAATAAGAAATTGATTATGCACTTTAATTAAAACAAAATACTTGCATGATTAAAAAGAATCCATGTGAAAAGATGCTAATGCATGGTTAATAAATTTCCTACAAAAGTTTCAACCAAACTTAATTTAGAAAGAGGCTAGGGTTGATCCAAACACTGCTTTGTACACTTATACATTGAAGTCTTAATTGTCATCACATACCTCAAACAATGATATTTTTTCAGCTGTATTAGGATGGAGTCTGCCAGTTGGGTCTAACGAGTCTAAATGATAAACTAATGCTTATAACTCAGATGTTGAAAAATTGTTCACTTATTTTTAATAAGAAATGAGTTGTTGTTCAGATATACATACATATATATGTATATAAGAGATCTATGAATTGTTGCAACATATATATATATATTTGCAGGTTCGAGATCATGCACTCAATGCACGCATGCGTATACTTAGTGTAGCATGGAAAATTTTATCTTCTTTGAACATTATATATGTATATATTTATTATCACACACACACACACACATATATATAATAGGATATTTTAATATGAGTCCTATCTTGGAATTAATATAATGCAAAGCTGATTATTTGATTGCTGCCATGAATTTTGACTTGCAGCTGGCTATGTTTGCTTTGATTTGTACACAAACCAAGAGATAACAAACTGTGCCAGGAATGTCAGCACGTCATAGTGAAGAGCAATACAGTAGTATCTATGATTATTATTTTTTTTATTAATGTGAGACAAATTCTAATGTCTAGTAATAGTAGATTATTATTTATATGGTCACACGAACCCTCACATACAGCTCTGACGCTACTGTGTATAGCTCCCTCTCTCTCTCTCTCTCTCTCTCTCTATAGTATATGTATACATGTGTGGTTGCGATTTTTCTCCTCTAAGAGCCATAACAATTCTCCACACCATTAAATAGGAACTTGGTCATATTGCAATGTATGCCAGATATTATTTGTACAGTAGTGCTTGTCCTATCTTCACCACTCAGTAACTAATTCACATTGTTCTCATATATGTTAGTTAATGCCAAGAAAAAAAAAATCAAATTATTTTTTCTATTTTCAATTTTATGAGTTTTCATATTAGTACAAAGTTTATTGGCCTCCCAAATTTTAAAAGCATTAGCTTTTCTCTTTCAAAATAAAAAAAAAAAAAAAAATTATACAATATTTGATTATAATTGAAAAGTATAATTGTAAACCTAATGAATAGGTCATAAATCATGCATTTACTTAATAATTTTATAATTTTTAGTTATTTTAATATTTATTCTGTTTTGTTTTCTAATTAGAGTAAAAATAAGAAAATAATCAATATAAGTAATGATGAAAGTGATGAAAAGAAAACAATGGCCCAAATAGCACGACTACAAGTCTAGACTAGAGCGAGGACAAGTCTAAAAAATAAGAAGAAATAAAGAATATAATAGCTGGAACCATACTGTTGTTCGGACACCCTCTCATGTGGTTCGAACACCAATAGACAAATTATATGAAAAATTAAGTTTTAGAATTTAGGACGAGTCTATTTATAAGTTGTTTTCTTTCAGCAGTAAGACACGTTATTTAATATATTTTTCTAGAACAATAGAATGCAATTAAGAGGTTTTAGACCGATTTTTGAAGTGGTTGTGATCTTCATCATTTGTAGATTTTGTAATCGCTTTACTTTGAAGTATGGTATACATATTTCTCTTTTGATATAATAGAATTTGTTTCTTTTTTCTCTGATATTTTTACGTATTATGTTTTTATTAGATCAATGTTAGATTAAATTGCTTTATCTTGATTCAATAAATCAAGGAATGGTGGATTATTATGAGTAATGCGATGTGTGTAAATCTATACATGTTACATGAAAACATACATGTAAAAAATTACAGTTTTCAAATTTAATTTTATTTATTTCAAGAACCTTCCAAAATGAAAATCTTTGATCATATTCGCTATAATCACTGGTAAGGGTTTTCAGATTAAAATATTTCTTTTATAATTTTGAAATAAATGGATTGAATTTGAACTCAAATAATATCAAAGAAGATCATCCAATCTTACAATCCTAAACGTTAGCATAAAATTAAGTTTTGAGAAATAAATGAGTTTTTATGAAAATATCTTTTTAATCTATTTTTCCTTCACGTGAAACTTAGATTATAGTGAAGTGAACACTACTTTGTGAAATAGTTAATCTACCCAGAATTCAAAATTGAATCAAGAACCATACTTATTAGTTTATTCGCTGTTTAAATCAACTTGTTATTTAGTTATTCATAATTTTTAAGTTTTGAATTTTATTATATTGCTTAGGTTAATTTTAATTGAGAAATTTACTATTATCTGTAATTTGAAAAGAATTCAAAGTCAATCACTTGAAACCTGTTAAGTGAACATTAGGGAATAGATTACTTTTACCTTTTGAAACTTAGAAATTTTTGTATTAAGTTTTTTGAGAATTCAACCTTAGTTTCACCGAATTAAAATTACACTATGTATTCTTACACTTGAAATTTAAGTTATAATTGTATTATCTAGAGGCAATTAATATTGATCCTCTTATTCAAATTAATTTCAAGAGGTGATTCTAGAATATGCCTATATATAGTAAATAGTTTCTCAGTTTTTTGGATCATCATTCGTTGAGGGAAATTACAAACAGTTTCCATTCATTTTCGGCTAAATAATTAATTACTAGCTATATGGATACAAGCAAAGCAAATGTCATTTTGAGACACAGTACCAAACATTGTCCACATTAATTCTTCCTTCTGCTAGAGACTTGATTGTGGCATTCTGACAATAAAGGAAACAAGGTCGATATCTAATTACGTACCCAGTTGGTTATAGATTCCAGCAGAAGAACAAGATATATATGCTTCTCGTTCAATTTTCGCATCTAAAAGTAGTATTCATTTACACATATATATGTAGTTGTATCGGGCTCCAAAAAATTTTCTATTTTGGTTTGCACAAGAACCAAAGATGGATAGCAAAATTTACAAGATTGGGCTACTTGTATATGTGATTAATACAATTATAAAGAAGGTAATGGCATGCTGTTTCAATACTATTTAACCCATACACTGGCTGGCTGTCAACTTCCTTGGGATACTATATATTTTAAACTCTGAATTGCTCTAACCAAAGAAAGTATAGTAGTAGAACCTCCACATTCCCCTGCCCCTGGGCCCATTATTTTGATTAATTTGGGCGGTTCCAGTGGTGAGTAATTAACAATAACCTTATGAAAAATGATATTTTACCATAAAATGGAATAAAAAAAATTTTTCGTAAATGATGAGATGTCAGTTTCATTCCTGCAAATAAGCTATATATATTATCATGAAAATATTAAATTGGAAAGAAGGTAAAATGTTTATCGGTTAGTAGTTACAGTAATAATTTTTTTTTTTTTTTTTTTTGGGATGCCAGCCAATATTTAAATTTTTTTATTTATAAAACATAAAATATATATTGTGACAGGTAATAGTGGTGAAACATAATCCTGCTGTCTCTTTCTAGATCCATCCCTGATTGTATGATTCTGATAAAATTTGCTAGTGATATTTTATGCTGTATAGCAATGCCGTAACCTTATGGACTACAAAGTACAAAACTGTTGAAGAAAAGCTTATACGTATACAAGTTGCTTGGAATGAGAAAATCTACAGCATTAATTAATGCTTCCTCCAAAATGTCATCTCTTCAACTCCTTATAATGAACTTTAAGTTCCATGATTGTTTGTTGGAAATGGGCTGCAAGTAGGGGCATTATAATGTATGAATCAAGATTAGAATTATCTTAAGAATTACAAATGTGTGTGTCTAAATTTGTGGAAATACACAAATTGTAACCTAAAAATCGTGGACTTCATCATCATATATCATTATTATTAATTACTTTTATTTATTTATTTTTATTTTTTATTTGCGTTTCTTAAAAACCACTATAAAACCAAAACAATTTCACGTGCAACAAGCTGTAGATTCTATTATAATGCCTTTAAAAGCTCAAACACTACCCTCAAAAGGCTAGAGATGGTCATTTTTTGGAATAAATTATAATTGTTCTCTAGAGAGATCATAGAGAAAATGGCCTTACAAGCTGCTTTGGTTCAGCAAGAATTATTTGGTCACAATACCAAAGATCTCTGCTACTTGCTAGGAGGGAACTGGGGGAATGAATTTACCTTTGGCCTAGCACAGAAGGGAGAAGAAGAAGGGGGAGGAGGAGGGTATCGCTCCTTCAACAATAATCTTGAGAACCAAACAGAGAATTTTCATCAAACTCCATTATTGGTCCCGCGCATGGAGCAATGGCTACCCAATTCATCATCCTCAGAATTACCAGTGTTGGAGACCTCAAAGAGGGCAAAGAGGCGTCGATCAAGGAGCAAAAAGAACAAGGAAGAGATGGAGAACCAGAGAATGACCCACATTACTGTTGAGCGCAATAGGAGAAAACAAATGAATGAGTACCTCAAACTTCTCCGAGGACTAATGCCAGACTCATACATTCAACGAGTACCCCCATTCCCTTCCTCTCTCTATCTTTCCCAACGTACAAATTAATATGTAATAATGTACATAGACAAAAAAGTAAATTAATGATTGTTCGGTCATCTCTTTTTTTTTTCTTTTCCTTTTTGGTTAATGTGTAATATCAGGGTGATCAAGCATCGATTGTAGGTGGTGCCATCAATTATGTAAAGGAGCTGGAGCAACAATTACAGTGCCTCGCTGGCATGAAGCACATGAACCAAAAATTTGAGGCTGGTTCTTCTTCTTCTTCCTCCTCCTCGTCTTCTACTTTTGCTGAATTCTTTAGTATTCCACAGTACTTGAAGAGCCCAGAACCGTCTCAGGACAATCACGGGGCCATGGCTGACATAGAAGTAGTGACAATGGTCGAGAGACATGCCAATATCAAAATAAGATCCAAAAGGCAGCCAAAGCAGCTCCTGAAGATTGTTTCTGGGTTGCAACGCCTCAGGCTCACTATTCTTCATCTTAATGTCACAACAGTTGATCAAATTGTCCTCTATTCTCTGAGTGTCAAGGTAATTAATTAGTTGTTACTTTCTTGTCAGTTATTTTTTCTCCAATGTTGAGAGAGAGAAAGGGGGTAGGATTTAGCAATAATTGATTGTATATGTTGCAGGTAGAAGATGAGTGCAAGCTGACTACAGTGGATGAAATAGCCAGTGCTATGAATCAGATACTAGGTTCTATTCAGCAAGAGGATTAAATAAGCTTGAATTGGTAACCAGCTGTTTCCGGTTTCAATTAACCTTCATTTTATGTTGATGGTTATCCTCTTTATAAAATTTCAGCCATCTTATATATGTAACAATCAGAGTCTCTCTCTCTCTCTCTCTCTCTCTCTCTCTCTCAACAACTCACACCAATGTTTGTATATTTGGCTTGAGTACTGATCATTAGGCTACGTTAGAGTGGTCCTTATCAAGAAATTTATTGTCTATTATTATACATCAGACAACTTTAATGTTGGGGTAGATTAGCTTTCTTTCAAGTTCTAACCAATTAATGCTTCAATGATGAGCAATATGCATATCATATGCCAAATAATCAATGCTCTGCTCGAAGACGAGTCAAGGCCAAAAATAATCAGACCAAGTAAAAATTAAAAAAAAAAAATTAAAAGAGTTAGGATTGTATCTGATCATTCATAGTCAATGTCAATATTTAACTTTTTAATTCAAGATGACGAGAAACTATTTTATCTAACTGTATTTCCCTTAATAGAAATTATGTAAATAATTAAAATGTGAGACATGGTAGTATGTGTTCATTTTTATTATTCGGACACAAAAAATAATTTTTTTAGGATTCTAGCATAGTAGCATGTATAAGCTCTTTCAACACAACCAACACAATCAATTATTTCATTAATACATGTATTTTTGATAGGCACAAGTTTGCTCTGCGAATCAAAATTTTGTTCTCCCTCAGTATGTTTGCATTGACTCGTGAAATGTATATTACGGAGATATTTAGTGTGATAAATTTTATTAAAAATATTTAATAATTTTTAAAAATTTATTGTTACATAAATTATGAATTCATAATTTTTTTATTTTATTTTAATTTGTTACCATGCTAAACACTTTTTATATATATTAACATATATATATATATATATTAGAAACATGCACGTACCCGTCGCTAGCAATCATGATTCACAAGACCAAAAAATGATGAAAAAACAAGATACAATTATTTTCTTTTCAATTTCTTGTTCTTGTTCCTAGAATGGAAATTGATGATTCTTCGTATGAATTCAAATCGACATCATTCACGTTAAAATTTTGAAGGCAATGATACCCCCCCATGAAAGTTGTACGAACGATTCTCAAGCTCGCATCCCCACCATAAAAAAAAGTTCAATTTTTTGGTGGGGTTTGAGTAAAAGGAATAAAGTAACAGAGGGTATGGGACAAAAGTTTGTGGGAGGGACAATTGACAGCCAGGGCGTTGGATTGGTTAAACTAAGGGGTCAAATCGATTTTGCATCGAACCCATCAAAATTAAATAATTTATACTAATCAATTTCTTTAACGGTAAATAAAAATATTGAAATTTTTATTTCTTAATAGTTACATATTTAAAATCTCTTTTATATTGATTTAATAAGGCAAGCAAGTTTGAATATATTTTTTAAATTCAATAAATAAACAAACTAAACTTAAAAAGAAATAAATTTTGTAAATAGACTTGTTTATTATTTAGAAGTATATTCATTCATAGTTTAATTTTGAACGCATTTGTTTAAATATTTGTGCATATATTTATCACTTGATTATGAAATTTTAATGACTTAATTTTTCATGTCGATATAAATTATTTATAAGTTATTTTTTGTTAATTTAGGATGTGTTTAGAGTAATAAAAAAATGAGATAAAATAAAATAAAGTGAGAGAAGTTGTAGGTTCATAATTCGTGTTGTGTGATAAAAAATAAATAATTTTTTGAAATTTTTAAAAATTTTTTGTTTGTTTGTTAGCACACCAAACGAATACTTGATTGTCTGTTAAGTTAAAAAAATTTATTTATTTATTTGTTGAAAACCCTTATTTGTCAAACTTGTTCATTGACATTGTCGTGAGCAAGTTCAAATAAGGACTCAATTGTAGGTTTACATAAATATTTAGCTCGAGGTCGACTTCGTTAAAGAAAAAAAAAAATGTGATCAACAATTAGAGCTCACAAACAAACTTAACAAACAACTGAAACAAGCTTGATCAATATGCAGACGCTTGAATCAACTTAAACTGTTTAATGCTTATTTCTCCCACATAATCTATGTTGAAATAATATGTTAATCACTATTAATTTAACTTGCATATGACTGTTTGAATACTGATTATTTTTGTTGCCAACCATGGATAGCTGAGACAAAGTCCCTGTAACTGAAGGAAAAGAAAAGAGCAAAAGAGGATGTTTCATAGCTATTAACTTTACACCATAAGGATCAATAATTCATCAAGAGGATTATTGATGATGTGTTTAAAAGGCGAGATCGTACCACAGGACTGTCCGATCATCTATACATCATCCCCAAAACTAATTCCTCTGGTTAATTATGTATGTGTGTGTGTCTACACATAAACAATCCATGCCTGCAGAATATTTTTGTAAATTCTCTCATGCCTACATATATATATATATATATATAGCTTTCATCTGCACTGTAGAAAAGTCTAAACCTCTTTTAAGTTAAAAAGTTCGTGTTCGTAGACATGTAGAGCAACCCTAGGGTTCGATATAGAAGATTCCAACCCTATACTCTCTCTCTTCTCTCCTCTTTGTTCTACCTTCTTGTTCTCTAGCGAGAGAGATGAGTTTGGAGGATTCCTTTCTCTCTCTTATTATTGAGGGATGCTGGCAAAGCCGAAGTTAAAATAAAAGTTTAAAAGCTTATAATTCAAGTAAAATTAGAAGAATAGAATGATACAAAATGAAAAAACTACAATGGGGTTGATGTAGGATGAGATTTGAGTAATTAAACATGTAAATAATCAGTTAAAACTTATTTAAAAAGTTTAGAATGATCGGTCTGAATCATCTTTACAGTGTTTCAGTGTTTGATTAATTTTGACATTGTCATTAGATAAAGTAGTTTTAATAATGAGATCTTTAATTTTTTATAATCAAATATTTAAATTCTTATTTAGACTATTAGGACAATCTCTTAATACACTAACACTAGAGAAAATTTGTAATAAAGTCTAAAGAGTAATAGTAAGTGTAATTTTCAAAAAATATAAGAGTATTTTATGTATTTCTATCAAAATTTTTAAGAATAATCAATATAATCACCTTGTTTGAAAAAAAAAAAAATTAAAAAGATGGTATAGTAAAGAATGCAAATCACGAGTTCAAGAGACCCCCGTGCAAAGGAGAGAGAGCTGCGGTATGACTAAGGACGATTAGTGTCAAATTGGAAAATTATATGTGTATATATATATATCATGAATTTAGAAATAATAATTAATGTGAAAATGGATCTACTTTTTTTCACTCAATAGTTATCAAAATAGTCACTAGACCGACTTCAATGGAGTAAAGCAAGCACTTATACCCAAAGCCAAAAGGATTCATCTGCATGTTTGGGATAATTTAGAAACTGGAGATGAAACTAATCCAATTAATAAACTAAGGAGGTAAATAAATAAATATTCCTTTTCCAGGTGGGGACAGTGCCAATAATGTTAAATGATGAGATTAAAATGCTTAGATTTACTGAACGTACCATAGATATAGTAAATTTTAATTAATAATGGAAAACTAAATACCTGTCTTTTAAGCTTTTTTAATTATAAAATATGTGATATTTATAGTAATTCTACCCATTGTGAAGAGGTCAAGGACTCTCATGGTTCCCACATAAATCCTATTTTCGGAGTAATTCAGAGAGCATTTGGGAGTTAAAAAAAAAATATAAAAAATTATCAAAAGTTGTAACTATTACGGTAATTGGACGTTTAGTGAAATCACAATTTTTTTACTTTTCTACTCTATTACAGTAATTCGATATAACAACGGGTTCAATTTTTTCTCACTTTTCTGCTTTACTATATAACAACTCTATCAAATACTTAAAAATTGTAAAAAAAATGTTAAAATTATATTTTTATTCACTAAATACAGCAAAAATTACAACTCATAAAAAAGTACCAAAAAAAACTACCAAAAATTATATATATTTTTTTTTTACAGTTGCCAAACGCCTCCAAATAACAAATGACCAATTCTGAAGTTACAACTTAAGTTTTAATGGAGATATTATATACACATTTTAGAAAAAAATAAAGCACTATATAAATTTTACCATAATTTGACTCTTTATACAAGTTAGTCTGCTGTCAAAACTCCTATACAATTGTCAAATTCACGTTAGTTGATCTAAATACTATAGCTACTTTAAACTTTTTTAAAATTGAATAATTTAATTTGCCTGAGAGCATTAAAAAAAAAAAAAAAATAGTGATGTAACTTTACACCAGGGCGGAACGGGGGGTCTCTGATGTGCTGTCACCATTGCGGACCTAGAATTGGTAATTTCTTTTTTTGTTTGGCTCAATTTGTGTTAGCTATGTATAGTATTTTGCAAGACCAAGTGATTTCCACCCTTTTGTAATCTCCAAATGCAACGTCCTGAAAACGAAAACGCCAAAAAAAGTTGTAAATATCTAAATATATATGTGTGTGTATATATATATATATATTCTCTTCTTTTAAAGGAAATCAAAATTTCTTCCTGAGCAATAATTTTATCCGTTTCCTATTATATGTTGAACGGCCATGCGGTGAGTCTGGCACACAAGTGGTAATAATAAGCACTCGATTGTTTAAAATTCATTGACTGTGTTTGGGGGTGAGGATTTGTTAAAGGAAAGAAAAATTAAATAAATATTTACAACTCCTCATTTTATTTGATTGTTATAAAAAATAGAAGACAAGAGTGGTAGAATTTGAGAAATTAAAAATAAATCAATTGAAAAATAAATATTTTAATGAATTTTTTTATTTTTTATGGTTTTGAAATTATTTAAATAAGAATATATATTTGAAATTTTAATTTTTTTTTTTTAATTTTTGTGAATGAAAGGAAATGGGATGTAAGAATTGGATGAGAATAGTCATTCCATTCTTTTATTTGGTTATTTATATGAAAATCATGAATGTAGAATTGAAAATTCCAATTTCTATATTTTGGTTTCATGGTTTAAATATAATGTAAAATAACTAACTTTAATTTTTTAGAGATCATAATTTTTTTTTATGTTTTTAATAAAAATAAAAATAAAAATAAAAATAAAAATAAAAATAAAAATATTCTAAACTTTTGAGAAGCCAACATTACAGTTGGGACAAAACTAGACCCAATG
This sequence comes from Pouteria glomerata, assembly GCA_035590655.1. Taxonomy (NCBI): domain Eukaryota; kingdom Viridiplantae; phylum Streptophyta; class Magnoliopsida; order Ericales; family Sapotaceae; genus Pouteria; species Pouteria glomerata. The sequence goes on from JAVXUM010000036.1 coordinate 8,710,962, forward strand.
ACAAAACAATCATTTGAGCCTAAAATAGGCCCCAAAATAAAACGGTAATTTTTACAACAAATTTGAATCAATACAAAATTTGCTATGTTAATATGAAAATTATTAAGGAATATTCTCAACGTTTTGAAAATCTCAAAATGTAAATATGAGTAGAACACAAGTCCACGCATAAATTGGTCAATTTTTAATTGAATTTAGATCAAATCAAAATTTATTTAACTAATAAGAAAATATAAAAGTGGTATTTCTAAATTTTTTTGGGAATCCCATAATATGAATATGGGCTAAAAACAAGCTCATGTCATAATACAAAGTTGGATCAACTGAAATTTTCTTACGTATGAAAAAAAAAAATGTTGAAATATTTTTTAATCTTTTAAAAAGCACTATTAGGACGCTTGAGTTGAAATTACAAGAACAGGAGCGCAACGGTCAAAAAGACAAAACTTCCTACCAGTAATCCCCACAAGAACATATTCCTCCTTTGAAATGGTGAAAACAATTTGAATCCCTTAAAATAATGTGACGTTGAAACACTCCAGATATGAACTTCATAGCAGTATGGCAATCCCCGCAAACCCGAAGATTCTTATAAACCCGAATGGGAGCTCCCTGTGGCACAAACATAAGCCCGAAAGCAACAGCCAACTTCTCACTGTGATAAGCAAGACCCAGTTCCTTAATCTCTTCGTCTACATCACGGAGTGCAAAATTCATGTCTGGTACATACCCAGCCTCCTTAATCATTATCATAATCTCATCAATCTTGGAATAGATCTGGTCTGCCTTTGGATGGCTTCTATCTTCAGACATAAAGGTGTGCACTTTGCTGTTCATCTCAATCCAACTACACCCAGGCTCCTTACTGACACCCCTCAACTTCATCAATCTTCTTACTCCAGCAGCTTCTTCCCAAAAACCAGCTGCAGAATATATATTAGACAACATTACATAAGGCGTAGCATTCTGAGGCTCCAATTCAAAGAGGGCCTTTGATGCCCTCTCAGCCAGTTCTAAATTCCCATGTACTCTGCATGCACTAAGCAGTGCCATCCACACAGTGGCATCAGGTTCCACGACCATTTGATTTAGTAACTCCTTGGCCTCATTCATCTTTCCCAAGCGGCCTAGAAGATCAATCATACACGCGTAGTGATCGGGACCTGGCTTTATCCCATAAACTCTATCCATGGATTCAAAGTACCCGCGTCCCTGTTCTAAGAGGCCTGCGTGGCTGCAAGCAAACAGCAAGCCAATGAAAGTAATAAAGTCGGGTTTTGTGCCACTTGCTATCATTTTCTCATACAACACTATAGAATCCTTCCCTTTACCATTTTGAGCGTAGCCAATAATAAGTGCAGTCCAAGTGATAACACCCTTAATCTTCATCGAGTTAAAAACTCTATTAGCGTCTTCTATGCACCCACATTTTGCATACATCGTCACAAGGGAATTGTCCACTGATGAGGATGGTCTAAGGCCGGATTTTAGAAAATTGGCATGAATTTGCTGCCCAAATTCCAGAACTGTCAGTTCTGCACAGGCACTCAAGATGCTGGCAATCACAATTTGATCAGGATTGATTCCCGCATTTCTCATTTCACAAAACATCTTGACAGCTTCTACGTGAGAACCGTTATGTGCATAGCCAGTGACCAATGATGTCCATGTGATCACATCCTTCACTATCATACTGTTAAAAACTCCAAATGCAGAACATGGGTCTCCCCCTTTTGCATACATGTCAACAAGAGCATTGCTTACTTGCAGGTAATTCTCAAACCCAGTTTTGACAATCAAACAGTGGACTGATTTTCCATTTTCTGTATCCTTTAACGAAGCATAAGAATTTAGAACAGAAGGGTATGTGTAATCATCAATTTCCATATCTCTGACATGCATTTTCTTGAACAATGACAACGCTTCCTCTTCAAACCCTTGCCTCACACATCCAACTACCATGGAGTTCCAAGAAACCACATCATCAACTTCCATATTCTCTAATGCTATCCTAGCGCTGTTCAAATCTCCACATTTTGCATACATATCAACCAAAGCACTTGCAACATACAGGTTAGCACCAAAACCAGTCCGAATTATGCAACCATGCACCTGCAACCCAAAAGCGCGAGATGAAACTGCAGCACAAGCTGTCAACACACTTGGAAAAGTGAACTGGTTGGATTCAACCCTTTCAGCTTGCATGTCTCGGAAACATTTGATTGCTTTTAGTCCATCGTTGTTATGAGAGTACCCACTAATCATGGCAGTCCACAAAACATGACTTCTCCGATCCAATGTTGCTTCAAAAAGAAACTCAGCTTCAAAAATGCAGTTACACTTGGAATACATGTCAACAAGACCAGTGTTAACAAAATCATTAGCATCAAAATGGGTCTTTATGGCATAGGAATGAATCCGTTCCCCTCTTGAGAGCAATGAACTTGAAGCACACATCGTCAGAAGACTGGCCAGAGTGAACTGAGTAGGCCTGCATCCCTCACACTGCATTTGCCAAAACAAACCAAAAGCTTCAGTTTCGCACCCGCTTCGACAATACCCAGAAATGAGTGATGACCAAGTGATTGAACTCTTCTTTGGAGTCGCATCAAAGAGCTGCTTAGCTTCAGAAAGTCTTCCTGAATGCGCATATGCAGCAACCATTGTATTCCAGGTGAACTCGTCTCGATCAGGCATTGCGTCGAACATACGGCGGGCTTCATCAATTCGACCCGATTTCCACAACCCATTTAGTTGTTTATTCAATTCATAAATCGAAGATACTGTGCCAATTGAATTCAGACGGCTGTGTAGATTACAAACTAGTTCTGTGTGCACATAACGATTAAGATTCTGGCGCAACAGGCTCAGTTGCTTCAAGTTAAATTTGTACATGCGCACTACTACTTTTTCGCCTCCTCGAGCTCTTCAATACCGAAGATTGCATGAACTCGTTGTCAAGCATATGACCATAGAGCAACTGAAGCTGATGATTATAAGCAGCAAAATGATTGTTGCCTAAAACAAAGATGAATTTAATTATGCAAAAAAAAATGACAAAAATACTTAGATCCCCCGACTGGCAGTTACAACCAATGCTGAAAAAGGGGGTTATTTTGGATGAATTACACTTTGAGTTTGATAGTTTTTTTTTTTTTTTTGTTGGGTGTTTTTTTTGTGGGTTGTAATTTTTGATGTGTTTGGTGAATAAAAGTGTAATTTTAGTAATTTTTTAGTATTTGGTAAAATTGTTACTACAGTAGAGCAGAAAAGTAATAACTTTTAAGTATTTGGTAAATTTTTTTTTACTGTAGCAGAGTAGAAAGTAAAAAAAAATAAGACCTGCTGTAATAATTATTTACTAGAACAGAAAAGTAAAAAAAATTATGAATTTATCAAATACTTAAATTACTTGGGCCTCCAAACGGGCAAGACTCTGGCGCAACAGAACCCAATTGCTCAAGTTATACCTGCATAGACGCACCGCTTTTTCTCTCCCTTTGGGTTAAAAACCCCGGCATATAATTTCCTTATAATTTGACTGTAGGATAAAATTGAGTGAATTTGTTAAATTTTTATCTCATAAAAATTTATGACAAAAAAAAATTACTGAGATATATATATAAAAGTATATTTTTATTTAATTTTTTATTAGATAAAATATTATTTTATTTTTAAAATAACTCAATTTGTTTTTATTTTTTTAAATAATATTTTTAAAAAGATCGTATATGAGTATATGACTCTAGAAAGGAGTCATGTATTCCTTTTTTTTTTTTTTTTTATTTTCTCAATTAGATTTGATTTCTATTGTAATCTTCTTTTTATTCTTTTAGTCTCATGTTCTATAGTAAGGTCTAGGCTAAGGAACTTTAGTGAATTTTGATGATCTTTCATACATTGGATTCGAGTTTGAGATATTACAATTTTTTTAATTGTAATTCAATTGCCAATCAAGTGAAATACAATAATATAATTTTCACAACTACCAATTTATGTCCTTACAATCCACAAAATGACAATGATAATAATAATAATAACAATAGTAACTGTAATACTAAAATAAATAATGTTAAATCTCCATAAATTATAGTCATCCAACAACAATATTACATTTTATCTAAGCAATGAATAAATAAAATAATAATACAAAAATATCTAGGCTAATATACACAGAAACTTAGTTAAATAAATTATATAATCAAAAGTCAAAATACCTAATCACTAAGTCTCGATTCCACCACCAAATCCACCAACAGCATCACCACAAAAAAATTTGTAAGGGAGAGAAATAAGCTATCAAATTTTGTAATCAAATCTCCTGAGTGCCTACATTTCACGAATGCAGTGTAATGAATATGGTATAATCTCGAGTTTCAAGTATGCAATACTCAAATCAGTGACTTCCAGTGACCATCACAAGTACAAACCACTGCAACTAATGAACAAAATGGACCGAGTTGTACAATATCTCTCATCCTGAGCATTTTTACCACAACAAAGAGAAATTTCCCCATCTCCATGCATGCTTAAAACAATAATATTATACCTATTGCTCCAAATTTAGTTCATTGTAATCCATGTAATTAATTACTCATAATTTCGATAAAGCAAGCAATGACAACATGCATAATAGTCATCAAATATCCATTCGCATCCATGAAATTTCATCCCATTTTGTCTCTCTCATAATTTGAGTAGTTTACAACTTATATGCTCGCACATGCTTAAGGTGTGCCCGTCTTCTACCCTCTAGTTGAAAGAATGGAACCGAAGCCGGTAGTTTAGACATTCCCGTGATCCAAATTTAAGTACAAAATTATCTACAGAAATATAATAAAACTCCCATATCTTTTTATAGTTGACCAATGCCTGCCATTTTTTTCTCAGTAAAAGGGTAAAGCGAACTATAGTATGGCATTTAGGCCCGGCCCAGAGATACTTAATAGAGCAACGACGACTGCTACACTAATTCACAACTATTATAGCTAGCGAGTCAAACCGACCACCACCCGGGCCTCAAGGAACCCATAGCCCCCGCTTCACTCAGCTGCCGCCTCTGGAGGAGACTAATACATAATTAGTCCGGTAGATGACAAGTATCCCTTCTTATTATATATTTTTTATTTTACACGACAACTGCTCCAAACTCTCATATTTAAGGAGTGTTTAGTACACAAACAAACACACCAACTTTTACAGGCTTTTACCACATTTTGGTCACCTTCGTGTGTTTGTTTTGGAGCTTTAAATTTTATAAATTTCTACTAACTTCTATCAATTTTACCAATTTTTCACAATTTTTGCTAACTTTCTAATAATTTTTCTTATCAAAATCGTTCGAATGAGTCTAATCAAAAATTTTTATTGCACCAAGCAAATACCCCAAAAATGTCTGATGTGGTTACTTTTTCTATATTTTTTAGCACCAAACGCCCCTTAGGTATAAAAAAGGCACACCTTATCCCC
>JAVXUM010000036.1:8720609-8739055 GCA_035590655.1 Pouteria glomerata
TAACGGAGGATATGGCCCTCAATAGATTTGATTGGCGTCGTCAAATCCATATAGCTGACCCCACCTAGTGGGAAAAGACTTAGTTTGGTTTGGTTTGGTTTGGTTTGGTTTAGGTAGATAAGGTTATGTTTTTTGCAAAGAATAATTACTATTACATGATCAAGGATGTTACTTTTTGTTCATTGCTATGTCTACCTAATTGGAAAAAAATCACAGAGGTTTACTTTTTCAATAGTGATGCTATTTTGTTATAAATTTAAGCAGATAACATTGTGTTTTCCATCTTGACATCTTTTGCAAAGAATAATTACTATTACAAAATCAATGATATTGCTTTTTGTTAATTGCTATGGTTTCCCAATCGAAAAAATATCACAAAGTTCTTTTTTCTATATTTTTTTTTCAAAATAATGATGCATTTAGAAGTTTATATTTGTTGATTTTTAAAAAGTTTGGAGCTTTTAATTGTTTATTTTTCTAGTTTCTATTTTTAATTTTTCCTATAAAGTAGTGCCTCAAGCAAGACGCGATCACGCAGGGCCTAGCGCTTTTAACAAAACTGATTGGGATAGGTTATAGCTGCATTACCCACTGCTCACTATCCTTAACTTAGTGAGCTAACCCCGTCAATTTATGGAATTAAACATTCTCCACTTGCTTTACATTTGGGAGAAGTACAGTATCCCACAACTCTACTTGCAGTCCGACAGTCGAGTTATTCGATGTGTATAGATTTTTATCTAGGGAACTGAACTTTTTCCTCTATTGTTAAAAGAGTTTTTTTTTTTTTCTACGAAAGGTAAAAGAGTTTTTACTCACCCATAACCAAAGCCTGGCAATGCCATAACCCATTTGATTTAATTTCATAGCTGAAAAGACTACTTTATTTTTTATTTTTTCATGTCAATCACTGGATGGACCATGTTGATTAAAGAACACCCAATGGGACAAGGGACCAATAGTTTGGCATGATTTTCAGTATTTAAAGAGTAGTGTTGACTTTGGCTCCAAATAAACACAAACTTGATATTGAAATCTTTTGAATGGGATTAGATTATCAAAAGTTAAAAAGGTTAATTGACATGCATTGCGTTCAAAGAGGCAACACGAATTGCACTATTGGAGGATTCAAGTAAAGAAAAAACACTATAATAGGACGTTAAACACTCCTGGCAAGGAAAAGTAGAAGGGAGACAAAAGGAAAGCTTTCCATAAGCACACAGAATAAAAATTTGCAGTATTTTAAGCAGGGAAATTCATGAAACTGACCGTTCCTCGAGTTACACCAGGAAGACAGTAATCAGCATGAGGTGTCAGAACACAACCTTTCTTCACTAAAAACTGCATTGAAAATATAAACAATGTTCACTCTTAAAAATATACAAGCAACATTTTGATGTAAATACAATGCAATTTTGAGAAAAATGCTATGCATTTGGAGGTAGTAAACATCCACGGAATGGTCTAAGAACAGTTTGTAACACCAGTGATGCAGGTACAGCCAGGGAGGATCACAAATAATGTGTTTCATCAGAATTTTAGCTTTCGAGCTTCGTAGTTGATGGCATGAGGAAAACATCTACGTTTAACTCTTTTCTCACAATTTCAAGTAAAAACAAATGCCAAGTAGAAGTCCAGATTGGGCCTTACGGTGAGTTTCTCCTCTCAAGTGCTATGTTATATGGACTCTTCCAAATGTGAAGTACCTATGTGACAAGTCAGGTCTGGCATGCTTAGTTGGTCTTTATTAATTAAGTATGCTTAAGTAGCCAAATGTACTAAATTAACGTGTAATACTTCCATTTTACACGTAACACTTATTTTGGTTTGTAAGTTCCATGTCACCCAAAAAAAAGTAAAAGAAATATTTAATACATATGAATTTTAATGGTGTTCCATTGTCCTTGGACATGAGATTAGAAGAATCCAAAGACCAAAAAACCCCACTACAGTCCATGTAACAAAGTTATACAGATTGCCTAACTGCAATTCATAACATCCTCTTTATAAGTAGGTATGGCAGTGGAAAGTGAACAAAAATCGCGGCTTACAATGTTTGTAGCATTTGTCTCAGACACATAACCATCCTTATCAAGCATTATGGCATCATCGGCATTTGCATTGTTCCCTTCTATCTGCACCAAAACAAGAAGTTCAATTTCTCTGAGTCAATTTCAGGAAGAGCACAAACTTTACAAATTAGATGGTAATATTGCACTACCACGTTAACAAGAGTATTGGATTCTATGACACTGGCATAAAGTCATTCGCATAAAGTTATAGTCACACGTTCGTGAATTTGATGCCCTACTCCAAAAATCTTAAGTACTGAGTTATCAGATCATTGGAAACAAGAAGAAAGTACACAAATTAGAAGGTCCTTAGAAGGAAACTAATTGTTTGTAAGATCTTAAAAAGCAGAAGACAACAGCCTAATTGATTTGAAACTATCCTTCCTCCCATACCATCTGAAGAGAAGCACCATCAATATCATCCCCAAAATGTTTTGTCAAAAAAAGATTGACTTGAACTTTTGAAGAAAGGCATACCTTTGCAAGTATGTTGTTGAGGAGATTGTTGTGATGAATTTTTGAATCCAAATTCTGGCCAAAAAATAAAAAATTAAAAACTATTATTTCAATGGAATAAAAAGGGTATCAACCACCAGAAATTAACCGGTTGAAAACTAAATTAAACTGAATCAATAAATTATGCAGTCAGCAGCTCAAAAGACGTTTCTTCAACTTTATTACTAAAGAATTGACATGAGATTACCCAATGAAGAAGATGTATTCTTAAGCCAAAATAATTCTATTCCTGTAGAGAAAAGTTCAACGTTTGGACACCATCTTTCAAAACATCAAAACAAGGAAGAATGGGCTCATGAAATGTACATACAAACATGTATAAATTTTAAAGGCATAACTTGATTACTTGAAGCAAGAGGACATTTTAATTTCAGAAATATTTGGAGCAAAATCACTTGCTAATATAAATTTCTTCAGGAAATCTTCGTGGTGTACTTCAAAAGGAGTATAAACATGGGTACCTAGGATTTACAAATAAGCTTAAAAAATAGCTGTGGCGACCCCAGCAACCACAGAAACAGAGCCAACTGTATAATTTGAGAGTTTTAACACAATCCAAGTCCAGAATAGACCTGAAATACTGAGAATTACAGTTCCAGATTAACTTTTGGCCCAATGTTTAACAATGCAACCAAACGCACCTTAAATATCTACGCGCTTAAGCATAATGCATATGCAAGTCTCTATACCAAGAATAATAACCGGACATCAAGAGCTACAAAATTCATTCCAAAAATATCAAGAAAGATGTAAATAATCCCGCAATTTTTGTCACATAAGAGCAAAGACAGCAACAGGTTCTTTATGTTCCCCCACTACACATTACCATAACGTTACACACACCACAAATCTTACATTAGGTGAATTACGACGTGTAGTTGCGGTAACCAGAGTAATACCCTTTGTATTGTCATAGACAGGTGGTTTCCATTCAGCAAGAACTGCAATTTTCAAAAGAAGCAATGACAGTAGCATATACAAATCAAGTATAATGTAACATTAGAAATTAAGGACAAAAAGAAAGAAGGTAAAGATTGTGGTCCAATTCCAACAAGGGAAAGATCCTTGAAAGATATTTATTATGCTTTTTAATTTAGTATTGATGATTTATTGGCAATTCTTTATTTTTTAATTAAATTTATATATCATTTATTAATTATCAATTATAAGACCAGCTGAACCAGTAAGCCATTGCACCAGTATCTTGTCCAGATCCATCACTGGTTCAGTTTTGATAACTATGACTAATACAATGTGGCTGAACCACAAAGTGTTGCTAGAATGTGAAAGGGATTAATAGTAGGACAAGCCCATCCAACAACAGATTCATTTTGTTGCCTAGTTCACACATATAGTGACTCCCCAAATAAAATGAAAAATCAAGTATGTGTTAGTAGTGGATGCCAACTAACAGGCACCAGCTGTTGGACAAACAACAAAAGAAGTTCCAACTTGCAAGGATGCATTACAGAATTACAATACTGTGCATTAACTCGGACCAAACAATGTTCACGGTGACCAGCAAAATGGTAGAGCAGAAAGGAGAAAGGAGTATTTGCTCTGACTATTTTTACTATAGTAGATGGATAGCCAACATAGCAACAGACTATAAATGCCGTCCTATTTTAGAATAAGGTAGAAGGACTAGGAATGCATGTTACCGATTAAGGTGCATCCATAAAGATTGAAAGCTGGGCTCATCCCTGAAGTAACCTGAACGGGAAAAAATTATTACAAGAAGTCAAAAAAAAGTTTATATAAAAATTTATATTGACAAGAGCATTCATCACATTATCATCATACATTATTTGTTAAGCCATATAGCTCATTTGGCAAAAATCTGATGTATATGCAATATTAGCTGATTTGGCAGAAAACTAATATATTGCCAAAGAATTAAGCATGATCTTATCAGTTTCTAGCATCAAGGTAGTCCAGTTATTACTTGACACACTCACACCAGACGGTTCACCTTGTACCACTCATCCACCATTCACCATTCATTCGAGGGCTGTACCACAACATTTGGCAGCAAACTGACACTTCAGCAAAGAATAAATTGCAATTTTATGGTTCCTTAACATGGTATCAGACAAGAAAAATGTCTCGAGTTCAAACCTCATTGTCAACCCAAAAAGTCAATAGTTGCACACATTTTGCCCCTTCAAGAGTCAATCTAGCACAAGTGAGGGGCGTATTGAAAAAAAATAATTCAATATAAATAATAAACTTGCTCTCTCTCTCTCTCTCTCTCTCTCTCTCTCTCTCTCTCTATAAAACAGCTTAAACTTTTGAGTAAGATGACAACTAACAATCTAACAGTGCTCATCATTACAAAATGTTCAAAGGAGCCTCCAATGGAAACTATCCATTTAACATTAAATGTTTCACCAGTTAGCTTGAGGGTGACAATGATGGAAGTCTACACAATTTCTCTTTCAAGGGCGACCAAACCCACCCTCTCCGACACACCAAAAACAAATAAAGTAAAGAAATTGTGATATGCATTTTTTCAACTTTGTATTGTGATATGTATTGAATCACTATTCTGTAGTAATAGTCATTTGACCACATTATTTCCTTCTGACGATTTAATTCCAACTTTGTATACAGATCTAACTAGGATTTCAAAGCTTCCCCAATGCACAGAGAGAGAGAGAGAGAGAGAGAGAGAGAGAGAGAAACAAAGAGAGATCAAACCTTCCTTCCACGCGTCAGACTTAGTCGGATGTGTGCATTATCAAACATCCCATTCATAATAAGAGTTCTAAATATGGCTTCCTTAACCTGCATTTTGTAGCATACAGTCACTTGTTAAGACAACTAACCAAATAACTTCCCTAATGTAGGCAACCAGACACATAACATGCACATAGATAATACTCGAATTGTCTTCAGATTCTCACCTCTACAGGAGTTGGTACGTTATTGAAAGCCAGAGCTTTAGCTGAATCAAACAACCTGGTAATGTAAAATTCAGTAGTTTTATTAGTTTTAGCATCACTAACAAAATGGCAAAAATTACTGTTCAGAAAAATGAATTCTCCTTCACAAACTGGAGCACAAAGAGGGAAACAAACTGTCAGCACATTATCTGTGCCAAAAATTTTCACAACCATCCAAATCACATCCACAATATGATGTTTCAAATCGTATGATCTAATAGGTTACTGTCATCGTCCAGTTGAAAATAACTGAAAAAGGTACCCCTGTATTAAACATATATCTCGTGAACTTTCTGCATTTTTTTTTTCATAACTGATACTTTCAAGCATGGTTCATGAACTAAAGTGTTTTTCTAACATTGATAAAAAGTCATGTTTCTCTGTCTCCAGAAAGTATGTTGACAAAAATAATATACTTGAACTGCTTCGAACAACTGCATAGGTGTACCCAGGGCATATATCTGCACCAGGCACCAAGAACTAATTTTTGTCAAGTAATACGTTTTTTCCTTTTGCTAACCTATCTAAATGCTCCTCAAGCTTAAATATCTTTCCATTGTAAATTCGAAGTCCCTCCCACACTGAGTCACCACCTTGGACAACTGAATCAAACACTGAAACCTGGAAAAGTTCATCAAGCATGAGAATTTGAAGGACCTTGCATATTTAAGAAAAAAGAATTGGGTTCAATTCAGTTGAAAGCCTTTCCCATCATCATGATATTGATAAAAAAGTACCTTTGCACTGTCACGAGGTACAATCTCGTCGCCAACCCAAACGAGCAGCTTATTATTAGCAGGAACAGGAAGATTGGGATGAGGCAGTTTAGGTTTCAATGAAGGCATCCCCCTTGCGTGGCGCCGAAGCATGTTGTAAAAAGGTAAACTTTGCTCCAGCAAGTCATACAAAGAAGATGGAAATGGCTGACAAAAAAAATGCATAAACCTAGTTATGTTGTTATAATTCTTCTCAAGCATTGATAATCCAGTTATCCAAATTTCATATACAGAGTCCTCATGGAAAGTGAGGTAGTCCTCTAAAAATTATGATTGCTTTGGTTATATAAGAGGAGAAAGGTAGAGGTGTTGTGAGTTTTGGGGTTTGTGTATGAGTATGAGTGTGTGTTTGGGCGGGGTGAGGGGTGAGTGAATGCACTCCTCTACACATGCCATGAAATTTTAAGCAACTCCTTATCCTACAAATATAAAATCAAACTTTCAATTTTCATACTTATTATTACCAAGATTTTCTCAATTTATGGTATTATATATCAGATTACCTTATGTGCAGATAAACAAAATGAATCTGCATTGCATATTTGAATGTAAAATATTGATAATAATACAATTATCCACCCCAACTATGTTGACTTCTTACTTCAAAATATCCCAACAACACATATTTTGGTAGTGAGACAAGACAGAACATATGCAAGTCTGATATGGAAAAGTCCAAACCAAATAAAGATAGCAAGTAAATTCATTTTAGAATTCTAGTTTCTAACATACACTATGGAGTTACTATGTGACAGTTAAGCAGCTGTCATATTGCCTCCGTGTGTTCTATGAGAGGGGTAAAAACAATGAAGTTGATTGTCACTTTGTTAGAGAAGAGAAAAGCTATTACAAAATCAGATCAAGGCTAGTCAAGTGAAATCTGAAGACCAATTTGCTAATTATTTAGAGTATGGTTCATTTCTATTAAGCTTGGAACATATTACTATGTATGCTTCAGCTTCAGCTTAAGAGGCAGTGTTCATGTATCCGTGTAATTATAATATTTAGCGTATGAGTGTTTTAGTCAATAAAAAGTTACTTCACTAATATAAACACATACATAGACAACCCTATTGAGTGTTCCCATGTTGATCTATTTTGTCAATTAGTCTCTTGACAATTCAAAAAATATCTATACAATTAAAAAGGTTGCAGAGAGATTTTGACATGCTTTGATTACTGTTCCTCGTTTAATCAAGCACTTTTCTACTGGGAGTAGTTTGCAGTGTTTTAATGAAACATGATGGTCAAACTACATACCAAAGGATACTTCCTTCCTGACATGAATCCCGTCGATTTATGTACACTTCCATACCAACACGGGGCCCAAATGCCATCAACTGATTTTGGACCAGCTTCCCACCTAAGCAATATTTCAAGTAACAACAGTGTGGTTGTGAATTAAGAAATACTGATATTACCAGTAGAGCAACAATCATAGCACGTGCATGACTGTGCTAGTGCAACCATGGTGTGGTTGTGTAGTAGCTAGCATTATACGGCGACTTTAAAGATGATTTTAATGTAGTAATTCAGAGGAATCCCAAGGGCACCTTTTCTCAAGGGATACTAGCCGCAAAAGTATTTGTGACACTAGTTGCCAAATTAATAGAATAGCATGCCAATGAGAACATTTGACATGGAACATGTAATGTGTTCACTGAAGTATTACAGCTCCAGTAAAGATCCACCTCTCTCTATCTATCTGTGTTTGTGGAAACTGTAGTGTGTTCACCCTAGTATTATAGCTCCGGTAAAGATCCACCTCTCTCTCTAGCTGTGTTGTGTGCACAGGAGGGGAGTGTTGGTTAAAGGGAGGTTTCGGGTTGGATTCTGTCAAACGACCATTGCAAGCAAATAACCCTTCCCTCCACCGCCAAACAGTAAACCTTTCCTTATCCGCAGCACGTTCTCTTTCACTCATACAATGGCAGATCTCATGTTCTTCACTCTTCTGCTGGCTTACCATCCCTACTCTCCTAGAGTCCCAAGCACAGACGATCCATCAAATTGAAAACATTACACGGTTGGCTCCATTCTAAGCCAAAAAATTCCACCAATCTGGATTATTACGAGGGGAGAACCAGAAACATTTCCTTAGGGACAACAAATTATGAACACACAACCCCCCAGAGGCCTTGGGAGAAAACAAAATCAGAATGATAGGCTAAGTGTACTACGCCAAGTCCACTTCCAGCTCACACACTCCTTGCAGTGAATGTTTAGAAATTTATACACTCATGACCATGTATAATAATAATAATAATTTAAAAAAGAAAAAAAAAAAACTAGAAGGATATGCCCTTTATATACAATTATGGAAGCTAAAAACTAAGCAGATTAGTGAGATCAACTTCCTATTTCATTTTTCAAATTTAGATGCTTTTAGATAGATTAGAAATTTAGAACTAATGGATCCAAAAAAGAACTAACACAAAAAATTAAATTAAATTAAATTATAAGGACCCTTACCAACAAAAAAATTAGGAATTTATCAGCTTTTCTTCAAAATGCATTTTTCTTATCTAATTGGGAAATATTAATTATTTAAATGAAGGGCAAGTACATTGCAACTTCTTGAATTTTGATGGCCAGAATGTTCAAAGTACATTTAACAAAAAAAGACATCTCTAAATGAAAGTGACATAATGCAGACAGAGTTGCTTCTGATCAATGGATATAGACAACTGCACTAAAAGAAGCAGTTATTGAAGATGCTACAAAAATAAGAGGAATAAATAGAACCACGATGTAACTGTAAAGAGGACATAACATAGAAGTTAAACGAAAAGGTAATCCTGGTGTAAAAGGTTCTGCTGGTCACCCCATTTCAGTACAAGAAGAATTTTCAAGATAAGCCAAGTTACAGAGTTTTCAAGGAGAAAGCAGGAAAATCAATGTATGTTGAACACGCTCAGAAAATTTTCCATTTGTTGAACTAATAGCCATAATTAAACCTAAAAACTCAAGCTATTAAAGAAATGGAAACCTTAACACATGTGGTTAGACTTGCACTCAGTCACCCCCTCGCATGTTGTTAGACTTGCATGTTTGAGAAGGCTAAACACATGCAATTATTAATTTTTTTTAGCAACAATGCCACCTAAAAGCTTAAACTATTAGAAAGAGGGGCAGCTTTATAATAATATTATTTTATACTCTCAAAACATTCAAGTGACTAAACATTTTTTCAAAAGGTGAAACAAATGCAACTATTGACTACTGGCTTGACAGCGAGATCTAGCCATCACCTCACTTAGAAATCAACGCTATTAGAGGGAGAAACTTTATTAAGTAGATTATTATTTAATATTTTATACTCTCAACAAGCTCCCCACATATAGCCAAACTTTATTGAGAAGACCAAACATGTCCAACTACTAGCTATCAGGCTAGCAGTGAAGTTTGAACTCAAAACTTTAACCTATACTTACATCCTGTTAACCTGTTAGTTATCATACCATTAGAGAGTGACAATTTTATTATTCTGACATCATTGAATCAAAAATAGCGTTTTAACATTGAAATCATATAGGCTAAATGACTATTTTGACTTTCATATTAAGTAGCTTTGGCATACTTCAGCATTGCAGATTGAAAAGGAATATCCAAGTCTTCACAAAGATGACGTAAAGCAGCCTGCACACGAGCCAGATGGATAAAAGTTATCTTAAATGAGCTGGAGAGAAAAAAATACATACATATATTTTCTATAATTTCGATTAAAAATGTACAGACAGTATGAATACGAAACTTTATACAAGTACCAGCAAGGAATCAGGAAAATCAACTAGTTAATCCCTCACACAATACAGTGTGGCCAACAAAATCTAGTCAACTGAAAATCTCATATAGACTAGCAGAATATAGGCTTAAACAACATATTCCTGTTTAGACACAAATTTCGGATGGTTTCTAAAGGTTTATCCATCTACAAAAAGCCAGAACCTTCCCGTCAAGCATCATCCCTGAGGGAATTGAAAACTCTACGGTAGAACTACAAATGATTTAGTCAAAAAAGGAAACATCACTAATGATAACCCAAAAGGCATTTATAGGATTCAGCTAACTGGGAAGTAAGTGGTCCAACTCTTCAATAATGGTGTTGTATGCCAAACAGTTTAACATATACTAGCTTAATCTCCATAACTTGATATAGAGTCCCTGTAAACCCCCCCCCCCAAAAAAAAAAAAAAAACACACACACACAAACAAAAGTTTGGGGGGGTGGGCTGCGGTCCATTAAAGCCTCAGAAGAAAAAAGCATTTTGAAAATCAAGTCAGTTGACTCAGTTCAAATACAAGACAACCTAGGCAAGCCAGGCCCTTGTATTACCTGCTTCAGTAGGATATTTCTGGTCAGTTGACTTAGTTCTATATGTTTTTATTAGTCAAATCTCTCCACTGGGATCTTGAATCCTTATATATGGGTTAAGTAGATTAATATGGGTTTTACAATGTCTCTTAACATCTACATATGGACTGTGAGTCCTAATTGAATTAAAGTTATTTGTAAGCTTATTGCTTTACAATTTTTTCATTTCAAGCGAAATCAGTTTGAAAAAAAACCACCATCTCTTAAATATCTCACAGTATTCAGTACATGATTCTCAATGCATTTCAATTATAAAGAAAATGCCCAGGAGGGAAAAAACCTTAAATAACCATCATATACAAAAGGCACAAATAGGCTATACATCTACAGAACATATACAAGTCCCCCAAAACTTAACATACATCTACAGAACATATATATAGGTTCCCCGAAACTCAACAAAGAAGGAAAGACAAATTAGAAGACTCAACCATAAAAAAGGGAAGAAGATAAGAGAACAAATTATAACCTTTGTGCCATAAATCGAAAGCCCCATTCCTCTGAAAGAGAAAAAGAAAAAAAAAATTCTCTCTCTAAATGTTCCACACTACATGTACCAGAATGATATTAGAAATCCTTCCATCTCTGTCTCAGGCAACCATCACAGCATGACCCAAACAAGCCATCTAGGCCACAGAGGATCGGTTCTACTAGCTTCTTCTCTTAAATTTTGACCTTCTTTCATAAGATTTCAGTTTCCACAACTAGATTCAATACACCCTTTTTCCCAACCATTAATTTTCTAAACAAAGCCCAATCTCTTGCCAACTCCAATTAGTCAACCCTAGTATCCACTAAAGCGAACTGGCATAATTACCATTCACAGATTCAAAGAGGGCCAAAATATTCTCTCCCGTATACTCAGTATAACCTCAAAGAGTAACCACATTTCCACATCCATACTAAATCTTGCAACTCCATATTCATGCCAAATTTTTTTCTGCCACCAAACTTTTTGTAATCAACCTCTGATGCAACAGCATCATTTTTGTAATCCACTGAGGAGATACAACATGAAGAAGATTATCTTATACACTTCAGCCTCCATTTCCTTATAACCTTCAGTAAGATGAACTAATGATCAACAACAACATGGGGGAAGAATAACGAAGTAAAAATTTTGGAAAAGCTTGCATTGACTACCAACCTTCTGTTTTTTTCATTACCATCCCACTAAGATAATTTGTGGATAAGCAAATATTCATGCTCAAGGTTCACATTATTATCCTGGAAATAAAATTTAGTATCACAAATAGCAAAGTAACTCCATCCAGAAGTAGCATCCAGTCCCATGCATTATGAGATGAGGAACCTAGAGAGGATAAAATAAGAAAATGCTTAAAAAACCTCAGGATCCTCTTGAAGTTCTGCAGCATCAATGATTGGTGGGGGCTTTCCTAATTCACAGAGCTCGCTGCATATAGCCACCAAGTTTGCCAACCCCAGCTCGAGAAAGGACGAAGCCACAACCTTGTCAAAAGATGTCTGATAACATTTGACAGATTAGACAAAAATCAGGGAAATCATGGATGTTGTAACAAATATATTCAGATGGTAATACGCAGACCAGGTTTATTGGCTTAATATTCTTAAAATTTCACAAATATATGATCAAAAGGCTATGAAATTAATATATTTTTTATAATGTCAAAAATGATGATAAATTGGAAATGAATCCAAGATATAAAAGGGGAAACCATTTAAACAATTTACAGTCAAAGTAAACTACAAAGGATGATACAGAAACAACTTACCAAGACATCAAGTGGATTTCGTATTAATATGAAGTGCTTTCCTTTTTTCATCAACTCATCTGACAAACCAGGTATCCTTTGTTTTGACATATGCTGTAAATAAGAAAAATAAGAATAAGCTTGTGAATTTCATGACTGCAAAACTGGATCAATTCCTGCACCAAAAGCTTAGTCTGACAAAATGTTACAAAACTTTTCTGCAAGCAATGAATCAACCATAGTTCACAAAGTTCAGCAAAATACAACACTTGATTAGAATATATTTTTTTAAAATGCTACAGCGCCAGTAAATTAAGATGTAGTGATAACGCATTCTATCATCAAGTATTTTGAAAAATATAATTTAAAAACATCAGAGTTAAAAACAAAGCGTGGTTTTTCAATCAGTGATCCCGCAAGTGTATCTAATAGACTGTTTAATTTTTCTTGGCTCACATTTTTGTTATAATGAAGGGATCCAATTATCATAAATTTGCTAACATAAGACATTGACTTGTGGCTCAATACAGGCCTTTGACACTTAGTCCTGAATATTTTGAAAATATTAAAATGACTTGGACTAAAGACATTTAGACGTCATTTTCCTTTCATCTAGCTGGCATTGCTAGAATCTGACAAATAAAATTACCAAGCTGGTTCATTTCAAACAAGGAATATCCAACATTCCCAAAATCCAAGTTAAATTCTGTAGGTAGATCGGTGCTGGGTTTTTTTTCATGGATCAGGTAACAGAAGGGCCTTCAGCTTTCAGGAGAATCGGTATATCGTCCACTTTTTTTTGAAAAAAGATAAGTAAGTATATTCAAAGCATCAAAATGATGCAAATGAAGAGTTACAGAAATATCATTGTTACACTACCATCTACTCCATTGTAGTAAGAAAAGATAGAAAGGAGCATAAGTCCAAATCTTTCCCACCTTCCATCCAACTAAAAAAACAAGAAAGAAAAAGACTTTTGACTTTTACAACATTCCTCTCCACACTATCAAAAATCCTCCCGTTTCTCTCCTTCCAAATAAGCCAGAAAAGGCATAAAGGGACCATGTTCCACATCTTCTTCCTTTTCCTCCCCATTGGACAACCCCACCAAGCCAATAGAAAACATTTCAGATCCTTGGGAAAGCATAATTGAACTCCAAAACAAGCAAGAATAAGACTCCATAGTTCGCCCGACCAGGTACAGTAGATTAAAAGATGCTCAACAGATTCTTCTTGACAATGGCATAAAGAGCATCGATTTGCTAGATGATAACATGAAACTTTAATGGAATTCTAAAATTCTAATACTTCCATCAAAACACTCAGGAACTTATTAGAATGTACTAAAACACTAGTAAACATACGAAAAAAATAAGGTTGTATTTATATTTAACAATTTCAAATCAAAGGATTTTGGTACTGATTAATTAAGGAGAAATTTTCAAATATAACTTTAGTAGTTTAGATAGGAATTTCATCATGGATTTTCATAGTTTAACACGATGGATTTAAAATCACCACAAGAAAGTAGTTATTTAAAATCCATCAAATAGGAACTCCACCATTTTAGGAGGTGGCTTCACTACTTTGAAATCCCCACTTATCCAAATGGAGCCTAAGTTGTTTCCATACTTTTAAGAATCTTAGATACTTATTTCACATTAAATAATGTTTTCAAGAAAAAAAAACAAAAGAAGAATCAATTGACAAAAAATAAATAAGTAATATGCAACTTTTTCTACAAAAATATAAATTACAGAAGGGAGACTAAGCATATCATGTTTGAAACCACAATGGAGTTACAATTCAATTTTATTATATTTTCTCAAGTCCAATGAATATATACCCCTTAATCATGTTGAATTACATAAGTATTATCTTTAAGAAAACAAATGGAAAAAGTTTAGTCTATGTTTTAAAATGTTTCCTTATGTTTTAGATTTTTTTCTCTGTTCCTGTAAAGTTCCAAAATGTTTCCATTTCCGTGATGACTGAAACACCCAATCAAAACAATATTTTAATCATTGCCAAACACAAGAGTGTTCAATATGAAAACTTTACATATTTAAATAAGTGCATGTGACATAGCTCATCATGCAAAGCAGTTCTTCACAGACATAATGCATTGCCAGTATATATGCCATTCAAGCAACGTTTTAGGAAGCAATATACACCAAAGAAAATGCAAAAGAAAGTGAAAATCATTTCACCAAGTTTAGTATAGCAAGCCTTAACGTCTATATGCAACTCAACCCAACACAACTTAGCCTTTTCACAAATAAATAGGGTCAGTTATATGAATCTTTTTTCTACATTTTGCTCGGTTAAGAGCCATATCCTTCATTAAACCATATCGAACCACGTCTTTCTTTATTATTTCTACCCAATAGTTTTGGTCTACCCTAGCCCCTCGCATTACTCATAATTTGGATGCTATTACTCCTAATTGGCACACTGGATATTCTTTGCTCTTTGTGCCCAAACTACATTTACAAATTTTCTCTCAATTTATCTTCAATTCGTGCTAAATCTACCACCTCATAAATCTGGTCATTCTTTACCATATATCTCTCATTTTGTCACACATCCACATCAACAATCTCATCTTAGGAAAGACCACTCTTAAGTATTGCATGATTTTCAATATTCAATTTACATTCTTTAAATTCAGTTTTAGTCATGGCATGTGTATCCAATATTGTTTATATCCCACACTATGAAAATACATGCTATCTATCTTTCAGCATTTACATGAACAAGGGCAATGTTCTAACGTGCCATATAGCGTAACAGCAATACTGCTTACAGTCCATTATCTATTCCAATGTTAAGAAACAACTTGGTGGTTAGCTATCCCCGATCAGACAAAGATTAGCTTTTGGGACATCGTATTGGGCATGGACAGGTTGCTAGAAAGAAAATTCAAGGCTATTCTTGAGTTTCTCGCTCTCAAGGGCCACCCAAATAGGTTTTTTCTATACTTGCCCAGTTAATGGATCTCATGGGGTGGCTCACGAGCCCGGGTTTTTTCTCTAGGAGCGGTGGCCCTACCTTGGGGAGATCCCTTGTCACAAATATATATATATATATTGGAATATAACATATGCAAAGCAACACAAATCAATTGAACAAAATTCCAAGTCATTGACCTCCAAGAAAACAGCAGTAAAATGAAGGAAGCAATAAAACAGGAGATTCTCAAGGGACTTTGAAACAGTAAGATGCAAAATAAACACACAAAAGTCTTATCATAGACTGTAATACAAATGCAATAAGAATCCACAGAAGGAATCAGAGTTTACTGCTTGCGAAGATTGTGTAGTTTCAGACTTTCATATACCGCGTGCAGAGCATCCAAAGTCTCCACCAAAAGGTCAGAGTAGAATGATTTGTCTGGACTTTGTGCACGATCTACATATGATCTGGTGCAGTCTGATTCTTGTAGTTTAAGTGACATTCTAGTAGAAATTCCAGTGATAACATTAGTTTTACAATAATTCTTATGATATTTGCTGTTGATAAGGAAGTCCCAAGAAGAATTTGAATTCGAATCCAAGAGTTTTTGTGGAATGAATCTAGATTTAGTGCACATTTGCATGATAATATTGCTATAAGACTCCCACTCCGAATCAACAACAGCATCCGCCTCAGATAAATAAGCTGAATCACCATCCCCCCAAAGAAGAGCAAGAAAATGATTATAGCAGTTAGAGCTAAGTCCCTCAGCCATTGCTGAAATACAATCATCAGACAAGGAGGATGAAGGGCTTCTTCGAAGTGCGCATCTAAAAATCTGTATTAAAGAAGGGGGTAGAGAGAGAGATTAAAAAACATATTTATATATAATAAAATCCATAAAATAGAGACCAAAGCAGTTAGAAAAATCAATAATATTTTAAGAACCCTAGTGGACTCAAATACAGCTGTAACAATTCTCCTACACATCCCCGCAACTAAAAATTTCAAGTTCTACAGAGCAGTGGACAAGTTATTGACCATGAAAAATGCATGGATAATGTGTGCTCTTATAAACATTTCATTTAAATGGCATGAATTTCAAGAGCTTCAAAATGATGCATAACAACTACTTAAAAGGAACATCAAATGCATAGTTCAATCCATCAACATCACACTAGATGGATGTGATAAGGCACACACACAAGATAGATATCAAATTGAAAAAAGACGCATATTCCCTTATGTAACATATGTGAAACAGACACATTATACACTCAAAACGTGAGCACATGAACAGAATAATTTTTTAAACTACCAGAAATCTCTTTATATATATATATATATAAACATATATGACTAACAGATAATATAACCACCAAAGAAATGAACTGGTCCCGCAAGTCTTCTATTAAGTGATCTCATCTTGCACCAAACATGCATAACTTGTAAGAGCATGAACCACTCCCTGTGAACGTTGAACAAACTTGGGCATTGCCCCCAAAAATAACAGAAGTTTACATGATATCAAACACCTTCCCATTAAGTGATTACATCTTGCAGCAGACAAGCATAACATACAAGTACGAACAGATACAAATAAAAAATCCAAACACGACACAGTGATCACCCCTAGTATTGGTGCCTCGGATCAACCCTTCGGCCATATCATAATCACCAAAACTCAAGACCATCTACCTTGAATTAAATGCCACCTTATCATGGGAATAAAAGAAGCATTTCAATTTCTGTTCTTTCTTCTGCCTCCTCCATGACGCCAAAAGAAATGATGAACTAAAATAGGAAACAATCTCTAGTGCTCAACATATAATGTATTTACATCCCTAAAAGATGAATCTGTTGGACATTTGGAAGTATTGGAAACATATTGACAAATGATAACTGTTAAGTAATACCTTCCCTACCCACCCCAACCCCCACAAGAGAAGCGAGAAGGCTGAACATTTAAGAAATTTCCATAACATACAAGATTAATGAATCTTGTCTAGCATTTATAATCAATGAAATTGGAACAGGATATACATTGGACACATTTTATATATACTCCAATTTTCACTCATACAACACAGCAGAGTCAACAAATGATACTTTTTATTTCTAAGTAAAAAAGAAATGTATCATGCATCCCAAGTTGCAGCGTTGTACGCCAGGGATGGAGCCTGGAATTTGATTCAAAGTGCGCAAAATAAAGCCACAAGATAAACAATGCTTAATAGGTTATACAACAATAAAGTTTTAAAATTAAATTACTACAGATTTTAGCTTAAACATGATTTTTAAAATTTGATGATAAAACGTTGCTACAACCAAATAATAAAAGTAAAAATTTATTTGTGAGATGAACCAAAATCTTATTTTTTTTGCTTCAGTTATTTTTTAAATCAATATTTAATTTTGATAATAAGAAATTTTGTAAATTTGAGACTCAATTTGAGGTAGGGGTGGAGTAAAATAAAAATTAAATTTATTATGTGTGGTTTAATTTGGTAAATTTCTATGATTATTTGGTTTACTGTTGCATGACTAATTGTATGAATGTGATTGTCATGCAGATTGAAAAGGTAAGTATAAATTGATTTTAATTTTGAAAAACTAAAACTGAGTTGGTATAAAAAAATTTTAATTTTTAAAAAAAATTGTGTTTTTATTATGAAACCTTGAATAGGGAAAATAAATATTTGTAAAGGATGACTTGGATTTAAATAAATAAATTGATTATTTATCCATGTATTTTATGATTTTGGTTTTGAGTTGAAAGATGTAATGAATAGATGATGCTGAAAGCTCCATTGGCTGAAAGACTAGGAACCCATAGGTTTGGTTATTGTGTCCAATAGGATAGTATCCTACGAAACATGTTTGAGTTGACGGATTATTTTGGTAACCTAAGGTTGATGCCTAGGTTGCTCAGGGAGCGATATCTAACCTAGTGGTTTGAGAATGTGATTTTGCTAATATAATTTATTTTATTTTATCTCGTGTTCCAAATATTTAAAATTAAATATTTGTTATATATGATGCACGTTGGAATGGCACATTAAAGATTCATGCTA
>JAVXUM010000036.1:8765254-8780831 GCA_035590655.1 Pouteria glomerata
GTTTGAGAAAATTCTTCTGTGTCCATCAAAATTCAAAGCCCAAAAATAAACAATACTAATAGAAGGATACTTATAAAAGGAGAAAAAGTATCAGTGAAAGAATATCTATAAAAAAAAATACTAGTGAAAGAACAACCCCTTCTCTATAATACTTGAGGGCCTGGAGTTGATAGGGTGCTATTGCTAGAGCCAACGACGCCCATAAATATCATTAGTAGAAGCAACGATATATAGTATATTATTATTACTCGAAATGGGGACATGTATGGCCACGTAAAGTATTGTCAAAACTAGTGACGATATCCAACATAGTTTTAATATTTTTTTCATACGGGCGTATTTATATTATATAATTAATATATATATATATTAAGTTAAAAACGCCGGTATTTTATGATCGGCCAGTTTATGCCTGCCGTATCTTTTACAGGCCTGAACATTTTTTAAGCTCATTTAATCACAACCGGCTTGAACATGTGGTGATCTGAAATTAATTGTTGAGCTCATTTAAATTAAATTTTATTTAAAAATATGGGTTAATTTTTAAAAATAAATAAATAAATTTATAAATGAATTTAAAAATTAAGCCTAAATTCAATCTTTTTTAAGCTTTACTCCATCAGTCCGATGAAAAATAAAATTAAAAAAATATTCCAAACTCCACCATTATAAAAAAAGGTCATCTCCCTGACCTTAGGGACCCCCACCGCTCTACCCTGGGTGATGGTAAAGGGAATAAATCGCGGAATGTGCGACAAGTGGCCAGAATCTGAGAGCTCGCATTTACCGGTCGTGCAATGCAAGTCCAAACCACGTAACTGAGACTCGAACTCGCGCTGACTGACAGCAGCACTACCCTAAGGTCATAAATTATATGTTAAGAATTGTAATACAGACAAAGAGAGAGTATGAACACGGAATATAATAATTCTAAAAAAATAAAGATATAAACATGGTACAAATATGAAATAGCAATTATATTATATATAAATTAGTTATTTTACATATATATATTATCGTTAATTTTTTACTTTAATGTCTAATAAACTCAATTTTTTTTATATAAATGGTAGCATATTGATTGGTGAAGTAATTTTGAAAAGTTGGCCCAGCTAAGAAAATATCAATCAGTCTTCTCTCACTACTTAATAAATGAGTATTTCTTTTTTAAAAGCTCAACGCAAAATATATCCATATTTAGAACAACTTTAATTCACCGCATAAGTTAATGTTTATTGGAAAATTTAAAAGTTCTATTTTAATTAAAAAGGCCTTAATATTTAACAAAATATATTATAGGACGAAATATTAACATAGGCCATGATTCGGAATACCTTACGGCTTGGTATTATTAAACATAAAACGGATGAGTCAAAGATATATATATATATATATATAGCAGGCAATTTGCTTCTTCCCCCAAAAACCAGGACCACTGGCATCCTTTCCTTGCATGCCCGATCAGGCTGACCTAGTAATGACTCTTCTTCTACTACTTGAATTACAATGCAACACTCAGTTGCTTAAAAGGCTACAAACGACATCAATACTCAGAGAGAGAGAGAGAGAGAGAGAGAGAGAGTTTACAAATTAATTGCATAAATAGCTTGTAAGAGTAAACAATCTTATACTCGAGCGATCGTAAGATTGCATGTAAGGAAGCAAATTATACGGTTTCTTCATTTTCTTAGTTACATCCTCAACGGTGAGGTTCGCCTTACCTGCTAACTCCAGAAAATGGTTGAATGTGTCAACATTCCGTATCACCGAAGCAATATATGCCACGGGTCCTTCCTTCGATTTTTGACACGCGTATTCATCATTAGTATCCAAGTCATGGCTATTATCAGCACTATGAGCTTCACCTGTTATATGTCGACTAACGGTTTGAGAGCAATCGCAGTTATCACTCAGAAGATGAGAGTGCCGTTTTTTTTTAGGGCTCAAAAGAATGGCGAGGACTCGAACGAGATGAGGGAGGCACGAAGGATCATAAATCACGTCAGCACCCAAACTGTTATAACAAAGAACTAGTAATAATTCAGCAAATAGCCAATTATCAACTTGACAAAGAAATCAAAAATCAGAAGGCTTCTGGCTTAACTCTTTTGATTTTTTTTTTCGTGTTTTCATATTTCAATTTACTCTCAAAATCAGTTATTTTGTTTGGTATTTTCGTAGGTTGTTATGCGAGTGCCAGTAATCCCCATATTGCATACCTGTATATGTGTTTAGATTGTGGCATAAATGCAAAACAATAATGTGAACGTAATCTTGAAATTAAATGCTTCATTTTGAACACCGGTGTTTCAGGAGAACCTTAATGCCCTTGTAACTTGAAAGGATTTAAGGATTCTTCATGCACAAAATTTAAAAACAAAAAATAATAATAATAATTATTATTATTATTATGTGAAAAGGACTTACACTATGTCAGGCGTGAAGTCTTGAAGCTCACTTCCCACAGAAGATTCCCAAGGCAGATGAATGCATTTGACCTGAAATCAACAATTCTCTTACAAAGCTTTTAAACTTTATTACAGCACCTACTATAAATTCTCATGAGTCATTTCCAAACCCAAAACAACTGAAACATTCCTCAGAAGTTTAGATCCTTGAAAAAAATTCAATCTTGAAGAAAGAAATCCTTTGAACATAGATGCATCACGTCAAATCATTGGCCCAAAGTCTCTATGTAAAGATCTTCATAATTGCATTGTATATTTCACATGTAGCTCATGAAAACGGTGGTTGTGAGTGATGGGAGTTGTAGGGGAGAGAGGCTGATAGTGGAAACTGAAGATACAAGGCACTCTTTTTTGAGTTTCTATAATTTTCAAAAATTTTGAAAAAGTTTCATTTTGTTGGACTGAAACTATTAGGTGGCATTTAATTTGATTGTTTGTTTTTTATTTTATGTGTTTTTTGTTTTAAAAATTCTAAAACATGAAAACAAAAAATGTTATGTTTTCTTTATTTTGAGTTAAAAATACTCAAAATGACTTTTTGTCATTTTTCATTTTGTGTAAACTCATTTTCTGTTTTCTAAAACAAAATTTGATAACACAAGTAACCAAATGCATTTTAAATTGTTTTTTTTGTTTTCAAAAACTCAAAATGAAAAATGAGTTCAAAACAAGAAATAAAAAATAAAAACTGAAAACAAAAAATAAAAAACAAACCAAATGAAGCCTTAGTGTTACCAAAAGAGGCCTTAACTTTCTTCAAATTTCTTACTGAAGAGCCACATCCAACATTTATAAACAAACTATTGCATTCACCAAATTGAAACAAAAATACCAATGGCAAAATCATTAAATAAATAAAAAAGATACCAAATTTGAATCTTGAGAAGTTCTTTCTGACAAATCTGCTCCAGTGTTAAGATGGTTTAACTCCAAATTAAGCTTCATATTTGCTAAACTTGACAGGTCACCATCACTTAGCATCACCTGCATCAAAGAGATCGTCAACAGAAGTACAAAATTCTTTTACCATTTTTTGATACTATAAAGAATTTATTAATGGCTGCTCACATGAACAGGTGACAAGGATTCCCCCGATTCGCAACAACCCATGGTGGGAAACAAACCATTTCTTCTCAAGAACTTCACAATACAAGGACTGAAAAATATAATAATCATTTAGGGATGTCATTCCCAAGCATAATGCTTTTATAAACAGTGGCGGATCTAAGATTTTGTTACAATGGGTTTAAGTCAACAAATAAAGGTAATGTACTTGACTTAAAAATAAGAACAAAACTTATAAATTGTTTAATGTATAGGGGCAATCTATTTTGAAAGATATATTTTATGATGGCAAAAGTATAAAAATACTCCAAAAATTATACTATTTTTTACAAAAATTTACTTTCAATGGGAGCAAAACTTGTAAATTGTTTGAAGTACAAGGGCAATCTATTTTAATGGATATATTTTATGAAGGCAAAAGTATAAAAATATTTCAAAAATTATACTATTTTTTACAGAAATTTTGTTTCAAGAGGGTCAATTGACCCCCCTTGCCCCTATGTGAATCCGCCCATGTTTATAAGAGGTTAGTTTGAGCCCAGCGTACATACCAAGTCAAAGGGAAGGTTCAGGGACGAAACACAATGCCAGGTGTTTTATGGTTCAGAATACCAACTAATTAAGCAGTAACTTGGTCACGAAAGAAAATAAGCAACAACTTGCTCAGAAATTAATGTAGCCAAAGAATGGAATACTGAGGCGGAAAACTGTCAACATTACAAAGACGAACTCTATCTTAGGTTTCTTTTTATGTTGTTTGGGAAGTTGGTTCCTGATTTGCTCTCTTTCTTGTTTGTGCAAATATTGTTGACAAGGACTGCATAGGGTAACCCCTGGATAAAGCTGATTGCAGAAGACTAGCTAATGCAGCTGACCCAAATTAGATACAAGAAACTTCTCGTAGAGTTGAGTTGAGTTGAGTTTATATGAATGCAGGCGCGCACACAAATCACAAACGTAGATGTAATGTGCCATTTTTTTATTTTATTTTAAGTAACACACGATACATATGCAAGAACATATGCTATACAGACATGAGAACCAATCATTAGTCACCAGACCACACTATGCTTTTGAAAAGACATGACAACCATTATTCAGCATGAAGTCTAATACAGCAGTTGGATGAATAATGGAAAGCCCCCTTTAGCTAGTAGCTAGTAGGGTAGTTAAGTTTCATATAACTTTTTAAAGAATGTTTCAGTTTTAAATTCAAAACTACTCCACAGGCATCTACATCATTGTACTATCATCACATCGTGAGAATAACCCTTCAGGCCTTCACCCATCACACCTACTTGATGAACCACACTAATACAGTACAGAACATATAGTCAACAGAAGATTGACCAATATAGGAACCCACCAGACATCCAAAAGATGATTGCCCCATGCACCAGAAAATTGTATAATTCAAATAAACCAAAACCACATAATTGGTCCCAAACAATTTTGTTGGAAAAATCAAATGTAAGACATGCCCAGTTCACTATATTGTTCAAATGTGCACCACAGTGTCCATCAATTCAATGATCAAATAAAAATATACACAAAATAATTTGGTGATACCATTGAATTCATTGTAGATCGCTAAAAATTTTGCTAGAAATAAGAAAGAGCCCTCGCCCCCCGGGCGGAAGAGAGACAGAGAGATTACCTTGGATGCTTTTACATGGGTGAGACAAATGCCAACCAACCCAACCCCTGAACCAACCTGTTCATTATTATGCAATACATATCAGATAGAGAGGGGGGGAACAACATATATATTTAATACAACAGAAATTTTGGATTTAAAGCAGAGGCTAATATGAAAACAGACATTTTCAAGAACACCTCAACAGAAGTTCATCAGCATATGGATTCATAGGACCAATCATTTGATAAATAAGAATGTTAGTCATGTAAAATAAAGGAAAATATTCTAAGAACATAATAATCACCTCAAAACAAGATTTATTACAAAATATCTCAGGCCGTGAAAGGATGAACTCTGACAAGAAAAGACTTGAAGGCCAAATTGAACACCTACATGGACCAAGTTACCAAACATTAATGTTTTAAAGTAAAAAATAACAATTTAACTGCAAAAAAAGAGAAATCAACAGAACTGCTCTAAAAAGTTTAGTAAATAGAAGTTATTCAACCATAAAGCTTATCAACCATCAGTTGATAACTCTGTCTAAGAAACATCAGAACTGTTATTTGTATATACTGAAAAGCACAATCAAGAATATCTTTTTAACTGCCTGCCCGTGCAAAATTAGCAATTCTGTGGTAAAGCATTAAGGGTACAAGTTACAATTGAGTATATCCAGATCAAAGTAGACCAAATATATATTTTGTTCAAATATTCTCTCAGCTTGAAAATTGCTCAAAGGATTTGTGTTGATATCCTTTTTTCACTTCTCAGCCAATGCTAGCTTAAGCATGAAAAAGGAAAGAACTAGTTGGTTATCAAAAAATAAAAAAGAAAAGATAAAAACAAGTAGGAATGACTAGAATATCATCAAGAAGATTGCATCTATAATCAGTTCAATTTGACCAAGAAACTAAATCTACTTCTTGAAAATTCCCAGTAGTCCAAAGGATAGACAACACAACAGAAAGCTTATAAAAGATGCATAGAACATGATATAAATCCAAGGTTCTCATACAGTGGAAAAAATTGCCAATAAGTTCTTCAGGTTATTTAAGGTTCCAAGGCTGTTTTGGGCCAGGTGGAGCCTGTTATTCTTTATCATCTCAAGGAAACCTGTTTATTATGGGTTAAAAAATCACAACCATTTTGTCATCTCAAGGAAACCTGTTTATTATGGGTTAAAAAAAATCACAACCATTTGGACCAAAAAAAAACTCATTCATCTTAGACGTCTAAATGCTAAGCTCTCCCTGTCAGCGGCTATTTCATCAGCCCTACGTATTTTTTATAAGTCGTCAGTGCATTGTGTTTCTATGTCATTCCAAAGAATAACCCAGCATGTTATAAATCCAATAATGCTGGCAGAACAGGTGATCTGATATATTATTTAAGTTCAATGTTCAAGCCAAAGAAAGCAATAAAGTTGTAATTAGTGACAAATCACACAGCCGACAGTGTGTGCAGTTTAAAACCCAGAAGACATTCATACCCAGTATCGCCTTCAAGCATGTTTAGAGAACATTGCAGTGGAACCACCAGTCTTCTTGAATTTGGACAACTTGGGAGTTCGGAACAATCTAAACAAACAACAAATTAGACATAAAGCATAAATTGACTCAAAAAATAAAATGAAAAATGCCAAAATCGGAGATGCCATGAGTAAAACTTTACCATCAGGAAAGAGAAACGAGATTCTTTTTAAGATCCTCGAGTTTCCATTTGCAGTATCATCATCCTAAAACACAACATTTAGGATTTTAAAAAATAATCAAGCATAGGGCAAAGAAATTAATTGTCTATAATCAAGTATGGCTAAAGAAATTAATCGTCACAGATCATAAAGTAAATCTTCCGTACAGAATATAAAAGAAGTGAACCTTCCATCCAGAAACATTACCTTCAACGAACTCATGTAAAATGCAAGCTGTTCGTATAGCTCATCTAAGACTTGAAGATCTTCAGATTCAATTTCAACAATAAGCTTCTTCAGAAAAATTTTCAAGTATGGTGAATCATCCTGCATTCCGAATAAAAATCTGAACCAAGCTTAAAAGTAAGAAAATACTCAAAGCCTTGAAAGGCTCTCTTTGGTTGCTGAACACACGCACACACGCGCGCGCGCGCGCACACACACACACAAAAGAAAAGAAAAGAAAAGAAACAAACTTCTTGTCTTAACACACTTCAGTACAGGGAATCCCGGGGGGGAAAAAATTACAGTTACTGTTGACATAATTCAGCCAAATTTTCCCATCGAAGGTCTCCAAATCAAAAACAAAATTATTAAATAAATTCAAGATCTCAAATCCTTGTCCTTTCAAAAGTTTTTACTGAGCAAAGAGACATTAGAGGCCACTGGGCTGCTATGACAATGTGGAAATGGAAATGGAAAGAGAAAAGAAATGAACTTGAGAATCAAAACAAATGGAATTAAGATTCAACAAACTTGAGAATCAAAACAAATGGAATTAAGATTCAACGTGCTACTTTATGTACTATATCTCCACTTTCTCGCCATCAAACCAGTGGGAAGCTTCAAAGGCGTGCTGTTACTTCCGTAAAATCAACAAGTGGGAATTGTCGGTTGAGGTGACTTACGAATTTGCGTATGCAATGATCCCAAATGAACGCCTGTACTCTCTCTGTGATCGACCCTCCGCCACAGTCCCTAGGGTTTCACACACAACAAGCTTTTTATTTGAATGAAAGTAGGTATATCAGCGAGAACATGTGCAGTGCAAAGCAGTACCGAGCAAAGGAGATCAACACTTGAGGTGATTCCATGGCGAGAAAGGCAGATACCAAGTAGATGCACGAAGAAATTCTGAGATCGAGCTCTCCCTGAGCGGCCATGGCCCTTCCTTACACATTCAGAAGTTCAGGGGTTGGAGTACGATTGGCATTGGTGACGAAACGCCCGTCGACTTTTATTTTTTTTTTTTTGTTCTAAGGCTGTTTTGAATAAATATTGTGGAAATGCAGCAGGTACGAAATTATTTGGAGAAATACGGTTAATGAAATTGCAGACTGGGTGTGCGTGCTCAAAATTGCATCACCATTATGCGGTAAATGTTCATATCCTGAAACCGCACTACGAGTTCACGGTTTAACTGAGAAAAATGCTGAAACAGTTTACGTTTCCTTAAGCTGTCACCTGAAAAACGCAAAGCGAGTTCGCGGTTTCTAAATCTCGAAGCGACTTCACAGTTCAAAAAACGTACCCAAGTCTCCGGTTTCACTTTTAACCCTTTAAACCCAAGCCCCAAGTCTGCGGTTTCAGAAAATAGATATTATTTATCAAATAAATTTAATTATATTATTTATCAAATAAATTTAATAATGTATATTTCATATTACATAAATAATTTAATTAGATTAATTATTAAATTATGTTAATTTTTTATTTTAAAATTAATTAACTTAATTTACTTATTTATTAAAATAATTTCATAAAATTTATTTTATGTAAATTAAATTAATTAAATTATAAGGAATTTAATTTAATTATGATCTTTACTTAAAATAACAAAATAATAATTAATTATTCAATCCAATTAAATGAAATTATCTATTAAATTTAATTTAACTAATTGAGCTTTATCAATTATTCAAAATAATTTAATAATAAATATTACATATTAATTTATATAATTAATTTTATAAAATTAATTCAATTTAATTATATTATTTATTAAAAATTTTATTTCTCATTAAATAATTTATCTTTATATGATGTAACACAAATAGACAAAGTTTTAAAATTGGCAAAATATTTGTAGCACGAAAGAAACAGAGTGAAAATATTTTTTTTTCTGTTAACATATTTAAGTTTTAATTTTTTTCGAAACAAATAATTTTAAATAGTTTTAACAAATATGTTTCAGTTGCGAGTTTATAAATTTTTAAAATCATAAACAGAAAAATATAAAACAAAAACATTTTTAAACTGGGCCCAAGTATACGTAAATAATCGTGTAAATTTTTTAAACTATATCAAATTAGTAATTATATTTTATTTCAATGTTTTTTACTTTCTACCAAATAAAAAAAATAGAACAATAATAAAGAAACATTCAACAGATTTTTAGAGTTTATAAAATAAGTGGGGAAATAATTGAGATAATATGGCAATTTTAAAGACATAATTTGTAAAGTTTCATGAAAATGGATACATGAAATTATTTTCAAATATTTTAAAGCTAAAAAAGAATAAAATTAAATCGCAAAAGAAACCGCAGAATAGTTTCGCGGTTGACCGTAAAATAGCAGACCGCCTTTGCAGTTCTCAAATTCCTCCTCCTGAAAGCGGCGAACTGTTGCTGCGTTTTCAATTGGCTTCAACACCTCAGACCTAGTTTGTTCAAGTTGCCTGCAGTTGGCTCGAAGACGAGTATTCGAAATGTTGAGATGAGAGAAACGCAGAAGGAGTTTGAAGGAGTTAAAAGTGAAACTGCGGATGCAACCTGCATTTTTCGTAATCGCGAACTCACTTCGCGTTTTTCTCCAGACCAGATTCAACTAAATCGCAAACTCATTGCATGGCTTTGGGGCACCATAAAAAACCGCCTTATGGTGTTGCGGTTTTAAGAAGCGCATACTCATTTCACGATTTCATTAACCGTATTCTTTTAAATTATTTTTTTCCCGCTGCGTTTCCGTAATATTTATTCGAACAGCCTTAGAACAAAAAAACAGTCTAGCAATATCTCAGTTCTATCGGAGATCCAAATCGAGCAATAACAGTCAAAATACATAAAACTTTGGGTTTCATAGTTTAAATTTGGGCTTTAATTTAGCTTATGTATTATCTCAATTTATCCCCAAATAAACATGTAAAATATGGTAGGAATACACATCTATACATATATCTATATAATTTTAATGAACTGAAAATTTAAAATTCTAAATATATAATTTTTATTGCAATATATAATTTTTGTTGCATTTGAAGTGAGATTTTATATATTTAAATTTTTAAAATTTCAATTCAAAAGTTAACTTCTTATAGAATTTTTTTTTTCAACATTATTTCACTCAAACTAACCATTTATGAGTCAATTTTTAATAATTTTTATTCAAAAAAATTGGATTAAGGACAAATAATTTTTTATTTATATAAAATATAAAATTATTACGGCGACCAAAAAAAAACAGTGTTCGAATTGTTTGGTCTTCGTCAATGTTTTTTTTTTTTTTAAATTTTAAATTTTCATTTTCTTCCATTTTAATTAAAAATTATACCCTTCCCCCCTCTTAAATACGGCCGGCCACCTGATTTTCGCAAGCTTACGACCACTCCGTCAGGATTAGCCTCCAAGACCGTGTATGTAATAATACTCTTGTACGGAAATAGCAATATCTCAGCTCTGTCGGAGATCCAAATCGAGCAACGGCAGTCAAAATACTTCAAAACATTTCACACAAACGTATAAATAATTATAGAATTGAAGTCAAGAAATGTTGAGCGTCAGTGACGACATAGATGAAGACGAGCTTCTTCAGATGGCGCTGGAGGAGCAAGCGCAGCGAGATCTCAATTACCACCAACAGTTCTTGAAGCCGTCGAGGCCGGTGGCCAATTTCGTGCAGCCGCCACACCCCACGAATCAGAGGGGCTCCCGGCCGAGTAACCCTAGCGCGAACGCTCCCCAGATGCAGAGGAAGGTGCAACAGCAGCAGCGGCTGTCGATGGACGATGACGATTCGGAGGTTGAGATGCTGAGCCTTTCCTCCGGGGATGAGGACAAGTCCAAGGATCGGGGATTCGGTTCGCAGAATCGGGCTGGGATCGGTGGGAGGGCTGGGAAGGTTGATGATAGAGACTGGGATGGTGGGGAGCCCGATTGCTGGAAGCGAGTCGACGAGGCTGAGGTATGGACCTCAGTGTGTGCGCGCGCGTTTACATGCATGCCTAGCTCGTATATATATGCTTATTGCGGGTTTGAGCTGGAATTTTGGGTACTTTTATTATGTTGGTTTTTGGTGACAGATAGGTTTTTGTGGGCCGGGAGTGTCAATTTGGCCGCTAAGATTACTAGATTTCTGAATTCAGTTTTTGTAAGTCTTAGCTCAATTACTTGGGTATTATGAATTGAATTGTGCAGTTCTACTTTAAATCTCTACTTTTGCTTTTAGTTAACTCATGAAAATTTGCAAAGATATTTATACATTGACACATGCATTCAAGTTAACTATTCTGTGAATTGTGCTTACTGCCATAACTTGCCATTTGGCGTGGAATCTGTAACCTATGGAAACTGGAAAGTAGTTGTTTTACTAGAATTGCATACCTGAAGATCTACCAACTCCAAGTTCATTCCTCTTGCGTGTGTGTGTGTGTGTGTGTGTGTGTGTGTGAAGAGAGAGCTGATGGCAATGGCAATGGTGATAATAGATTATGACATCAGGGGTCAGAGCATCAAAGAAGTGAAAGCCACCAAATTTGACGACTTGGCAGCTTGTTGGTCTTTATTGTGTGTTGCCTTTAATTTCATTATCACTAGTAAGTTGCTCTTATTAGCCATATTTTGGGTGTTAAATACACCAGACGGCTTGAATTACAACTCAGTATTACTATACACCCATCATTTGAGTAAGTGTGCATATTGAATCCCTAAACTAGTAGACTTAAAAATTGATCTTAAAACCACCAATTAAATGGTCAAATTGATCCTTTTACCCTTCACAGTCAAATGTAATATAAAATAATTTTTTCTTCAATAAAATGATTAAAGTCGTATCTATCCATTTTTAAATCTAAAACAAATTTTAATATAGTATTATTAAATGCATAATAGGGTCATATGCATTTTTTATGATTATAAGACACGTTTAGAAGAATTTTAGTTATGCTTTTTAGTTTTATTAATTTGTTCAATAGGATGTGCAATAGGTTATGTTCAATTTACTCTACTTACAAAGGCAACACCAGTTAACTATCACATGGCCTTTTTTCTGGAGGTTTTCAGTAGTGAGTATTCTACCTTTGGCCACACACATCTGAAGAAAGCCACTTTTTTTAGAACCCCGGCCTTCCAAATCCTTCCCTAGGGAACACCTCATTCCTACAACCAACCAAAGACTTGTTGAACAACTTCATATTAAATACCTTAGATTTGGATAGGACCAACTTGATCCCATCAATCTCATATTCACACTTCACAATATGTATAAACTAGTCATAACCCGTGCCTAAAGGCACAGGCGGGTCCCACTCGAAGCATTCTTCTGGTGACACATATATAAAAGTCACATCAAATGCTCCATTTTATTATATAGAATATAGATGCCAAAAATGATGTCAATTCATCTACTTCTCGGTCAAAGAGGTTCTTGTGAAGAGCTATGTTCAAACTCAATTATTGCCACGTCTCTTCAAATAATTTCCGACCGATGCTTCCTTATCTTCTACTGGATAAAAAAAATGGCCGGATACAATTCCTTCATTATGCCTTCAAATGCTCACTTGTGACTCCAAAATTTGATTTTGTCTCCACTACCAACCTTCTACGAGATGTTGTTACTGAAACAATCCCATCACTTCTTGATGCCGTTCCACAATGCTACCGTTATAGAGCCTGCTCCTTCCTTAGTGCACTAGTCCCTCCATTTTATCCAAAACTTGACCGTGACAGTTCTTCGCCATAGCCTATCACTTTTGAACATGAATCTCCATTTCTGAAAGTGCCATAGTGAAGTGCTTCAATCTCCCAACTCCCAACCTATCCTTGCTCAAAGATAGACAAATAGTGTTCCAATTCGCCGTGTGGTATTTAAACCCCTCCCTTATGTTCCCTTATAAAAAAATCTCTTTGTAACTTTTCGAGTTCCTTCTCCATTGAGGGTAGGAATAAAGGTGTACAAAAAAACTGAACGACCCAAAAATTGAACCAATCATGCCAGTTTGGTTTGGATTGGTTCGGATTTGCCCTAAAATCAGTTCGGTTCTGGGTTAAAAAATTAACAATCTAATATTTTTTGTTTGGTTCAGTTTGGTTCTTAAGTTACTAGACAAAAATCAACCAAACAGAACCGAATCCAAATTGAACCTGAAAATATAATATATAATATATAATCCAACTCGAACCAACTTGAACATGTAATATACAATTATATTTAATGTATAATAGTATAGATCCAAAGAGGTATGTTTGAGCTTCAAACTTATTAGAATTTTTAACATTACTTATCTGGATGTCTGGGAACTGAAAATAAGAAAATCGGCTTAACCTGAAACTAAATCGACCCAACCCAATCTAGGGTTACTTGAAAATCAAATCGACTCAACTCGATATTTTCAGTTCAGTTCCAAATTGAAACCAGTTCAATTTTGAGTCCAAATTTTAGGAATTGGAAAAAATTGGTTTCGTTTTGGGTTAGGCCTAAATCTGAATTGAACTGATCCATGCATACTTCTAGTAGGAATAGTAGAAAGTGACATGTAAAAAGCTGGTAGACTAACAACGTGCTTTTTATAAATTTTATCCTCACGCCTTTAGATAGGAACTTCTGCTTCCAATTGGACAATCTTGTTTGATCTCTCTCTGTCACCTCCTGCTTTACCATTTTGGATTTAAAAGGGGGACCCCCCGATGGAAGACCTAAATACATTGAAGGCAACTGGCTAACTTTACACCCAAGGATGACAACTAACTCTTCCATGTTATGCACTTCTCCCATAGAAAGGATTTTAGATTTGGCCTAGTTCATCGTGAGCCCTAATACAACTTCAAAACATACTAGCACACATCTTAGGTGGCCTAATTAAAGTGGGTCCGCAAAAAGCTAAAAGCAAATGTGTCACCTTTATAGATTGTCCACCATTACCCATTGAAAAGCCCTCTGTGAATCCACTTGTGACTGCTTTTCTAACCATCCAGCTAAACACTTTTGTCATCACCATAAAAAGATATAGTGAGAGAAAAGGGTAATTTGGTACACAAGATTCCCACATTTTGGGATTTTGAGAAGGTTAGAGACATGTAGCCTTCTATCTGCAATCAGAAAGGCTGATTTTATGATTTGAACCATTGACCCTCAGGTCGCAATGGGACAATCTTACTGCTATTCCAAGGCCATTCTTTTTATGGATAAGTAAAAGAATAAATATAAAAAAAGCATGAATATATAAATGGGACATGAATATGACTATAAGACACGATAGAGTGATTTAGAAAATATGAAAATAGGGTATTGTGAGGACATGTTAAAGAATGAAAACATACTTTTTATACATACTCATGTAAAACCAACTATTTATTTATTTTTATATATAAATACATTAACATTTTATTGGTATTTATTTTAAATAATTCCATTCATAAATAAATTGTAATTTTTGGGATTTAAAATTACTAAAAAAGGGCAACCCAATGCGTTAATGCTCCGGCGGCATTGTGGGGCCCTACTCTTGTTTGTAGAGAGGTTAATTTTAGGGTTTAAATTCATGATCCCTTAGTTGCAATGGAATAACTTTACCATTGCTTGAAGGCCACCCTTCGTGTTTTAAAATTACTAAGATAATGAAAATTGAAAGAGAATGAATCAATAGATATAAATTCATATTATTTTCATCTTATTTCGTAATTGTTTTTTTCAAAGTTATAATATATTTCATTTTTATATATATGATTGACTTATGCATTTCCTAAGTGTTTGATTTTGTAAAGTTGGTTGAAGTTACAATTATCTGTGGATATGTTAGAGCTTGCTTTGTGCTTGCAAACAATTCATGTGACCAATAATGTTATGGTTTGTTTTTGTTTATTTTTGTATTGTATGGTTGAATGGTGGAAGGGAAAATGCCTTAGGCTTGTAAAGTAAGGGCTTAAGTTTTAAGAGTGAAACATAGGTTGATTGCAATTGGTTGTGGGCTTAGGAACATGCCACAAAACATTATTGGTGTCAAGCTAGTTAATCATTTGTTATGTTGTGAGGTGTCAAGGGAGCTTGGGGACATGCCTTACATTATTATTTGTAGAACTGGCTTGTAAAGTAAGGGTTTAAGTTTTAAGAGTGAAAAGTAGGTTGATTGCAATTGGTTGTGGGCTTAGGAACATGCCACAAAACATTATTGGTGTCAAACTAGTTAATCATTTCTTATGTTTTGAGGTGGCAAGGGAGCTTAGGGACATGCCTTACATTACTGTTGTGGTTCTACAAATTATATTTGGTTCTATTATGGAGTTTGTTGGATGCTTGTACCACGGTTGGCAAAAAGGGCTAGGCAAGTGATGTAGAATCCAAAAATAATAATAATAATAATAATAATATTATTATTATTATTAAGATTTTATTTTATTAGATTTTATATAAAAATATTAAATATAATTATTATTATTATTAAGATTTTATTTTATTAAATTTTATATAAAAATATTAAATAATTATTAAGATTTTATTT
>JAVXUM010000036.1:8780931-8791556 GCA_035590655.1 Pouteria glomerata
TATACATTATTAAATTTATTTGATAAATAATATAATTAAATTTATTTGATAAATAATATCCATTTTCTGAAACCGCATACTTGGGACTTGGGACTTGGGTTCAAAGGGTTAAAAGTGAAACCGGAGACTCGGGTAGATTTTCTGAACTGTGAAGTCGCTTAGAAGCCGCGAACTCATTTCGCGTTTTTCAGTTGACAGCTTCAGGAAAGTAAACTGTTTTCGCATTTTTCTCAATTAAACCGTGAACTCGTAGTGCGGTTTCAGAACATATACCGTGTAATGGTGCTGCGGTTTTGAGAACGCACACCCAGTCTGCGATTTCATTAACCGTATTTCTCCAAATAATTTCATATCCACTGCATTTCCACAATATTTATTCAAAATAACCTTAGAACAAAAAAAAAGTCTTCGATCGCAGGGATATGATTATTTTTAACAAATAGTACAATTAAAATAATTAAATTATATTTAATATATTTTTATATTAAATAAAAATAAAAAATATATTTTTATCATCAAATCGGTGATGGATGAACGTGGCAGCGACCGATGGCGGTAACCAGAAGTCAGTGAAAGGTAGCTCCGACAACTGATCAGAGATAGTTGGTGGTGAGTAATAGTTGTTATTATTAGAGGTTGTGAAAGGGATTAAAATAAAAAAATAAAAATTTAAAAAATACATTTTTTATTTTCATAATTTTAGAAAACTTTAAAAATAATTTTTAATTTTTTAAAACCCAAACGGGCTTAAAACAATCAATCCTAGTTGCCCGCTTGAATGCGGCAAAAATCAGGGAGCAAAACTCATCCCCTATGAGTATTGATAGGACGTTTTTAGCTTAGTTTCCGAAGCTAAAAGTGTATTATTTTTTAAAAAGGTTTAAGGTTACTAAAAATAATACAAGAGAAGGTATATTATTTTTAGAGAGGGTTTGAGGATAGAATTAATATGTTTGAGATGATACAAGAATAAAAAAGTCATTTGAAAATTTTTTACATCATACATTTAACCTATATATTTTAAAAAAATTATACAAACTAAATATTATTTAATATCCCTTCTTAATATCTCATTCAAACTAATTATTTTTTATTTAATATTTATAAACATTACATTAATATAGACTTACTCTCTATAAATAATATCTCTTATTATTTTATACATTATTCATATAAAGTAATCTCCTAAAATTTTAATGACATCCAATCCACCGTAAGGTAAAAATGGAAAGCCAAACAATCAG
Organism: Pouteria glomerata; assembly: GCA_035590655.1. NCBI lineage: Eukaryota > Viridiplantae > Streptophyta > Magnoliopsida > Ericales > Sapotaceae > Pouteria > Pouteria glomerata. The sequence goes on from JAVXUM010000036.1 coordinate 8,782,176, forward strand.
CACCGCGCCAGAGTAGAGTTGAGTAGAGTTGAGGTGCCACGGGGGAGCGGGAAGAAAAGCAAAATCCGGGCCATGTATATAAGAAGTACGAACCAAACTTGAATTGTGGTAAGTTCGAATCGACGTTATTGTGCAGGACGGAGAGGGTTTGTGGGTGCTTATGGTAATGTCGAACGTCACTGTATGCGCTCGATTCAGACCTCTGAGTTCCAAGGAGAGGCGAGATCACGGAGATGGCATATGCGTCCGAAGCTTGGATGCTGAAACCTTCGTATTCAAGGTTCTTTTTTCTCTCTCTTACATATGAATCCTATACATACACATCTATATGATTGTATCATGTGTGTTTCCGATGAGTGTATAAATTTAACCGCATGAAGTGATCACATCGACGAAATGCAGGGTGAGAAGGAAGAAGTCTGTACGTTTAGCTTCGATCGGGTGTTCTATCAAGGATCTGAACAAGCTGATGTCTATGAATTCTTAGCTCTGCCAATTGTTCAAGGTGTTATTGAATAAATGTATTTGAACCTTTTGTTTTTGTAATTGAATTCAAGTGTAATTTTTTAAATTCTGTTGGTTGATGCAATCAACTCGAATTTAGGTATCTTGATCTTACTCCTGCTTCCTATTATGTCTACCTTATTTATTTTTTTATCCAAATTCGGTTAAACAGATGCTGTTAATGCTATGAATGGGACAATCATTACATACGGACAGGTAATTGACGTGTACTCATCCAGCTTTTATTTGAGCTTTGAGAAATTTTATTTGGTACAGTGGAAACGCAGAAGCATTTACTTGATTACAGAGCTCTGGTTCTCTATGTGCGTTGTAAATGTAATATGAATCATATTTTCTGATTGTTATCAATGTGTGATTAGCCTATGTGTGGAATGCATTTTTATTAACTTCATTTAGGCCTAGTTTGGGACTCCGTGGAAATTAATGCTATCTTTGGAACACAGATTTGTGAAAATTGAAGGGAACATAAAATTACTAGTTTATGTTACCTTTTCATGTTTAACTAAGTAAAAATTAAAAAATTCCACAAATATCTATTCGTTTTCTTGTCATTACTAAAAGAATGAAATAAATTTAATTTTTTCACTTCATTTTACTTTTCTACTCTTTTCATTCACTTTTTCTTTCCATCTATGAATCCATATTCCAAACATAGTGCATAAAAGACCTGTTGTAGTCTAAGGCACTTTGAAGGCAAACCTGTGTTCAGGGATAGGGTCATTCAAAGATGTGGAAAATAACATAAGGTGAAATGGTGTGGGTCCTGTGGGGTCAACATTTAAGTTTACTTGGCACAATGCTCAGATGGTTGTTGATTTATTTAGTGCTTCATTCACTATGAAGGACATCTGTTGTGTAATACTATCTTAGTTTGTCATTTATTCACCAGGATGCTTTCACTTGACACTTGTTTCTAAAATCAAGAACAAATCCATTGAGATATCATTCAGTATTCTTAATTGATCCATTATTATTACTTCTTGTAATTAATTCGTTTGTTAAACCACATAAGTTACATGGGAAGTTATTTAGGCAGGGTAAGAAGCACTTACAGCTCTCTGAAGGTGCAATGTTGGTATCGGACACATGTTGAACAACCATACTCGTGAGACACTACTCCAACATGCGTTGGACATTTAGACACTTGAGGGGCACGCTTGTCCATCCCATACAAATATATGAAACACGTTACAATTTTGAACAAAAGACATTAAAATCAAATAGGAAAATAAAAACAATATGGATTTCTACTTGTTAATTCTTATCCCTTAAATTTTACAATTCTAAAACACAAAACCTCTAATTTATCTACATATGTAGCTTTCTAAGATAGATATTAATTTTGTTCATATATATTTTCCAGTATGTATTGTAATTTTTTTTTTTTTTTTTTTTTTTTTTTTTTTTGTGGTATGCAAAAATAGACTACTTATTATTTTCATGTACGCATATAAAATATATAATTATTTGTTTGTTGATACATTGATTCCATTCTCTATTTTGATTTTTTTTTCTTTTTAAATTTGCTGGACTGATGTGTTTGTATTGTGTCTGTCTCTTGTGTTTGAATGTGTGCTTCTGAAGTAAAGAAATAATTAGAGACATTGAAAAGTTTCTGATGGAAAGTTCTACTATTTTCTATCAAAGGGTTATTTGGAAATGTTGTTAAAATTTGAGTTTGTCCAAAGAATGAAGCAATATAATATTGCAACTTCAAATTGTAATCTGATTGATCCATTCTTGTTAAAACTAGTCTTAGTTTCAACAAATGATTTTCCTGCTAATTATACTTAAACCAAAAAACCATGTTGGCTAATTTATCGAGCTGCTGATGTTGGGCCTCATTATCATGGTAATTTATGAAATGAAAGGAATGATTGATATGCTAATGAGTTACGTACTGCATCAGTTCTTTCATATAGCATTTCTTTTTGAAAATAATAGGGAATTAATATAGGAATACGATTGCATGGTTTATATTTTTATTGTTCCCAATAGGGTTTTAGATGAAATTTGGTCAATATTTCAAACTGACAACATTCCTTGTGCATTGAAACAGACAGGAGCAGGGAAGACATATAGCATGGAGGTGTTGTATTGATATGTCATTGGTATTTTCTTGATGTAATGGTCGTGATTATTGGATTTGGCTCATTCATAACCTTTTTGGTCCAGGGTCCTAACATTCTAGATTGTGATGAGCGGAAGAAAGGATTATTGCCAAGAGTGGTCAATGGGCTTTTCAAAAGTATTACAAAATTTGAAGACACGTTCATGATCAAGTTGTCAATGGTAGTGGGACATTTCTGTTTGTCTCGCATGAGGGGCTGTATTCACTAGGTTTTAGCAGTCACTTTTAGTTACATCCAATAAGTTTTTTTCCTTTTCTTTCCACCCTTACAGGTAGAGATTTACATGGAGAAAGTAAGGTCTGTATCATCCAAAAGGGCATTTTTTTTCTCTATCACTTGATTCTCTTTTAAGTCTTCTACTGTCAGTGATTATCTGACCGGTGTTGCAGAACTTGTTTGATGTTCTTCTAGTCATTATATCAGTTTTAAACTGAGTTATACTTGTCGCCCTTTCTATCAGGGACCTTTTTGATTTATCAAAGGACAACATACATATCAAGGAGAGTAAAGTGCAAGGAATCTTGTTGTCAGAAGTGACTGAAGTGAGTTAATCTTTTCTTTCACTTTCCTCCGATTTTCCTTCTTGAAATCATGATGGTCCATCTTAATCATAAATGCTACAAAAATGCGAGCACTTATGGTGCTTCTGTATGTCTAATACTTTTCTTGCAAGTCATCTCAGCAGCATATGACCTCTGCTGTGGCCTATGACAAAAACCTGAATTTCAAGGCTTTTCTTTTAGCTTTGTTGTCTATAGGACCTAAACAAAGTGACATACAAGTTACAGACAAAACCAAAGGGAGGAGGCTATTCATTTTATAATTAAATGTCCAAATCTATTTCTGGAGGATTATTGAGACACTCCAATAGGTATTCAACCCATTCTGACTTCAAAATTTAAGTTAATATTGGCCAAGTTTACCTTCAGATCACATTGCCTCGCAAATCATTGTTTCCTCTAAAATTTAGACAGACCCAACTACATTGTTAAGTTGGATCTAGTTATTGATGACACTGCTGTGAAGTTCTAATTTTAGTAAAGTTTATACGTTCTCCTTCACTTGCAAGAGCTTTTGATCTTTCTTTTTCAGATCACTCTGTCAGACCCAGCAGATGCATTACAGAAACTCTCAGTAAGACAATAACTACCTGAGAGGTTTTCTCAGTTTGACTGTGCATTGTTCAGCTCCTTACATAATCTTAAAATGCAGTGTGGAATTGCTAACAGAGCAGTTGGAGAGACTCGTATCCTCTGTTTCTTTTTTATTTATTTATTTTTTTTTTTATTGATTGATTATACTGTAAATTTTTGGGGATTAATTTTTAAATGTTACCTTTAACATAAAAAGAAATGAATATGGCTAGCAGCAGAAGTCACTGCATTTACATATTCTCAGTCCAGCAGGAATTGACAACTGAAAAGAGGTAGTTCTTCATTGGCCAGAAAAGGTCCAATGATCTTTCATCGTTATTGGCATTGAGGATTTATATGAACTAGTGTTTGACATTTTTTTACTTGTGGAAAGGGTGAAAACTGGAAAATTGGTTCTTGTGGACTTAGCGGGATCTGAAAAAATAGAGAAGACGGGGGCTGAAGGAAGAGTTCTTGAAGAAGCAAAGACCATCAACAAGTCCCTTTCGGCACTGGGAAATGTAATCAATGCGTTGACCTGTAGTCTGAGCAAAGCAAATCACATTCCATATCGTGATTCTAAGCTTACTCGGATTCTGCAAGATGCTCTTGTTAGTTTCCTTTGCACTTGTCCCATCTCCCCATATTGGTTTCTATATTTATTAGAGGTCCAGTGCTTATTGCTTCAAATCTTACAGGGAGGGAACTCCAGAACTGCATTACTATGTTGCTGTTCACCAAGCTCCTCAAATGCAGCAGAAAGCCTGTCCACGCTTCGTTTTGGTGCAAGGTATGTCGATCAATTCTGCTGTAAAGATTACCCATTTAACACTAAAATTTGGCTACTGAACTCTTTTTAGGTTGATTCGTGCAAGAATAGAAGATAGCATGCAATAAGTGTTGCACCATAACATTGATGTAGGTCCCTTTAAGATCATCCCACTGAGTAGTTTACCCTCAACTTAACGGAAATGAACAAAGAATAGTAAATAGAATTTACTCTACTACAATAATCAAATTGATCATCTGAAGCCTTGGTTTATGGATCTTGCAATCTGTCTTCATTTTGTTCCTCCAAGTTGACGAGAGTGAAGAATCAAAAAGAGATTTTATGTTTTCAACTCGGAATTGCTGACTTGAGGAAATCTATCAACTTTTGCAATTGCTTGGAGTGCTTTCTTTAGCAGCCACAACTTTTCTACGCACCATCTTCTATAATAATTTCCCATTGTGAGCATGAATGAAAGGGGTATTTTGTACACCATTTGGACAGGGCAACGCATATAAAGGCATTGCCACGGGTTGGCTGCAAAGAAGATAAATGCATCGACAAGCACAGAGCTCAAACTATGGCTAAAGATGAGACTCTTAAAAGAATTCTTGATAAAGTTAGATATATGGTCTGAACTCTGAAGTCCTATTATGAATGTTGACTGTGGTATCTAAACAACTTTAATTTTAGCATACAGTTGAGTGAAAAGCTGGATCTTGAAGATGTAAAGTTACTAAAGGAGTTGTTCATACTGGAGGGTATTTTCTTTGACCCCAGTTCAGCTGAAGACTTGGATTCAGCTTATGAAGATTTGACACTACGAACCATTTCCTCATTGCAACAAGCTGTTGAAGAGCTTCTTGTCACCAATGAAGAGGTACTAGAACAGAACAAGGATATGCTTTGGCAGCAGTTTTATGATATGTGACCTCAAATTGCCATTAAAAAGGTGAATTTTTCATGTCAACAACAAAAAGAGGAAAAAGTAAAAGATGAAAGCTGGTATATAATCTGCTATCATTGAAAACCTTAAATATGGCATTTTTGGATTGAAATCAGTTGAATCCAAAGTTGTTAAAATCGGTAGAGGGTCTAAAAATCGAATTGTAAAATTAAACCGTAAAATCGTAAGATTTTACCTAATGCCTATAAAATGAAAATATAATCTATTATGATACCATTTTTCATTTTGAGCTTCAATTTTTTTTCTGGTAAGTTAATAATTTTATTAATAAGAGGAGAAAAAACATGTATCAGGAAAAATGTCAAATACAAAAATTTACTTGTATTAGTAAAACGAATTCTCAAAAAAGTTTACAAAAGATTCTATATCTAGTTCTATACTTTCTTTACCTAACTATATTATTGAGATCGTTAAAATATTTGGTGTGATTTATAAATTGACATCAAAATACTGACATCAATTTTCCTAATTTTCGTTTGAGTTAAAATGTGTTTGTAGCATTTTATAATATATCTCTTAATTTCTATCTTAACTACTACATTTAATTTATTGTAGCCAATTTGGTGCAACAACGCACATAATCCTCAACTAGTATGGTATAGGAAATAATAATATTATAGAATAAAAAAAATCTTAAAAAAAAATAACAAGTGAAATAGTTGTAGCATATTACTTGAAAAAAATCATTAAAAACTATTTCATTTGACAAAATTACATAAATTACTTAATTTTTAAAATCAGTAAAATCGCTTATAAAATCGAGATTTTATTGATTTTATGTCCCAAAATTGAGATTTTATCTTTTTTGCCCCTATTAAGGTTTTACATGAAATCGAACAAGTTTTCCCACTCTAACATTGTAAAATCGTAAGATTTTAAGATTTAAATCGGGATTTTAACAACATTGGTTGATTCTGTTATTTAATGAACTGTGGAATTTGGCAGAATTTCAAATCTGAGCATATAAGATACCACCTTATGTGAGTTATTTCAATTTTCGTTCAAATTGAGTTCATTATTTTCTCATCTGAATACTTCATGCCACTCTTGATTAAAAAGCCAACTTATAGAATAGGACTCAGATCTTAAATGGCATATCTAATTCATAAATTTTAAGTTCTGAGATTTTATACTTCTGCAGCTTAAGAGAGAAAACAGAGCGCTCAAGACCAGACTGGAAGTTGCTGAAAGATATGACAAACTTTGCAAAGAGTCTGGGAAAAGTCTAAGCCATCTGACAAATATATTAGGCATTGGTTTCCTTTTTCCATGGGTTGGATCATTCTTTCATGTCAAGGGGGTAAAAGAGGGCTGAATCACTATTTTTGCTTGGTGCAAGATTGTCAGCAAAAAAAGTGATACATCTATAAATGTAAAATTTTTGCATTACTTCATTTGAGTTACTGAAATCAACATAATTACATGGTTTCATTTGAAATATATATATATATATACTGCATGTGTACATTTTTTTTTCTCTTGGTTTGAGTTAGAAACATACGTTAATGCATCTAGTTTGCCGATTGAGTGAGTCATCTCTTTTGTTGTGCAGCCTTTGACCAGAATCAGATAGTCAGGGAAACCTGAACATAAGCAACTCTTTTACTAAATGGAGGAGGCTTTGAAACTAAATTCCCTAACCCAAAAATCAATTCTTTGATCCATTAACCTTCTAAAGTTGTCCTTCCAGATGACTTCTTCATGTCTAAAGTCGTCATTTTCAATGACTTAAGGAGAGATCAATATTTTCTTGATAGGCTGAAGTTGCATTTAGAAGTTGTTTCTAATGAAACTTCGTGATTTTGGGTATCCAATTAACAATGGTGTGTGAGGGAATAAAATTTTCTGGTTGAGTTTAGGCAAAAGCCTCAACATGAGCAGTTGCCGTGTATTGAAGTTTGGGTCTGAGTGAGAATGAGGTGCAGTGTGTTTCTAGGAAACGGTTATACATGATGATATTATGGGCGGTTGCGTATATGATTTTATATTTGTAGCTTGGGAATATTTTGTGCTTGTTGCATCCTAGATTGTTTAATTCAATCTGTAAAACACTTTAAGTGAATAAGCTTTCACTCAACGGTGTAGTCCTCACATGGAGAACCATCATCTTTTTGATTGATTACAATTTGGATGATTTTTTAGTTATTTATATTTTCTTTCCCTTTTTTCTATTTGGTTTCTTGGAAATGCGTGCAACACGTGTATATAATTTTCATTTTCATGATGTTCATGTTAAGTCAACATCAATTTAACCAAGATTTCATGAGGGCCATTTGGTCCTCTGAATGACATTAAATTTTGAAGCAGGAAAACGTGCGTTTTAAAAGAAATGACTGTTCAATTTTTATTAAATAAATCAATTGGAATAAAAGGTTGGAGGACGCAACTTCATTCGTCAGTCTTGCCTTGATCGTATTGTTGTTTATCATCACTTAGATTAGAACCCGCCTTGAGAATTGACTTAAGAGGCTTTGGCTCCTCATCCTTTTTCCAATCCATTGAAGGCAACTTATCAGTTGGATATATTACTAACTCTTGTGTGTCCTTGAAGCTAACTATCTTCTTTGGAGGACCTTTCTCTTGGGTATATTCAATTGCAGGTCCAGGGACCACATCACTATCTTTTGGCATGTTCTCACCATCAAGATTGTCATGTGAACCTATTTTCTCTTCAACACCATCGTTGTCTTGACTTGGTGACACCCATTTGCCATCTTTCTCAAGATCATTGCCAGAACTATTCTGCAACTCACCAGAGTTGGGCATTTGTGGAGATTTACGGTGCACTGAATCCCCCAAAGTTGTGAGCTTCCTGGGCTGCGCTGCTGGAGATAGGTGTTTGATGATCGGGCATTTGAAATTCTCGTGACAGTCGCTCAAACTCTGGTGAAGCCAAAATCTAAGAATCCGGGACTTGAGGGCTGCTGCTGCGACTCTCTTCCTGATGAAATTCATAAGCCTATTGTAGAGTCCGGGAGACTCTAGTTGGTTTCTTGGCAGACTCATTTGTTGGCTTTCTTTAGGATAGAATAGGAGACGTGCTGTTTTTGGTGTGGAAATAATATTTTGGAAGAGGCTGCATTGGAATGAAATAGTGTGCCTGAGAAAACTCGGAGGAAGAGCGTAGCAAGAGGGGGAGGATGTTCTGAAGGCATTCTTTTCTTTTCTTTTCCTTGACGAAAGATAAATAGTTCCCCTGTTCTTCATTTATTTTTGTGGGAAGAGAAAGAAAATGCATGGCTTCTAAAGACAGTTTAGTGCACGAGACTTTTCCTTATGCGGGGTATAGGAATATGCATTGTTTGCTTTCTTACCCCAAATCTTCAACAATTAGAGAACCGCCTTATTTATTTATTTATTTATTAAATTCATGACCAATAAGTTATAAAAGAACAATTTAACATTATCATTTTATTTACATTTCTTAACTGTTTAAACTTAACTGAAGAATTAACAATATCAAAAGTATTAGTAATTAATACTGCTAAGAGTTTAATTTAACTTTGGTTGATAATGAATCAATGATAGTGCATGATTTGATTTAGGCACATGAAGAGAGTCAGGTCAATCTTAATTCAACTTAACTTTATCTTAACTTTTTTTTTTTTTGGTAATTAATTTTATCTTAAGTTGATCACATGTTAGTACAAATTGACTTTGTATTACATTTTAGGGTTAAGGTGTTCTCGACATACAATCCAATTTTGAGTTTTCAAATTTTATTTTGTTTTTATTATTTGTAAATTATTTATTATAATAAACTAAAATAGATAATAAGTATGAGCACTTCTTTTTTTTAATTTATCTATAGGGTGGGGTCTCAATTAATTCACCCATTTATAATTAAAAAATCTC
>JAVXUM010000036.1:8799403-8811744 GCA_035590655.1 Pouteria glomerata
TTGGAGGAATGGATAACTTTTAATGGCCCCGGCTAAGTTTGAGTTCATAGTTACGTTTTTGTAATTACAAATATTTACTCTTGAAGTTTGTTTATGTTTTTAATTATAATTTTAAATATTTCTAATTTTTTTTTTTGTTTTTTTTTTTTTTTTATTTCAGGTTTGATGGTCTCAATTTTTTGGTGTCGATATTGAGTAAAAAGACATTGTTTTGTTGTCAAATCTTTTGTATTTACACTTTTTTGGCTAACGGTCCATCATCATGTATATTTTGTTAGATATTTTTTGGAAACTATGGATTTGATTAGATAATTGCCGAATTAGTTTGTGATGTATGTACATGTTTGATCACTGGATAGGGTTGTAAACAGGTTTTAGTTAAATTATATGGATGTCTGAGGGTGTTTTGTAGTATATATATTTTTAAAAAAATATAGCAATTCTCGACTGCTCTACTCGACAGGATGCTTTTGTCGACCGCCTATAGGCGACAGAAACAAGAATTGCCGACCGAAAGAGGCAGACAAAACAAATTTTATTCGATCGAAAATATAACAGATGAATTATATATTTGTCGACCGCTTTTAGGCGGCCAAAACAGTATACTCGACCGCTTCAAGCCGGTCGATAAATCCTTTCTTGACCCAGGCGTGACCGACCATTATTTTGCGGTCGAGAGACGGTCGAGGTATGTTTTCTCGACCGCTAGCATCCTTTTTCTCGACCACTTAAGGCGGCTGAGATATCCAACATTTTCTATAGTGAGACTTGGTTATTAATTAAATAACCATAAACTAGGTAATTGTCTCAAATTTCAAATAATAATTTTTCTCAAGGTATGTTTGGAGTGAGGGTGTTTGATGAGGGTTAAGAAAAGAAAAAGTAAAAGAAAAATATAAGAAAAAAGAGAATGAAATATAAAATTCTAAATACATATTCTTATTTAAATGGATTAAAAAATATAACAAAATAAAAATATTCATCAATTAATTAGTTTTTTAATTTAATTATTTGTAATTTCTCAAATTTAATATTTTTTCTTACTATTTTTTAATCACAAACTAAATATCAGAAGTGATTTTAAATTCATATAACTTTCTTTTCCTCTCGATAAATCGTTGATCCATATATAGCCTCAAAACTTCAAACAAATTAATTAGGTTGTATTTTGAATAAAGCTAAGGCTGTGTTTTGCAATTAACTTAACCTACAAGCTTTTGAGCTCTTATAATTTTATGGTAATTGTTGCGTTTAATTAGGCAATGGAATTTTGAAGCTTCTAGACTAGTGTCGCTAACCATTCAACATGGTATGGTCCAAAAAAAAGGTCAAAAAAAAAAAAAAAATCAACAAAGAACTTTTGGGTACAGCTAGAACTGATGAAATCAACCTAGACAAAAGAATTTGATTCTTTAATAATTGAGTGAATTATTTATATCAGTCAAATTAATTAGGCAACTTCCCCTCAATTTCTTTAGCTTAGGAAAATTCATATAAGTCATGGACCATTGACCAAGGCTTTATTAAAAATTATAAGATTCAAGAGGATTGCCAATACGTTTATTATTAATTTGGTGCACGATAACCAAGTTTGAGAATGTTGAATTAAAATTTAACAGTTAAAAAATATTTATATAATTTCATTATCAAAAATTAAATATTGTAGGCAATTTGGTTCATTGGGTATCACATGCTACATACCAACAAGTTCTTAAATCACTTAAGAATTTCATATTTTATTGATCTTGTACTTTTAGCAATAAATAATTATAAAAATTTTAAATGATTTAATATAATTTAAACAAAAATTTTAAATATATATTTTATTTGCAACATCTCACACCCTCTCTCCTCCCGACCCTTTAAAAAAAAATAAAAATCTAGCTAAACACAATTACTGTACATTTTTTCAACCTTACCCCTAAAGAAGTGGCAATGAGTGGCATTTGCTTTTTCTCTTAACGAATATTCTAGATCCCTACTGCTTTCATGCACTAGCAGGATAAGAAAATACTTATGCGTACGTAGGTGGTTGAAAGGTAAGAAACTGGAGCTTTGTTTGGGAAAGGGTTGGCGCATTTTTCTCATGGGTATGGGTATATTTGGAATAATAAATAATATAAAGTAAAATAAATTATAAATTTATAATGCTTATAAAGAGATAAAAAGTAAAAAAATTTTAGAATTAAGTAAAAAGTCAAAATATAAATATAATTTTAATTAAAAAATAATTTTTAATTATTAAATTTTAATTTATGAAAATATTATTTTAAAAAAATATTCTGTTTTATTATACAAGTATATGTGTATGTATATATATATACATATAAATAATTTATAAAATAGTGGGATTCCTCAATTATATTCATTCACCAATTTTTCAAAGTCAGGTGCCGGACGTGGAGGGACAAAATGTCCCAACTCAGTGGGTCCCGCTTAGCAAGATTCCACGACAAATCTGCATCATCAAATGTGGCTTTCATGTGACCCATCGTTAATTAGCAACGTACCTATCTGTCATCCTATTATTCACTTGTAAAATTGTATGCATCTCCACGTCGGACTCTTGGGCGCTGCATGTCACCTTCTTCGACCGTGACAGAAAACGAACAAAAGAACTGAATGACATACTTTGGGGGTGTTCAGGGCGTAATCAGGATTGCAACTTTCCTCCAATTAAAAAAAAAAAAAAAAAAAAAAAAACAGTAATTCGCCAAGATTAGACAAAAAATTTAAATTGAATTTAAAAATAAAATAGATAAAATTATAAAAATTCAAAATAAATTAAATTATATATATATATCTTTTTGACCCCAACTGTGCAAAATATAATACAATGGCTAATTATTTACTTTCCAAGCTATGAAATAAGAAATATACGCAGAAGGTGTGTTTAGAGTAAAAAAAATTTAGTAAAATTTAAAAAAATTTATCAGTTCATAATCTATATAGTAAGATAAAAAATGAATAATTTTTACAGATTTTTAATATTTTTCAAGGAATATCATAACTCTAAACAAAGCTAACATCAATGTCTTTAGTCCATGGTATTGAAAACCACATATTATTTTGGGGTGTTTGAAGTTATTTAAATTTATATATTTAAATTTATAAAAGTTATATTTTTGTAATAAGTAAAAAATTTAAATTTTAAAGAGATTTCAACAGATTTAAAAAAAAAAAAATTATCTAAACGGATTATTTATTTATTTCAATTAAAAGGAATAGAATATTTTATTTCAATAATTTTATCATAAAATACTTAAATTAGAAAGGAAAATTGGAGAGGATGGTTGTGGGACGATGTCTCTTGAGGTTACCATGCATCATGTCATCCCACTTCCTAGTCTCTTGACACGACACGCACCAAAAAAAAAAAAAAGGCAATGTGAACAAGAGAAACTAACGATAGTGTAGTTGAAAAGGATAAAAGAGTGAGAATTTGAGAGGGAGCATTCTAGGAAAAGGGCTTTGGATTTTGGTCATTGTGATCGTGTCACGCCTTGTCATTCGGCCACCATAATTGAAATTTCAATACACCAATGAGGAGAGAGAGAGAGAGAGAGAGAGAGAGAGATTATGAAAGTCATTTTATATCCTTGATGTATGATCTTTTTGCTACCCAAACTGTGGCTATTTTGGTAGATGCTAAGGGGTTGCTTGGTTTCAAGAAAAAATGGAGGTAAAGAAAAGAGTAGGATGGAAGAGGTGGGAGATTTTATTTTATTTTTGATGGTAGATTTTATTTTATTTTTGGTTGGTTTTAAAAGGAATGAAAAAAAAGATAGGAGATGTTATTTCAAATTCGGTTGGTTTTAAAAAGTCAAAATAAAGGAAGAAAAATAGAGGTCAAAAAGAAGAAAATATATGTAGTTCTCATATATATATATATATATATTTTCCCTTTCACCCAAAGTTGTTTGGTTATAAGGAAAGATTAAAATAAAAATATGTGTATATATGTATATTATAATTTAAATTTTGTTTAAAAAATTAATTTTAAAAATACATAGGACCCACGTTTCAAAATTTTTCTCCTATATATTCTCTCATCTTCTTCTCTTTCTCTCGTCACCTTTCCTCTCATTTTTTAGAAAATAAAAATAAAAATACATCAGCTCCACATGTTAATTTTAATTCTATTTTTTCTTTTATTAATTAATTCTTCTTTCTATTTTATTTCCCTCTTTTTTCTCCCTCAAACCAAACAAGAGATTCATGTATTTCCTTCAAATCACACACACTACAACAGATCTGGTGCGATTTTAATTTCCAAAACAGCAATAACTTGTTCAATAGCTTAGAAAGGGGCATGGAATGGGAAGCCTGGCCTTTTAGCAAAGTTTTGATGACTTGTCAATTTCCAAAAGAGTTGTTTTTTACTGTAGCGTTTGAATGGTAAAAAAGTAAAATAAAATTATAAAAATAATATATAATAAAATTGAATTTAAATAAAATAAATTAATTAATTTTAATAGATCAAACACTCCACTCCATGTATATCAGACCCACGCCCACGCATTAATTTGCGGAGAGTTGGGTGAGAGAGCACGTTGTTTGGTTGGTCGTAATTACCCAAACGCAGGATTGTATCCAAACAACTTGACATCTCAACCCTCATGCTTAGATACTTATGGCTGCGTCTCTGCACATTGTGATGATGTGAATGATACCTGACCGTCAATTATTAAGGACGACCCATTCCATGTACGGAAGTAAATTACTTTTCTATCTAACATTGATTTTTTCTTAGTTACGATTCCTTTGACTTCAAATTTATTACAAGTAATCGGCCGTAACTCTTTCAATTCAACAACTCACCTAAACCCATATATATATATATATATATTTTAGCCATACACCTTTACTATGGAATTGAAGATTAAGAAATAAATGTTGAAAGAATAGTTATCAGTCTTCTACTTTAATAAATAATAAATTGTTTACCCCTTTTTAATTACCTTACTTCCTAAAACGCAAAGATTTCAACTTTTTGACGTAATTAAAACGGTTAGCATTTAGGGTCTGTTTGGGCCGTTAACAAATTGGGCTGTTAACAAATTACAAAAAAAAAAAGTAAAATAAATTTTCAATCTCTATAAATTACTAAAATTCTCTGTTACACATTTCTACTTTTAATATATTAAAACAATTTCAATATTTCACTAAAAAAATAAAAAATTTAAAAAAAAGTTAACCAAAGAGATAAATTTTTTTTGACAATCATATTTTTTAAGTTAAAAGTTTTCAAATAAGTACTATTGTTCCTATTTTATACTAATTTTTTTAATTCCGTGAAAAATAATTTCAAAAACCATTCCTACAGTTTTACCATGACTGTACAAAAGTGGATAAATTTTTAAATTCGTAAAAATGAATTTGAGAAACTGGTCCCACAGTTTTACTCTAACGGTATAAAAATGTCACTATTCTTATCCAAAAAATTTAATTTAAAATACCAAATACCTAAAATCAACTAAAATCATATTTTTTTTTTATTTTTTATCACTCTAAATACAAACTTAATTCATTTTTATCAACACCAACCACATTCTAAATGTTTTGCAAAATGGAGATACCCATTTCCTAATATTTAATTATTTAGGACAGCGTCTTACCACAAATGAAAGATCCAAATAGGAAGTAGTGGACGGGAGGCCGCGGAGACAATAAATGGCCATATTCAATCACAAGGACCACCTTGGAAAATTGAAAATAAGTCCAAAAAATTTCTGAAAAGTAGGATTCACTTCCGACAGAATAGCACGGGAAATATTCACGTTAGAATAATTTTTATTTTAATTAAATTAATATATAATATTTAATGCACGTCATATAAATAAATAACAAGATGAACAATAATAGCAAGGAATTAATGATATATATTTTTAATTAAATTATATTAAAATAAAATTGTCATGGGCGTTTTACTTTTATATTACTTTATCATTAATTTTTAATTTTATTTTTTAAGAAATGACCTTATAATACAAAAGCCTAATTCATACATGATGTTTAACCTTTCGATCGATATCCAGCTCTTTTTAAATTTTATGAGTGTAGAATTTACTCTTTTAAAAAGAAGGTGATTTGCGTAGAAAATAAAAAAAATATAACTCATTAACTAAATTTGAAGGAATTTACACTCATACATATATATATATATATGTTTCTATTTCAAGAGAGCGTATGTATGTACATGGAACCCTTTTTTTTTTTTTTTAGGACATCATGTTAACATGGAGACTAGCATTCATGTGAGAGTTACATACGGGGCAAGTGTGGCGGAGGGTGGACCCACAAAGGCTGCAGAGGCAGAGATGCCTGCATGGTAGCACCAACACGCTCGATTCTCTCTCCCCACACTGTCGGCACAACCTCCGCTTCCCACCACCGCCGGTTACACCGTCAACCACCAGCTCCTCCTCCTTTTCCTTCCTATCCCTCCCATAATCGCTGCTACCACAGCACGACTCGGCGTCGTCTTCCACCGCTGCCGATTGTCCTCCTCCACATCCGCCGGCGGCCGAAGGCCGGTTGTCACTGACATGCGCCAGGACCTGCTGTAGATGGTTCCGCAGGGAGTTGGCGGTGGCTTCATTGGTCTGTGCCAAGTCCCTCCATAATTGGTTCTCTACATAGAGACTCTTCACTCTTTCTTGAAGAGCCCAATTAAGTTTCCCCATTCTCTGAATCTGCTCGTCCTTTTCCTTCATCTTCTTCACCATTCTCTCTCGCATCGCCGATATTAACACCCTTGAATGTTGCTTTTGCCTCTCTTCCACTTCTAATCTCATTTTCTTTGTCTGTCAATTACCCAGGAAAAAAAAAATCAAAAACATATAAATTATAAAAAAAAAGTCAACAGAATTTATGAGTTGACGAATGGTATGAGACTTACATGCTCTGTAACCATGCGGTCGATTTCCAATTGCTGCTGATGGATCAGAAATGGGATTTCTTCCCCAGGAGAAGATGACCATTCAGACAGATTGTTGTTTTCTTGAGGGGCTATGAAAGCGGTTATCTGGTTTGAAGATTCTGGGCTAGAACGCTTTCTCGAAGCCGAGGGGACATTGTAGGTGACCCCGCTATCGGCCTTCATCGAGGTTTTCACCGGAACTGGATCGAAGACTAGAGATTGAGGGAAGGCAAAGAGAGTTTCCGACAATGTTGCGGAGAAAGGAACACCAGAAACCATCTGGGTATTGTACACATCGGCG
Organism: Pouteria glomerata; assembly: GCA_035590655.1. Classification (NCBI taxonomy): domain Eukaryota; kingdom Viridiplantae; phylum Streptophyta; class Magnoliopsida; order Ericales; family Sapotaceae; genus Pouteria; species Pouteria glomerata. Next base: position 8,806,627 of record JAVXUM010000036.1, read on the forward strand.
GTTCCTTCGTTGCCGTTGAGAAGATCTCTGCAAAACTTTCAGATATCAGAAAAATAAGCCAAATTTAAACCAAAAAAAAAAAAAAAAAGAAGGACTATGTGATCGGTGATAACTCATCCACAATTAATACCTATTTGTGATGAGTTCATGAGGAGAAAAAAGGTTGAGACGTCTTGCTTCAACGGCCATCAATCAAGCGTTGCTTTTCTTCGATATTCTGCGGTTTTTGCTTCTCACTATATGATGGTTTTGGTCCAACACAGATTAGAGATGCATGTATGGTAGAAAGACAGAGAAAGCAAAGGAAATATATGGAGGGCAGAGCATCCAGTGGTGGTGGTGACGCGAGTCTTATACCTTTTTTTTCTAGAGTTTGATTTCGGGTTAGGGTGAGAGAAAAAAAAAATCAGATTTTGCTTTTTAACAGAGAGAAACTTTAATCCACAACTAATTATGGAGTGAGAAAGTTCATATATATACGCTTTCTTTGCCTCAAAATCAGTTAAAAAAAATAAACAAGTAAAACGGATAATTTGCGTAGATAAGAACTTGCGTTTTGTTTTGCATTAAATATTAATTCCATAAAATTTGACCCCACTGACCAAAAAAGACTCCACACCGTCTCCATTTCCCGGCTGCTTCGAATAGGTTTTTGTCGTAATATGGGCCAACTTGTGGGGGTTGTTTTGGAAATTACGGGGCTGTGAGTTTGGGTCTAGTAACTGACGCACTAATCGACTTCCGCGTACGCGGTTGGGTGGTTGCGGGGGAGGGTACGCGTGAGTAGTGACCGGGGAAGCTTCGAAGGAATTGTAGTAAAATTTACTCCAAGGTAACAATCAGGGAATGAGCAAATCAGATATTTTTACGTTTTAATGACACGTAATTTTTATTATTTTATAATAATATCCATCAAATTTTTTAAATTTTTATTTTTTTAAAAATAATTTTAATTAAATTAAATTACAATTATTGAATTAAATATAAAAAAAAATTTTACTATAATCTCTTGAAATCTAATGAGGACGGCTCCATGGAATTAAGAGAAAAAATTAGTTATAAAGATTATAGTAAAAAATGAAAAGTTAAAATTAATTTACAGTTAATTTAATAATTTTAATTTAATTTAATTTAAATTATTTTTAGAATAAATATGAAATTTTTAAAAATTTAATTAAAACATAATTAATATAAGATGTAAAAATTTATTATAATATAAATCAATCTCAATTTTTTATTTATTTATTTTTTTACTAAAATCTCTACGGTGAATTTCACAGCACCTTCTTAAAACCCGAGGAAGTGACTCGTCAGGAAGGGACACGTCGAGAACGAGGATGTGGGGTCCACTGCCTGTCGCAGGTGCGAGGAGACCCTGTTGCCACGTTCGTTTGGGACCGACTTGCAGTATTGTGGGGCCCGCCGCCATTGTGTTCCGCCCATTTTGCAACCTCCGTCTTGTACTTTCCGTCCATGTACGAAGTACAAAACAGCTATCCATCCGGCGGTGATCGACGACGGGCTGCGGTGTCCAATGGTATACGCGTTTGGTTTCACTTTTAAAAATGTGTTGCGTTTATGGGCCTTTTTGTAGCATAAAAAAATTTTAAAAATTTTTAAATTTTTTTAATTACATTTTATCATTTATCATTTCTACGTTACGTTAATATTAAATTTTTATTTTTTTAAAATTTTTTTATTATAAATAAAATAATAATTTTAAATTAAAACATCTCAATATTTGACTAAAATATCAAAAATATAAGTTTGAATTTTTTGAATGCCAAATTTACATCGATCAAATAGCAAGCGTTTGCTGGAAATATTTATTTCTTACAAATGGATTGATTTCAAAATAAAAAATTGATTCATTTCATTTGATTTGATTTGGTAAATAAAATTTTATATTTATAATATAATTTAAATTTAAGAATTTAATTAATTTAATTTAAGAAAAATATCAAATTTAATCATATTAATAGTAAATTGAAAATATGATAAATATGATATATGAGAATAAAATTGTTCACTTACATAGATTACTTAAGAAAATAATAAATTCTCATCAAACTCTATTTTCTTATATCAAATTTTAAATAATATATAAATTTTAAAATTTAAATTATGAAATAAAATCAAATCTAACTTATAAAAATTTATCTTAATTCTAAATATAAAAATTGATAAGAATTCTTATAAAATGAAATTAAATTTTATCGAATTTATGATTTCAAATAGAATGTTAAAGATATCTCTGGTAGAATTTTAAGTAAAAGAAAATTTGGTAGGCATCCCGTTTAGAATTCGTTGGGAATTTCAACCCATGAGACTACCAACAAGAATTTTTATTAGCTTATTTTGGTATAGTTTCAATGCGGTATTAATTCTATAGCTTACTCGATAACTTGCTTGGAAAAGTAACGAGCAATAACGTCGTTGGTAAAAGTTCAAAATAATGTATTCAGTTCAAGAACTCGCTAGCCTCATTCCAATGGGATGAGATTTTCAAATTATTTAACATAGTTTTGTGTTATATTTCAATTAGGATTCAATCTAAAAATTTACTTAAACACACTAGACATCCATTACGAGAATGTTTGGAGGGTAAAATTTTTAATAAGTTTTGGTAGTTATTTGTTAAAAATTATTAGTAATAATTTTTGGTGTGTTTAGTAAATTAAAATAAAATTTTTGACAACTTTTGGTAACTTTTAGGTATTTGGTGAAATTGTTACTGTAACAGAATAGAAAAGTGATAATTTTTAGTGTTTGGTAAAATTTTTTACTGTAGCAAAGTAGAAAAGTGAAAAAAAACAGGGTCCGCTGTAATAATTATTTACTGTAGCAGAATAGAAAGTAAAAAAAATTATGAATTTGCCAAACACTCAAATTACTATAGAATCTTTCAACTTTTATTATTTTTTTGGTGGTTCTTGAGTCTCCAAACGGGCCTATATGTTTATTTTAGAAATTGCCTAAAAATGCTGTAAGTCGGGCTCCATTTGGCATTCCTCTAACTACTTAGTTACCAGCTACTCAGCTTTTTTTGTCTTTTTCTAAAATGAATGAACTTACTCTCTTACATTTTAAATTTCTTTTAAATTATAAAAGGTAAAACTGTCAAATTAATCAAAAGGTAAAAAGTTAACTACTAAAAAATTAATTTTTTTCTCTTCCTAAACACAAAAAAACTAACTTTTTTTATAACTAACTAATAGGCAACTACAAAAAAGTTAACTTTTTTTCTTTTCAAACCGAGTCTCAGTCTTCATTATCATAATAATTGTTAAGATGTGAAAAAAAAAATTAATATAAAAATGTTGTTAATAAGTGTGCCGTAGGAGATCGCTAAATTTAAATATCTAAATTTAAATAAAATAATTAAATTTACCAATCTACTAAAACATACTTATTAATAATACTTTTATTTTAAATTTAAATAATTTTTAAAATAGTTTCTCTCTTCTGATTTCTATCACAACTCAAAATTTTAATGTGTGAAGTTTGAATTCTTTTCATTTGAAAAAAAAAAAAATAGTGAAAGTTACTTCTGTTAGATACATTCATCATATATATGGGCATAAAATAATTGTAAATAAAAAAAATCGTGGTTTTATCAATTTCCTTAATGCACCTTTTTTTTTTAATTATCCTAAATTTAAATTCAATGGGATAGCCAAAAAAAAAATGAAATCAATGTCATTTCTTAAGGAAATTAACCTTTTAAAACTTAAATTCAATGGAATACCAGAAATGAGAAAATAAAATAAAATTCTAATTCATTAAACGCACCTCTACAAGGACCATTAGGGATTAGGCACCGTGAAAGAACCTCTTATAGTTGCCGAATTTATTGGCACGGATGTTTTATACAATAAATAATATGTTTTTTTATTGAATTGTATGTATCGTACTAAATGAAATTCAATATAAAATAATATATTTTTCGTATTAATAATTATAGTGGCCTATAGTAATGCGTATCGTATTTTTTGTCCGACCGATTGTATCAAAAAATTTTAAATTTTTTTTAGTATATTCTCTTAAAATTTTTATTATTGCTTTCTTGGTAAACCTTATAAAAGTAAGAAGGAAAAACCTTATATTTATGTTTTATAATTAAATATAGATTGAATTTTATAATTATTCAAATGATACATTAATTTTTTGGATAAATATATATTTTTAAAAATATATAATTTTACAACGATAAATTTAAAATAATATATTGAGACGCACCAATATTAGTGCATACTATACTAATAATAAAATTAGTATACCATCTGATACAATATTTTGCATTATAATATATCCCATGATCGGCATGCATAACTTATACATTTAACTTGCCTTATTATTAATAAGAGTGAGTCTATTTACACTTCATTTTTAATTTCTTACACCCCAAATAAGTATTATTTATAGTGAAAGAAAATGTAGTATAAAAAATTAAAAGTGGAGTGTGAATAATAAATTTTTACTAATAAATATTTTGGTTTATATAGAATTTATAAATTTTTCTTACATATTGATGTGGTTTGTTGTAGTTCAATGCGTTCTTCTTAAAATTATTGGGTGATTGTAGTGATTAAAACTTTAAATATAAACTCATATATGTGCAAATTGAATGTCAAATCAATGAAAAAAATTCTCAAATGACAAATATAATTAAAAAATTTTAAGAATTAATTGTCTCTCTCTTACATAGGGGAGTTCGGTAGAAAAATTTTTAGCAAAAAATATCAACTTTTGATTTTTGAATGTTTAGTAAACTATCAACTTTTGTTAATTTTGACTCTAGTACAGTAATTTTTCAATTCAAAAATTTACTAAAAATTGTTAAAAGTTATTAAAAATTATCAAAAGTTATTGAAAATGTCAAAAATTATTAAAAATTTTACGAAACACTCAAAAGTTGAGAAAATTATTAAAAATAATTAAAACTTGCTAGTTATTTTGTCAAATACACTAAAAATTTAACTATTCATTTTTTAGAAAAAATATTAAAAATTACTAAAAATTATATCTCTAAATACCTCAAAATAAAATCATGCCATACATGTTAAAGCGAAGTTGGAAAGTCAAACACATGTCGAAATATAAAAAAATAGAATTAAA
>JAVXUM010000036.1:8817743-8828195 GCA_035590655.1 Pouteria glomerata
GAAAGATAACCTTAGGGGGGCACTTGTCTTGTTCATATATATATATATATATATAAGTGCTTGAAAGTATTGTTTGAAAATGAAACACCAGCTAACACCCTCTTTTTCTATGTTTTAAACAGAGTATATATATGTATATGTTCCTTGAATGTCCAAATGTCAATGACGAATTAAAATTGTACCTTTTTTGCCCTAATACATTACACACACACATATATATATATATGTATATGCATCACTGAATTAATAAGAACTCGTTCCATGAAGCTGGAAGAACTTGATTTAACAATCAGCAGGTTTGAAAAACAGTAGAAATTAAATTAGAAAATAAGAAAACGTGCATAGGAATTTAGTTGATAACTCAATTTAAATATACTCAAGTGAGATTTGTAAGAACAACTTGAATATACAAAGTAGACTAAACATACATACATATATATATATATATGTATGTATGGATGGTCACATGTAAAATAAATTCTGACGTTGTTCTTAAAGAGTACATTCCTCAAACATCAACGTACATAAAATAATAATTAAGTAGCCATTTATGCAATCTGCCTAATTCCAATATGCCGATAATGATAGCATCCTGCTAGTTGTCCACGCTAGGAGGAGCCATGTGCACTATCAATTTAAAAGCCATTAATAATTTCTAAATTCTCGTGCCGAGATATCGACAAGCAATTGGAGCAGTTGTGCAATATATCTATATATAACAAATTAGATTAGTTGATTTGATATATGTATATTACATTAACAGTTAAAATTTTATTTTATTTTATTAACGGTAAAAATTTATCTATATACTTTTAACATAGAAAATGCGAGTAAATATATATATATATATACGGACACATATATATGTATAAATTGAGTGAAAAAGATATTATTTCAAAATATTTTTACTAAGTAATAGGATTAGAATAATGTGGTGATGATATTTATTTAATGAAATGAGTCTTTAGCAATTTATTTGTTTTTTAAATTGATACATTCACATACAGACCACATTGGTTATTCTGATTCCATATTTTGGTATAAAAATTTCTAAAAGTATAACATGACTCATAAATAAGGAACTTAAAAAAATAGACAAAGTAAACACAAAAATACAAGCATGTGATAATTAAAGTAACTTTGAAATATTAAAATAAATAAATAAATAACAACTATTGCTCCAAAAGACCATTAACTTTAGTTTGAATATTAATGAAACTTTAGGTATGGAATATTTGGGTTATAATTAACTGTGTATGGTAGATCTTTGCAGCGGAAGTCAAGTAAACTGTTTTCGGCCTAGTTGTAGTTGGACCGGATCTTGGAAATCGTAGTTGGGCTAGTGAAAATTTTTGAAATTTGAAACTAATGAGGTGTTTGGGGGTGACAAAAAATTAAAAAATTTGATAAAAATTCATTTATACAATGATATAATAATTTTTAAAAAATTTTAATATTTTTTAACGAATATCAGAGCTCCAAAGGAACTCTAATTTGTTTACAAGGCGGAATCCCAAACAAAAGTACCACATTATTATATCCATCTGTATTTTTGACACCAGTTAGATGCTATTGTGAGGATGGGCCTGCATTTGGGCCAATCCGTTCTCCTTACCAGGTCACTTTATTGCTTCTCGTTTAGGCCAATTGGGGCGTTGGGTACAAATGGGGATGTCGAAATGACACGCTGTGGATGCATCGATTTGACTTTTTTCTATTTTTTTTTTTTTTTTACATACAATACACAAAATAATCAAAACTTTGGCAAAAATATATATTTTAACATATCTTAGTTGTTAATATTTTTTTTACAATAATATAAATAATGTAATAGGTATTATAGTACAATTAAAAATATGTATTATTTAAAAGCAAAAAAATAAATTATGTAATAATTATATTGTGTTCAAAATAATAATAAATTAGATTTTATAATTTAAAAATTAAGAAAAAAATAATTTTTTAAAAATATTTGGCAAGAGGGTAAAAGTGGTGAAAAATAAATGTAACTATTAACTTTTTTTTTTCCCACAAATTTGGAAATAGTGAGTAAATATCACCTTAGGGGGGTTAAGGTGCCTGTTTGAAACAAATAAAGTTTACAACTCTCTTACTATTGTTTAACACTTTTTTTTAATTTCTTTGAAATATTAATATATAATTTTTATAAAATATTAATTTGACCAAAATAATTTATTAAATTTAATTTATAATAGATAAGAATTTATTATTAAAATTATTTATTTCAATAAAATTAAAATTAAATTCTATTGAAACAATAAATTATTGTGTTAAATTATTTATTTATTATATTAAAATTAATGTTAAATTAATAATTTGTGATTAAATTATTTCTTTGATTAAACAAATAATTATTTTTAAAAAATAAAAATCAACTTACTGCAATAAATAATTTTTCGATAATAATATAATATAATATTTTGTAAAAAAAAAAATACCTTATTATTAAATTCTGTACTTTGTAAAACAATTTATTAATATAAATGATATTTTTTATTAAAATGAATATTTTAATAAAATTAAATTATTTACTATTAAAATAATAGTTTGTAATTAACGTCAACAATAATTATTAAAATAAAATAAATACTTTTTAAAGTCAAAACTAATTATTTTTAAAAACAATGATTTATTATTAAAATGAATAATAATTTATTATCAAAATTAGTTACTATCAAGATATTTAATTAAAATAAATTTATTATTGTTAATTTAATAATTTATTATTAACCTAAATAATATTTTATGTTAAAATTAATAATAATTTATTATTATAGATTTTAATGATTGGGTAATTTATACAAATTAATTAATATTCTGAAGTCAAACCAAATTATTTATGAATTTTAATGATTGATTAATTTATCCAAATTAATTATTATTTTGAAGTCAAACCAAATTAATTATATAAACAAATTGTTACACTTATTTTAAATTTAATAATTCTATTACAAGATAAGTTATACTTTCTATTCCAGAAAAGTTAGGAATGGTTATAGCGGTAGATCGGAGGTGAATTTAGTAAAATTTAAATCCGAACAGTCTTTTCACCTTCAAATTTGTCCTTAATTTTAAATGGATATTTTTTTTGATCTTTAGCTTACTCCAAACGAAAAACGGACGTATCTGCTGATATCTGAAAATTCAAACTCTCTAAAATCAAAATAATATATGAACATTACCATAATAAGAGTTTACTAAAATAATACATAAACATCCCCAAAATTAATATTTTACCAAAATAACATTTTACCAAAGTAACATTTCACTAACACATAATAAAGATACATAATTGTAAAGCACCATTTCGTAATTTATGTAGTGAGTAAAAAATTTAAATTTTATAAAAATTTATATTGTTTCATAGAGTTCCAAATGATATATCTTATAAAATTTTAAATTTACCTTTTTAAATTTTATTGATTTTTGTCCATAAAAGAAATAAATTTGAACATCTAAATTTCAATTTGCAAAAAAGTCAAAAAAATAAAATTTATTATTTTTTTTTCCAAACACACCATAATTAATACAAAACGATAACAATTTTTGTTTTAAATTTATTTATAAATATTCATTTTAATGATAAAAATAATAATGTTCAATAAGTTTAAAAAATAATAAATGTGATTATTATTTGTCATGTTATAATGGTGATATTATCATTATGATTTAGGTTTATTCGACGTAGTAAATCAGGATAAATCGAGATAGATTTAGATTAGATATTAGATTTGGGTATATTATAGTGCAGACAATTTTATTCTCATATCTGATTTAATATTTTGATTTTTTTAAAAAATAAATCTAAATTTAATCTAATCTCTAAAAAAAAATATCTGCATCTCATTTTCATTCGGCTCAAACAACAGATCAGCTGCAGACGCGTAGGCCCGAGATGGCCATCCGACGGAAACGTGTATTGAACCCAATTTATGGGGTGTTTGGTGTGACGAAAAATAAGGAAAAATGTGGTTTGAGTGATATTTAGAAGTTTGGTAGCAAACCATGTTTTTTAGAGATGAATAGTGAAAAATATTAATTTTTACAGAGAAATCCGTCGAAACAGTTTTGAAATCCGTCGGAATGATTTTCAAATCTTTTTAAAAAATATTGATAATGGGTCTTGTTTGGTATCCTGTATGACGGTGGTCATATTAAAAAAAAATTACAGCTATTCTATTAATCGAACTCAAATTATACAATTTTTTATGAAGTTGTAATAAGTATGATTGTGTAAAAAGTAACAAAGAATTTTAAAATTTTTCAGTATTTTATTACATGTCAAACACCTCCCTATTATTAAACACTAGGTTGCCGTAATTACGTCAACGGCGGACTTTAAATTTTTCAAAATTATAGTTTGTGGATGGCCTTGCTTTATTTATTTTATTTTTTATTTTTCATTTTCTTCAAGTTTTATTTTTCTTTGGATGGCAAGCATGCAAGAAAGGGTTTCACGATGCCATAGTCAGCTCTCTCTCCACGTATATATACATATTCTTTTCTCCTTTACTATGTCTGTAGAAGAGTTTCGCCTCAACTAGTTACAGTTAATTTCTTTCTTCTGCTAATTCGGGTGTATTTGTATCTGTATGTATCACATTGTTATATTTGTAAAAATGCTCAGTGGAGGAATATGAGAGGTCATGGGAGCAGAATGAGGAGTTGGGTCTTAATGATGTGGACACCTCTGCTGCTGATGCTGCTTACGAATCATCAACTGATGCTACTACTCTCTAAAGGAGGAATTAGAGGGATCCAATTCTTATTGTGGGTGCAAACTTGCGACGGTTATCCTTTTGCGAATCCTACGCCACGGTGACAGGTATTTAAGTGTAATATTAATGATCGTCATCAATTAACCTGTAAGAATTTACCAATCTAAAATTCTTACAGGTTAATGCCAATCTAAATCCAAGCCGTTTATCAAAATGATTGGATTAATTATCTTTTTTTTTTTTTTTTTTTTGGTAACGAGGAACTCGCAATCACTACTCTTCGGGTGTGCACCGGATAAATTACGGGGGAAATTTAAGCTCCAGGACTCCACCACCAGCGGCCCCCACTTGAAACCTGGACGACCAGGAGGCGAATCAAACTCATGACCTAAGTATATCACCCAAGTCCCAAACTTGATTCCCATTTTACTGAACTACCCAGTTATGGGTTCTCTTTAATTTGTTGAAGGCTGCAATAAAGGGTTCTGGGTTAAAAAAAAAAATCCCTCTCTTTGGCCATCTCCACAGTACGTTGGGTACTGATTTTGCAGAAATATATAAGCATTGAAAAATGAAATTAAATAAATAATGAATACTTTTTTTCGGTTGAAATTATAGATATTCGGCAAATATATTATTTAATTTTTCCTTGTATACCATTAAAAATGAATAGCTGTAGTTTTTTTTTTCCCTTGTTGTTACCCAAATCAAAATCATATATAACGTTTATATTTGACAAAAATATATATGTTATATATATATTATTTGTCTTCCATACCCCTAGACTGACTACCATAATGTAGAAATAAACTAGAAAAAAATTGTTGTCACACTTGGTACCACCCTTTGTAGATAATTGAAAAAAAAAAAAACTTGTATTATTTAGCTTATAATGCAGGCATTTCTATTTCTTGTGGTCCCTACTCCCTAGAGCATCTGTTCTTCTCTCTTTCCTTCTTTTCCTTTTGAAAAAAAAATCAATGCATTTCCGTTGCTTGTGGCCTCAAGAGTTCTGATCCTCTTCCTTTCTCTTTCACAAAGAAAAGGCTTTTTCTCCCTTCCCTTCTTTTCCTTTTGACAAAGAAATCAATGCATTTTCGTTGCTTGTGGCCTCAAGAGTATCTGATCCTCTCCATTTCTCTTTCATAAAGAAAAGGCTTTTTTTTCCCTTCCCTTCATTTCCTTTCGACAAAGAAATCAATGCATTTCCGTTGCTTGTGGCCTCTACAGTATTTGATCCTCTCCTTTTCTCTTTCATAAAGAAAAGGCTTTTTTTCCCCTTCCCTTCGTTTCCTTTCGACAAAGAAATCAATGCATTTCCGTTGCTTATGGCCTCTAGAGTATCTGATCCTCTCCCTTTCTCTTTCATAAAGAAAATGCTTTTTTTCCCTTCCCTTCGTTTCCTTTCGACAAAGAAATCAATGCATTTCCGTTGCTTGTGGCCTCTAGAGTATCTGATTCTCTCCCTTTCTCTTTCACAAAGAAAAGGCTTTCATGGCATCCACCACGCTGCGGAAAAAGAAAAAAAAAATTATGGCCTCAAAGAGTATATGATCCTTTCCCTTTCTCTTTCACAAAGAAAAGGCTTTCATGGCATCCACCACGTTGTGATAAAATAAAAAAATAAAAAAAATGCCAGAATAAAGATGAATTTTGGGTTAGTTTCATGATATAAGTTAACAGTTAGTTTCTGATTTAGTTTTTGATTACTTAGGGGGTGTATGAATGGTAAAAAATTAAAAAAATTGGTATAAAAATAAATACGTAACGAAATTTAATTAAAGTAAATTTCAACTGTTTGTAAGTTTTGATGAGTTTTTGGTCATCCAAATTATCCCTTAGTTTTTTGATTTTTTTCTCGAATGATCAAAATTATTCTTTTATATTTTAAATTTTTTTTAAATTATAAAGGATAAAAATATTAAATTAATAAAAAACTAAAAACTTAATTTCTTTTTCCCTTCTTAAACGCGCGTGCACACACAAAAAAAAAAAAAAATTCTTTCCGAACTAGGTCTTGAAAGAAGTACAAACAGTCAAGGATTTGACCCAATAATAATTAAGTGATGGTTTAATATGTGCATATCTTAAAAAATATATATTATTCTAACTAAGAAAAAATAAATCAAGGAATGTAACCTTATGTGATGGTGAGCGAGAATCACTAAGAAAATGTTTAGTATGAAGTGAAAATTTTGAGAGTAAAAAATTATAATAGTAATTGTTATTTTGGTAATGGTTATTGGAATAACAAGTTTGTGATATGTTTGAAATAAGTGAGTCAATGTTATTTGGTAATAATTATATTATGTTTAGAATGTTAAAAGTTTTGAAATGGTGAAAGGCAATTGTAAAGATATATTTTACGGAGGTAATGAGAAAAAGATAAAAAATTTATATTATCTTTCATTACTTACCTTTCCCTTGGAATAAAAGTTTACACTCATGTGGGGGTAATAGTTATTCTTAAAGTAATTATTTTCTCTCTATTTGAACATATGTAATAAAAAATAAAACTTATATAGTAACTTTTATCTTCTTTTAACCTTAAAACAAACGTATCTTAAATATAACAATTGTATATATTATCATCAATCACGACAAATCATGTGGAGCAAATCAAACTATTTTTAAATTATATTTTTACATTGTTGAATATTTGATCAAATTTTATTTAAAGAATTTACATTTTAATTGTAACAATGAAATGGTTGAAATTTTAATTTGTTATGATATTAACAATATTCCATAAATTTTAGTTAGAAAATATCTGATTAAATATCATTATTTATCTAATTAAAAACATATAGACACTTTATTCGATAGGCAATTTTTTAACAAAGTGTTAACACTATAAAAAAATTAGAACTCCAAAATATTAATTATTATAATTAAAAAAAGTAAACTCTAAAATAAAAGTTGACCGCAACTTCTCAATGGTATAAATTGTAATTTATTTCTCGATGAATCGCACGTTCAGATGGAACATGGATTCGATGATTTGGATCCTCTGATATTACACTTACAGGGGGGGAAGTGCATTTGGTTCATCATATACTTAAACGATGTCGTTTTGCTACTAATAAATTAAACACTACAACACTTATGTTCATCATGCATATTTACATTTTTTTTTTTTAATTTTCGCCCTTCTAAGAAAACCTTCAGTGCGTGTTTGTAACTTGAATTGATGGAGGACAAATGAAAATGAAAGAAATACAAAATTAAAAACAAGCATTCATTTCTTTAATGATGAATTAAATAAAATTTAATTTTTTACAAATATATATATTATTTTATTTCTCATTTTTTAAATTTATTTTCTTTTCCTGTCTTTTCGAATTTATGAAGATAAATGAAACTGAAAGAAAAATAAAAATAAAAATAAAAATATATTCATATTCATTCTTACGATTAAGTAAAAGAAGATAAATAAATATACTTCACTTTTAATTTCTTGCACTCTATCATTTCTGACAATAAATATTGAATTTTTGAAGTACAAATAGTTAAAAATGAAATGTATTTATCATTTCTAATAAGTAAGTAAATTTTAATATTTTTTTAACAAATATATATATAATAGTCCTAGTTCTATCAAAAAATTAAGCTTTGTATGAAGGCTTAAAACCTTTAGGCTGTATTTGTTTTGGGAGATTAGATGATGGGAGATAAATAATATCATAACATATTTTATGGAATGCGATATAAGATGGGATTATTTTTTTGGTGTTTGATTGGTGGGATATAAAGTGGGATAAAAGATGTAATTTAATATGTGATGTGATAGAAAATAATTTTAAATATTTAGTTCTTGACCGAAAACAAATCCAAAGATGGGGGTTTAATAATCTCACACCCACCACAGGATTACACATCTGACAAAATACCAGATTATACATCAAATCGATGAGTCCCGTGGATATTTCATCTAGCAATCAAAAATGCGATCAAACCTTTCATAAAGTAGCCTCACGGATTATTAGTCCAATTCGACGTACTTTATCTAGGAAACAAACGCGGCCTTAACCTTCCGCGGAGAAGCGGAAAGACTTATCGCTAACCCAGTTGGGGTTGAATCAGCGGGAATCTAATCCAACGAGGTGGATAATTGCACGTACAGATTCCACAAAGTAGATTTTCGTTAATTAGAATTCGACAGCATGAGTGTTAAGAAATACTATAGCATATTTTCGATATATATTAGTAGTTTCCATTCTAAGGAAGAAAATTTATACTAAAAGATATGCTATAATATTTTCTTAATAAATATTTTTTAATTAATATGAGAACTATATGAAAAATATGCAATAATTTATATTATAAAATACCTTAGTTGAAGTGACATTTATAAACATGTCCACAGATAGGCAAATCACGGGCAAGACTAGTATTCATTAAAAATGAGAAAGGAACCAGATGCTTTTATTTAGTGGGTGAGCTGAATTCAACAGCATAAAGGCAACCATGGAGATAAGAAGGCATGGTTAGATATAGATATATATATATATATGTAAAGTAGAATTACCATGTAAAGTGAGACCCTGCACGCATATTTTTTTGATCATTTGATGAAATGGGAGCAGAATGGTCACGGCCTCCCGAGGTTAGAGAATCCGGGAACACAGTCTCATGGAGCCCTGACATTCGTTCTCAACCCACCACTGGTGGGAGAACACGAACACCACCACCACTGCTACCGAAGCCGACGCCGCCGCCACTAGAACTGAAGTTGCCCCATGTCTACGATGCCATAATCGAAGATGCAGACTCACCCATTGTCTACTCCTCTATAGACCAGCTGTACGATAAGCTCGGTGCAGGAGTGTTCTTAAACCAAAAGAGGAAGGTCAGTTTCTTTTCTCAATAAATGGTATGTAATAAAGTGATGATATTATGACAAATTTTTCTAACAGTCATTTTCCATTTTTAATAATATAATGAACACGGATATAGTGTAACACGATTTGGGTTTTAAATATCGAGTCTACTCACTTAACCTCATTTATTTTTTAAATATTTTTTTTGCAAAAAAACAATTTTAAAAAATAAAAAATAAATAATTTAATACTAGAACAATTATTTTATAAGAAATTATAAATAAAATACTATAAAAAAATATAAATATCAAAAATGTATGTTTTTAACTAGATAGAACTGTCTAATTTTCGCAATCCCAAACGTAGCCCATTCAACTAAAACTATATTGTGTATGTATCATCTACACTTAAACTTCTGCTGCTAATATGCTATATGTGTATATACTCTAGTATCGGCAATTAAAAAGTGCTACACACCTACTTTGTATATTATAAGCATGAAATTGATTTCCATTATGCAGAAGTATTGGGTTGAAAAGAAAAACAACAGCAACTGCTTTATGGTATTTGCAAGGGATCTCTCCATAACTTGGGCTGAAGACAACCGCTACTGGGTGTGGTCCTATCTCAAAGAAACCAGGTAACTAGAAGAAATAGATGTTTATTTCGAAGGAAAAAGAGAGGCTTACATCGTCCAGTGATGTCTTAGAGATGATTGAATTAAAATTTAACAGTTTAAATATATTTATATATTTTTAATCTTAAAAATATTTGAATGAATCTAAATTATTATATTTTAATTTAACAATTTTGAATCTGATATCCGGAATAACCGCGAGTCCTAATTTGAATTAGAAAAATGAACACCACCGGGAGATTGGTCTTTCATGCAC
>JAVXUM010000036.1:8833899-8854856 GCA_035590655.1 Pouteria glomerata
AATTTCTTTTTCTCACTACCCTCTCTCTCTGTCTCTCTCTATATATGTATATATTCTCTTAATTGTTTGGTTGGTGGCATTGGTACTGATTTAGAAAAGGGTTTGCAGTGAAATCATCAATACTGGACGAGGAACCAGTGCATCGGGTCGTGAACCTTCTATTGCAAGCAGAGGCTGCGCCGGCAGCGGAGGGAAGTCCCAATAGCAGCAGTTCCTCCTCGGCTCTCCGCGTTGTTGACGCTTTTGTCATACCAAAGTTCCGTTATGATCCAGTCAAAAAGGTCTTTTATGAGTATGTCAAATGTCTAGCCCCCATTTTTATATATTTTCTTGTCTATTTTTTGTTTTATTTTATTTTATTTTTTACTATGGAAGTGTGATTATTTATATGTGTTGCTGTATGCTAAGCTTTTATTTTGCAATGCATTTTATCTCTGTAACCACATATGGGAAAATTGGAAGTTTTTTTTTTTTTTAATTTCTATCATCGAAAATTGCTGTCGAGCTGTTAAATCACTCCATTGTTAATTTACCGTTTCTGCTTCCTACGTGATTTTGACTTAGCGGGATAGCATTTGTCCTTATAATTTACTTTTTTCTGCTTCCCGCATAGTATGTAGTGTTATATCAAGGAATTCTATATTTTTTTTTTTCCTCTGCTTAGTTCTCTGGGCATCCAAACTGATGGGGTGTGGACTTTTTCATGTTTTACAATATTGGAGGGCACAAAACTTGAGTTGGTGGAGTTTGGGAAATCCTTTGTGCATGGAATATCTAGAAGTGTGGCATGCACTACGCCGGTGCATTTAATATACCTGATCAATCAATTTTATTTTAGAAGATATTTCGGTATCCATTACCCATTAGCCACCCCCTGCTGTGCTCCCCTTCAGCCACATTATTTTTCTTTCTAATTAGTCCAGTACCTCCTTTTTAGCCAACTACTTTAAATTTTACAAAGAGGTGGTATGTTGTGAAATCCCTACCTTATTCTCAATTGATTATAAAGACATTAAGGCTGCGTTTGGCATGACAAAATTCTCTGAAAATTATTCACTTCTTATTTTATTGCACGAATTACAAACCAACAACTTATCTTACTTTATCTCATTTTTTATCACTCCAAACACACCCGAAGTCAAAAATTTTATAAGTAGTTGTGTAAGACACAATAGAGGATAGTTACTGCTGAAGGACTTCTACTATGTTGTATGCTTCTATGCTAAGAGATCTGAAAATAAGTAGCACGTGTTGGCCTGCATGGCATTTGAAGTTGAATATGAGATAACATGGATGAAGAAGTTTATCCCTCACTGTTTTTTGCACTCTTAGTCTGGGTGCTTGCCATATCCTCACCCTCCACCACCCTAGTTGCCTGTAGCAGAACTAACAAAGCCACAAAACGATCAAAATTCTCCTCCCTCAAATTTCTCTGTTTCCAAACCCTACAATTCTTAATCCACTACTCCTTCACCATTATCAATTACCAAATTGTATAAATTTGGAAACAGTTCCACCAGTGTGTCCAAAATTTAATTTGCTCCCTTCCTGACTTTTCATCTCACATTCTTCAAGGGCTTGTCCAAGTTTCGGTGAGGTCAGCTTTGGGAGCTGGGGTCTCTCCGAAGGTAGCCTATTTTGCATGGTGTGCAGTTAGGGAGAGCATCCTAACCATAGACAATCTAGGGATACGGGTGTGAATTGGTGTTGTCTTTGCAAGAAAGAGGACGAGTCCATAAGTCATTTGCTAATCCGTTGCCAATGGCCATCAGAGTTGTAGGACATTATCATAGAGAAATTTGGGGTGCAATGGGTCTTTCTTGGTAATTTGAAGAGCCTATTGAATGAGTAGTGGGGATACACTCTGTAACAGAATGAGAAAAGCTTGGAATCTGGCTTAGTACTGAGTTTGCTTGTTGCTTTGTAAAGAGAAGAGCAGGAGAATTTTCCAAGACACAACTATTCCTTTGTATAGAGTGAAGAGTCTACGTTTTGTGACTTTCTATGGCTGGGTAGAAGTGGGGATTAATCCTGCGATGAATTGCGTTTTGAATTTTGTAGACAACCTGATTGCATAGGGTTTGGGTGAGATTCTTTGCTTTTTGTATTTTGGGCATGCTGTTACTTCCAGTTTATTAATAAAATTTGTTTATTCATAGAAAAAAAAGTGCCTTCCTCACTATTGCCTTTGGGATGTGCTGATGTTTCTCCATGAGAGAGTTTTTTGGATTTTTCTAATGTACTTCTTGAGCTGGCTGGTTTGGTTCCACCATTATAAAAAAAAAGTGTTTGAAAAAGAATGAAGAACAATCTGGGGTGTTCCCTTCTAATATGGTATTGATGTATGGATACGAATTAGTGGAATTACTATCTTCCTATTTGTACTTATATTTTTAATTTGGATATTTGATTACATGGTGTTAGTTTTGAAAATTTTTTAAACTTGTAGGCATACCGGAAGGATTCCAATTCATGGGGATGCTTCTGCTAAAGCCACTTTATATCGGGATAGATTTCTCTTGCTGTTCCAGAGACTTTCTCGGGATCCACATTTTTCTAGACCTGTGTTTGATACTGAAAGATCTCAGTTTGGCAGCTGTGAGGTAGACCTATCTCTCTTTTTTGCATGTAAACATCTCGAGATACATATCTTAATTGAATAGGGCATGTTGGGCAGATATCTCCGATTCAGAGTCTGATTGGGCTAACAGGGCAAAGATGGGTGATGGGCGTTATATCTCAGTTAGAGGATGGTCATTTCTACTTGGAAGACCTCACCGCAGCAGTTGAAATCAATTTGTCTAGTGCAATATCCTTTACACGCATAATATTTTCCTTTCTAAGAAACTTATTGTCTGTTTTGAATGCTTGGAACTGGGCTGCCTTACAATCCCCAGAATTGAAGATCTCATTTATCTAAAGAATAACCCTCTATTGAAAAAAGCTTTGTGCAGTTTTTGTGTTTAACTTGTCTTGCCCCTTTGATCCAATTTGCATTTTTTTTTTCAATTTTATCTCCTCATACTTGTTGGTACTAATTAATATTTGCTTGTAGTTTGTTTTTGAACTTTCTCAGATCTCTGTAAACCAATTATCTGTTTTACTATTGTGTTTCTTTGAATTCTGATTATTAATAATTTTTGCTTTTTTTGCCTTTTTAAAAAAAAAAAAAAAAGGTTTTGAAGCTTCTTTGGTGCTCTTATCTCGTTTATGTTAAGCACATCTTACAAATAATATTCTACATCTTGGGCTTGGCTGAACTGAGAATTGTTACTAGTAGCTCGACTGTTTGGGGTTTTAATTAATACTAATAGTTCTTGTGAGGTTTTTTTGGGTGTCTGTAAACCAATAACCTGTTTTGCTTTTGTGTTTTCTTTGAATTCTGATTATTAATCAAGTTTGATTCCTTTTAGTTTTGTGGCTGTTTTGGTGCTGCTATCACATTTGCGTTAATTTCAACCTACAAGTAATCTGGGACATTGCTTGACTGTGAATTATTATTACATTGCTGATAACCATTCTTTCTAAATTGGTACTTCTATCTCAAGTAATTGTTATTTTTCTTACCCTGGAAATTTAAAATCTGTTAGGCCCTTACGGTGGGACTCACTCAGCATATTTGGAATGTTTTTTTTGTTAAATTTGGTATGCTAATTGATTTTGAAGATTGTTTATGTTAGTAGCTAAAGGATTCAGTATATTTG
This sequence comes from Pouteria glomerata, assembly GCA_035590655.1. Taxonomy (NCBI): domain Eukaryota; kingdom Viridiplantae; phylum Streptophyta; class Magnoliopsida; order Ericales; family Sapotaceae; genus Pouteria; species Pouteria glomerata. The sequence continues at coordinate 8,837,604 of JAVXUM010000036.1, forward strand.
TGATATGATTTTATATGCAGTTATTGCCAGGAGCATTGCGGACGGTATTTAATAATCTGGTTTCCATTAACATGTAATACAAGATAACAACAGGGTTTTTCTCAGAAAACACTATAGTTTTGGCAGAAGGTGAGATGCTTTTGGATGGTGTCTTTCAGGTTAGTTTATATTCTTTAGCTTTCCACTTTTCTTCTACATACTTAATGATTTTGAAATATGAAATAGCATTTTTTTTATTTTATATTTATAATTATATGTGCTTGTACTTTTACTTCTATTCAGTTTCTACAAACTTAATGCACATCTCATTCGGATACTTCATCAAACTGTGCATGTAGGACTGGAAAAACTTCCTGTATTATTTGGGTCGCTTCTATGACTATCTTAGTGACTGATATCTCTTTTGTTAATTTTACTTCAGTTATAGTATGGCATATGTCGCACCCAATTAGAGATGCGAACGGCCGTGCACCACAATGCCTTGGCCTGTGGCACACATAAGCCTGAAACAACTTAACAGTCTTGTAATGATAAATTATTAGAACCTTGAATAACATTGTCCTGAAATTAGTCAACAATATAAATAATTATCCAATTAAATAAATCCCAAATCAGCTATCTAATAATGTTAAATTAAATTCAACTCTAAACAAAAACGATCGAAAATAATTTTACCCCCCCAAATGTGACTTTTACTTCAAAATCTAAACCAAAAGACAAACGGCTAATTTGGTCCAAATGGATGTGACCACTCATAAGTACTTAGTATTGTACCAAGAGTCCTTGGCTAGAATTATCTTGTACCTAAAATATTTAAAAAAAAAAGGGGATTTAAAAAGCCCAGTGAATGGTAATGAAAGCGTAATAAATTAAATTTGATATTAGAATTTAATTTTGTTAGCTCAAAAATAAATAGATAAATTTATTATGGATTTCCTAATAAAGATGTGAAATTTTTTAATAATATGATCTTTCACATACTAATCAGTTATTCAAAATTAATCTCAATAAACTAGCTCCAACTCAGAGTCAATGATAAATATGTCAAAATATACATATTCAACATGTAAACTTTTCACCAATGTCATAATGTCAACAAAATATTTTTCCACATGGCAGGAGGATCTAAGATAGTACCAGAATCGGGACTAAAAGGCATAATCAAATTAAATATCAAAAGTCAAAAATAAATCTCAACGGCTCTGTAGCCAAGTTGGATCTAATATCAAACTTAGGGTCACTATGATGTGGCACGCTAGGCACTTTTCTCTAAACCGATCCATGAAGGTCAGCTAGACGTACCTAGAACTATTCTTTACATGTTGAGGAACTAGAGTCACCTGCCTTAAAATGTCCCCTAGTTGCTAGAGTCACCCAAAAGGGGTACTTTTTCATGGATTTTTCAAAACCAATAATCCCATAGCCAGATTCAATATCACATTCTTTTCAACTGACACCAATGTGGATTTAATACCAATGATAATAAATAAATTTTCATGATTCATAATATTCCATAACATGCTTTTATTTTGCAAATAAATAAATAATTAATATTATTAATGAATCATGCTTTTTGAAAATTTTTCATAATTAGTATGGATTTTTTAAATCATAAATTAGCAAAGCAAAACCATTCACCTCAATTCCAAAGAAATCATATCAAAGAAATGGGAATAATCCTAACATGTAAACACATAAAATATTAAAACCTAATTTAAAAATATATATGTAAGTTACATAATTATATATATACTAAATATAAATAAACTATAAAACCTATTAACAACCTACAGTTTAAATCCTACAATATATATATATCTAACATATCTCCCTTCCCATAAAAACTAACTAAAAAGGCATTACCAAGGCGGCAATGGGAAATTTTTTTTTTTTTTGGGTCGTGTCTCCCACACTTTACACCTACCAAGCAAGGATGTATGATCAACCCTTGAAATGTAGCTAGGGTAGTAGCTTTTTTTTTTTTTTTTTACTATAAACAATTTACGATTTTCATATATATATATATATATAATTCTTGACTGATCCATCTTAAACCCAAAACTAAACTATTCTATTAATCTTAAACTTTCATCCTTCAAATCTAACATGAATCATTAACATGAACTATTAAAGAATCATAGAAAAAAATAAAAGAAATTTTTACCTTAAAACTCTAGTGTTTTGCACAAAAGCCTCTCTTCCCTTCTGTTCTGCAGACATGTTGCAATTAGTATACTAATACATAAGCTTTATACCCTTATGTATGTCTATATGTAAATTTAACGGTTCCAAACTCTATCATAAGGCCCACCATAGTTTCTCCTTAAATATCCAAAGGTCCAATTAATTTATAATTAGTCCAACAATTAAGCAGCCCAAATAAAATAATACTAATTAAATAGATATTCGATTTAATAATTACATAAAATAATGGCATAAAAATATTATAAACAAGTAGTAGTAGTAATAATAATGAATTTTGGGTTATTACAATATAGACATTAGTGATTTACTCTTAGCCAATTTCAGTGTTGAAAAATTTTAATATTACTTGTTCATCGCTATTGTTGCATATTCTCAAAAGGTAATAAATTGATTCAACGGTAATTTGGAACTTAATGCAATCAATATTGCATGGTATGATTGATTGAATGAATTCTTATAGAGGCCACAAGATTCACGGGTGTTACTGTTAGACTGTTAGCCAAGCAGACCTTGCTATTGCATACACTTGATGGATTTTGTGAATTTTCCAATTGCCCTTAAAGCTATAACTGGGGCCATTTTTCCTATCAAATGCCTTTTGTCAATACTAAGGCCCTTATTTTCATTGCTGCCTTTGGATATGTAAAACATCACCAGCTTAAGAGGTCTTGAGGGTTGATTATTATGTTTTCTGTCTCTGAATTTTTGTGTTAGTATTAGATTTATGATTTGTAAGGGAGGAGGAAAGGCGCGAGGGTGTGGGTTAGCAATGTAAGACATGGGTTATAACTAGTTTGTTTTCTTGATTTGTTTTTTGGTTTTACTCTTTTTTTCACAGAATATACCCCAATCTCCCATCTCCAGCTCTCTGGAATCAGGGCCTTGGGTTGAATTTTATTCATATATTTTGACATATTTCGGTATTGAATTCCTGAAACATACTAATGTTCATTTCCTGTACATGTTATGTAGGTGAAAACATGTGGATTTCCTCCCCTAGAAGACAGAGACAAGTCACTTGCAGCTTTCCCTGGACTTGACTTCTTTGGTGGCGGAATGCTAACAAAAGAAGAAACTGTATCCTTTTTATTGCTTATACCTGTTAATCTTTATTCAGGGACCATTTCTAGTTCAATTTTTATTGGGAAATAGTCCTTATAAAAGTTTTTCTTAACATTTCCAATAGGTGAGACTTGCAGAGATGGAAAATAGAGCAGTAAATGACATGTTTGTCATAATCTCTGATATTTGGCTGGACAATGAAGAGGTAATCCATGTCCTTGTTCAATTTTTTATTTATGTGTTTTTTGTGTGGTTTTCTTTTTCTTATGGGTGAGTTTGTTTAAAGCATTTTGTAATCTCAATATTGCCTCGTGCATAGAGAAGACTTTGAGCAAGCTGGAGACAGTCTTAGATGGCTATGAAAATGTAGAGGTGGTTCCTTCTCTATTTGTTTTTATGGGAAATTTCTGTACACGTCCATGTAATCTTTCCTTCAGTTCATTCTCAAGTCTCAGGTGAAAGCTTATGTCATATTGTTTTATTTGCTTAAATGAAACTTTGTTAGTGGAAAAACTAAAAGCAACAAAAAAAATAAAAATAAAAAATAAAATAAACTACCTTTGCATACAGATTGCAGTTTGGAAAGCTTGGGCAGATGATTGGAGCCCATCCTCGATTAAAGGAGCACAGTAGATTTCTTTTAATTCCTGGTCCCAATGATGTAGGTGCGTTGAATTGATCTTCTTGCATCTTTAAACGTTCCTGGACAAAAACTTTTATTCTTAGTTGTATTCTACTGTCATTTTCAGGTCCTTCAACAGTTCTACCAAGGTGTGCGCTGCCAAAGTATATAACTGAAGAATTTCAGAAGAACATACCAAATGCTATTTTCTCTAGCAATCCTTGCAGGTAGATAAGTCTTCTCCACAATAACATGCCCACCAAAGTGTGTGGACAAGGGTGTACTTATTATGAGTTGTGCCTTTGGTTTGAAGTGCATGTTGAGTTCCTTTTTATACCTGATGCATGTTTTACTACCCTGGCTTAAAATTACTTGTGTTTGAAACTAGAGTGAAGTTCTGCACCCAAGAAATTGTATTTTTCCGTCACGATCTGTTGTATAGAATGCGTAGATCGTGTTTGATGCCACCCTCAACCGAAGAAACCAGCGATCCTTTTGAGCATGTGGGTTTTTATTTTTTATTCTCTGCTTTTCTGAAGTCGAATGCTAGTCTTAATGGCAAGTCAGAGAGAGAGAGAGAGAGAGAGAGAGAAGCTAATTGGATTTGATTGTTTTATTGCAGCTTGTTGCTACCATAACACATCAAAGCCATCTCTGTCCACTCCCTCTGACTGTGCAGCCCGTTATCTGGAATTATGATCATTGTCTTCATCTTTATCCGACTCCACATACGGTACGGCTAACTTCTGTTTTGGTAACTTTTAGTGGACTTGATTGGGAGCTTAAAATGGTTTTATAGATTACATTGTCATGTCACATGAAGTCAAGTTTGCGTTTCTTAAACTAGTAAATAAAACTCAAAAGTGATAACCGATCAAAAACACATCCCTAAGATCTTGTTTATGCTCTTTGTTGGTTCATTGGAACTGCTAAAATGCGGGTTAGTATTGCTTTCGGTTTTCGATTTTTTCTTTGGTGTTTATAAATGTTGTAGAACCTAAAAAATAAAAAAAATGTGATGGAAGTAGTATGAAGGGACAAGAGTGGTGTACATTGGTTAGCATGCCATGGGGCAAGTTTTTGTTTTGGGTTTGGTATTTTACAAATTTTGTAGAAATAAAATTAAAAAATATGATGGTAGTATGAAGCAGTGAGGCGAGTCACTTTTCACAATAGTGGTAGGGAGTGGATGGTAGTGGTTGTGAATATCAATGGTAATAGTGAGCGATATTAGTTGTGGGTAGTGATGTAAAATAGATTGATCTAACCTTGACTCCACCCTCCGTGCCTATCCCTGAGGTGGTCATGTTGAGTCAAGGGCCAAAATCCTAACCCCCATCCTGACTCCATGCATATTTTAGAGTTTTATGAATTTCTTAAACTAAACTAATTAAAAAACAATAAATTAATTATAAAATATTTACAAGATAGTACATCAAGTATAACTTAATTACAAAATAATAAATTAATTATTAAACTGTAAATTAATTCCAAGACATGGGAAGGGAAGGGGCCATTGGAAAACAAAAACAAAATAATTTTTTTGCCTTGTGATAGTTAAAGGGACAGTAGCGGAAGGGAATTGGTATTGGAAAACAAAACTATATATATATTTTGGGTTATGTTGACCATTGAAAGGACAATGGAGAATGGAACGTGTATTGAAAAACATAATTTTTTCTTTTTAGTTATTTTGACTGTAGAAGGGAGAGAGGAGCAGAGGGCTAGCTGGGCGAATGGGGTTGGATTGGGGTCAGGTTGGGCCGTAACCCAAGGTTTGCAGGGTGGGGGGTTGCTGTGAGTGGGTCAAGTTTGAATCAACCCGACCTTCTTTACATCACTAGTTGTGAGTGGATAGCAGTATTAGTAAGTAGTAGTATTATGGGTAGTGCAGTTGTGGGAGACTATTAGTAAGTGATGGTCACTGGCAAGTACGTGATGGTAGTGGTGGGTGGCATTTTTAGCAGTGGTTTTCGAAGTTTTGAGTGAAAAAAAGAAGAAGAAGAGTGGAGATCTTTTTTTATCATACTTCTCAAAATAAATATATATGGGGGCTAATTACACTTTACTCCCTTGTATTTTGGCCCAAAAACATGATTCCTGATTTAAAAGCCAACACAATTCCCTTGTGATTAGATTAAATTGCAAAACTGATGGAATTTGTTAAATTTAGCTGAATTTTGGCCTCATGTCAAAATTGGTTAGAGGTGAAAATTTCAAGAAAAGTATAACAATAAAAGTGCATGTTTACCCCTTTTTAATGTTAAAATAAAACATAAAAACTTAATGTAAAATTTATATGCATAATTGCCTTTATTTTTTTCAAAATATTTTTTTGCACAATTGTATATAATCCTGGATGCCATGTGAGACATGAATCTAGTTAAATTTAATTAAATTCGTCAATTTTAACTTTAATTCATATCATGAGGGAGTTATGTGATAATTTTTAGAGGGGTGCATATATTTTTAAACTAACTGTAGTTGTCACTACAATTATCCCATATAGATACGCAGACACATATATTCAAAACTGCTGTTAAAGAAATGATGACAAGAGTTAGCGCCATTGCTTGAGTTAGCAAATGAAAAGGGATTAACACAATACGTGCCAACAGCAAGAAACAAAGAGAATATAACAGTTGTTTTAGGTTTACTGTACTTATTTTCCAATTTGTAATTTATTAGAACAGAGACAGCTTCTTATGTTCTCAGAACCTGCGTGGAGAAAAATATATAATACGTATATGTATATATGTATAATTTATTTGGTGTTGCCATGGCAGATTGTGTTGGGGGACAAGAGCGAGCAAAAGGCATTTAATTACACAGGAATTACATGTTTTAATCCTGGTTCCTTCTCGGTCGACAGCACTTTTGTGGCGTATCGTCCTTGCTCTCGTCAAGTTGAGTTATCGTCATTGTGATCCTCAATTAACGATCTTTGTACTTTATTTGTCGTAACAGAGTATCATAAATAGCACTGCTGTATTTTTAGTATTTAGAGAACTTGTGTAAAGTATAAGTAGTTTTGGCGAGTTAATACTATGTGCCGTAATCTTTAGTTGGCTTGTTTACAAAAGTCCTTCCATTAACATATGAAAGTAATTATAATATGGATATAAGATATTTTAATGTTGTAAAGTAAACACATTTTCAAAAAGTCAATTTATTGCGAAGTATACGTTCAGACGGGGTGTCCATGCAGATGCACGTCTGAACAGCAGATCGCGAGTTCGAATGACAAGAGTTTTCTGTTGTGTTGAACTGCTTGGCTGTGTTATATATATTATATATATATATATGATTGTTGACTCATATTTGAAAGGTTAAGGAAGAGATTTCCCCGTGGCTTATTTTTCTCCATGTTGTGGCCTTGTTTGGGTGTCATGCGGCCGTTGCTAACTCATGTAAATCTATCATACATGTATATGTATATATGTATGTAAATCTATCATGCATGTATATGTATGTGTGTGTGTGTGTGTGTGTAGAAATGTGTGTTTACTATATGTATAGGTGACTTCTTATACGTGGGCAAGGAAGGTGAGTGGTCAGCTGATTGTTAATCGGGGGGTGGTTTGTAGGTTAGAGGTCGGAAGTTAAAACTCTTAGTTATATATCAAGAAGGAAAGGAAGCTCAGGTCTCTGGGTTCGATTACAGATTTTCGCAGCTGATTTCTTCGGTTCTTCTTACACGAATTCCTTTTTTTTCTCAACTGCGGTAGGAAATTTTATGTGGATTTAAATAGCTATATGTTAGTCATGCATGAGTGTTGAACATATATATATACATGATGGAAAATGGTTGCGGTGTATTGTGATTGGTATGAATGTTGGGTTAAGCTCATGGTTAACTAAGCCCAGAGCTTCTGGAAACTAGTGGACCAATGTTGATAGAAAAAAGACAACGAAGTTTTCACATCAAATCGGTGACCATTTTGATCCCAGGAAGCTAAAATTAACAGCAACCGTCGGGAGGCCCTTCGCACGCTCCATCCATGCACACGCTGGTTCAAACAGGCTAGTCGCAGTGTTTTCATGTGTCTCTTAAGGCCTTGATTAGATCAAGAAATAAAAAATTTATAAATTTGGATCAAAGTTCTTGAATTTGGGTAAATGGATTTGCTGGTGTTTGGCCCCAGGAATGACATAATCCTGAATATGTTATTCATATTCCAATTTAATTCCAATATGAAATAAAATTAAATGCAAAGTGAATTATCCAACAAAGTTTTCAATTCCAATTGATTCCAGTACCGTAGAAGAAAACTAAATTCACCAAAAAATTGAATAAAAATTCATTTACCGAAATTTAAAATTATTAGGTAATACACAAATTTGTCATATCAAATTATAATCTTTTTCTTTACAAAAATTAAAATTTAATGATATTATGATATCACACAATATATAGTACGGTATAGATTGCTTACCGACTTATAGGTGTGAGGAGACAGACCTGCCATGCAATTAACCCACAATACAAAACCCCAACCAGCCTCGCAAACCTTACACAATAAAAACCCTATTTGGTTCTCTGGTCAGAGCTTCTCTCTCTCTCTCTCTTCCCTTATTCTTTGTTGTACATCTCATGTACACAGCTGAGTGCCTGCTTTCCTCACAATTTCTGGATTTTCTATTCTAATTAATCATATATTTATATAGCTTTGCTCAGTGCACGTAGCGATGGGCGACTGGTCGAAGTTGCCGGAGAAACCCTTGGAGACGATCGCCGACAACCTCGGAAACAACACCTTCGATCACATCAGGTTCGCTGCCGTGTGCTTGCGGAGGAGGTAGGCGTGCGGAACCAAACTCCATGGCTGATGTATCCCATCAGTCCCATCGAGAGAATCCGCGCGCCAAGACTTTTAGGTTCGGCCGCAACGATCCACCCGCTACGGCTTGCTCAACCTCAGCGACAGCAAAATTTACGTAATGGACTTGCCCAAGCACATCCAAAGCACCCACTGGCTCATCGGAGTTCACGGAACATGCATGGTTGCTCGTGTTACGAGGACGCCACTTTATTCCTTCTCAATCCCACAGGTAGCGATTTTAATTGAGATATTTGGGTTGATCTGAAAAATTTTAAAAATTTTTAAAAATTTTTAAAAATTATTTTATTGTACGCATTACGAACCCACAATTTATCTCATTTTATCTCACTTTTCATCATACCAAACACTCTCTTAGTGTGCTATTTTTTTTTAAATTTTTAAAATTTTTAAAAATTATTTATTTTATACTTCGCTGTATAAATTATAAACTCATAACTTATTTTATTTTATTTTATTTTTTATTACTTCAAATACAATTTTAATGTGTCAAATATTTTGATCAATTTTGCAACCTCTACATCTTATGTAAAAATTTTTTGAAAAATTAATCTTACGTGCTCTTTGAAATAGTGAGTTTAATAAAATTTAATTTTATTAATTCTTATATTTTAAATCAAAATAAAATTTTATAAATTATATTTGATTTCAATTCACAAGTTAATTTTTTTTATACAATTTAAAAATCTAATTTAAAAAAATAAAATTTGATATTTACTAAACTATCTAAATAAGTAAATAAATTTATTTTTATATATTATATTTTATTTTTTCTACTAATATGATTAAATTTAATATTTGTTTTAAATTAATTTAATTTAGTTCTTAAATTCAATTCTGTTTAGCAAACACAATTTTATTTATTAAGTTAAATTAATTTTTTATTTTAAAATCAAAGTGATTCCACAATAGAAATATTTACAAACGATGAGTTAAAGATATGATATAAGTATATGTAACTTGATTTCATACATAATATTTACGCGTATTCATTTATTGATTAGAAGAGTATTTATGAAGGTCATACCTGACCTTAGGGGTCTCCACCGTCCCTGCCCTGGAGTATCGTGGAGGAGGTAAATCGCGGGATGTGCGTCAAGTGGCCAGAGTCTGTAGCCTGCCTTTTACCGATCGTGCAATACTCATTCGACGTTGGGAGCTCAACTCGAACTCGTGCCAGCTAGGCTGCCATCACAGCGACCATAGCCTTTGCCACTTGACCTATGCCCCGGGGGCAAAAATGGAGGTTTAAGATTAGAAGAGTATTTATGAGTATTATAGTTTATGGGTATTGCTATACAACAAGTAATGATGAACGCTTTAAAATTTGGTTATACTTATATAATTATTTTTTTAATTATTAAGAGTTTGACATTATGACTCAAATTTAATTATTTATGAGTTCTAGTTTTAGAGTTTTACTCTTCGTTGTAATTGTGTTTATTCATGCTTTCATTTGAATACCTCGAAATTTATTGATTCAGTGAAATAATTAATTTGTTTTAAAATCGAGTTAAATCATTTTCAATATTTATATGTTTCTCCATCAGTATTTTCATGTTCATGTCCCAACGTTATTGTATTATATATGTATGATATTATCAACTCATGTGGCTTTAACAGGAACCGAAATCTTTCTTCCCCACAAGATCTGTGAGACGGCGATTTCCCAGTTCGTCGTCTCGGAAGATTTTATGGTCATGGCAATCTACGAAAGCAACAGAAGGCTAGCATTTTGCAAGTCCGGGGACGATTTTTGGACACTAATTAAGGGGGTGTTTGGTGTAATAAAAAGTAAGATAAAATGAGATAAATTGTAAATTCATAATGCGTATAATAAGATAAGTTTTAAAAATTTTAAAAATTTTTCAGTATTTTTTTTTGTGCCAAACATTTCCTAAAACTGATTAGAACCCCCTCACGTCAACAGTGCTCATTATGACGGGAACTTCTATGCATTGGACGATAAGCGCGGGCTTGTATTCGTACAATTCGGGGGCTCTTCTCGCCGGAGGAATTTTCGTGTGGCTGCGGCGGCGGAGGGTTTAGAAGAAATTGCATATACTTTGCGGATCAGTTCAAGGCGGATGATACCTCGGCGTTTCACGAGGTTAAGGTGTTTGATATGTGCGATGGGAGTATTGAGCACTTGTCTTACGGCCGTGGAATCATCAATCTTGGGATGCATTTTTTGGCTGGGGATGGTGCTTGGGTCATACCTTCGCTGCCTTGAAACTATTGCCGGACCCGAACAACATCCAGTGGAATAATTATCTTTGTTAATTTAAAAAATTATATATATTTTTTTAATGTTCTGACTCCATTTTATTTTTACTTTTATTCTAATTTAACTTAAAAATATAATTTTATCTCCACTTATTACAAATCCTAATCCGTCCTTAATTAAACTCTATTGTTTGGTAATAATTAGACGAATTAGTTTCTTTTTTTTTTTTTTTAATTTTTATTGTATATTTTTTTATTGAAATTTATATTTTTATTTTAATAGTCTTTTTTAAGGCTACACCTTTAAATTTTAAAAATTTAAGCTCTTATAATTTTAATTAATATATTCTTTTAAAATTTCTTTAAGAGTTTGGTCTATTGGTTGAAAGTTTGACATCACTAGAAATAAAAATTGTAAAAAGTTAATTATTATATGTATATAATTAAAATGTTATAATCTAAATATAAACTTCGTGTAAAGCATAATTTATTATTTTTCTTTTCATTCAAGTTGATTGTTATTTCCTCAAATCTCTTTTTTTTTTTTTTTTTTTTTGTTTTCCTTGCATTTTAAAAAAATAAAAATAAAAATCGAGCAGTTCATCTTCTTTCCCACAATATGCAAGAACAAGGTTTGGCTTACCATCCTTGGAAGCCAAAATTCGACATTTGCTTCCAAAATAGAATTCAGAAATGGTCCCATTTTGCTTTTTCTAGCTTTCCAAATTTCCTAAATTCCCTATACGCTACTAAAACTATAAGCTGAGGTTTTTATATTGTTGAATATTAAGTAGGAACAACCATGGATTTTAAATTGGGTTTCTTTTCAACTAATAATATTCTCTCGTCTTTACGATTAACTAAAAATAAAATACTCACAAATTTAAAAAAAAAAAAAAAAATTAATAATAATAATAAAATCAATTCTTTTTTACTTCCCAATGGTCGGTTAATTTGCGTCTTCTTAACACCTTGCCCAATTATTATTCTACGGAGTCATTATTTCAAGATTTCAGGACTAAATGGAAGAATAGATACATGGCAGGAGTAATTATAATGACGTGAATTTGTTGAGTATTCCAAATTTCAAGCAAACTTTGATCCCCACACAAAGCCCCCACTCGACTCCTATTTATTATAAGTTAGGTAGGGAGTTAACTCTCAAGCCAGGCTCACAACAATTGCAATCCACAGTCTCTGTTCTGTTGACACAAAGGCATGGATCTCAAGAAATATTTCCTCCCAATTCTCGCCTTGTGTTCTCTGTCTATGGCTCTCACCCGTTCCATTGACTTCAATTACCCTGCAGTTTTCAACTTTGGCGATTCAAATTCGGACACAGGTGGCCTCGTTGCAGGGATGGCCGAGCCCCTCAACCCTCCCAATGGCCAGATTTACTTCAAGAAACCTTCTGGCAGGTTCTGCGATGGCCGTCTCATTATCGATTTCTTGAGTAAGCACTACACTTGTTCTGATCATTGATTCAAAACTTTCTTTTTTCTATACATTTTCTGTTTATTTACTCTGTTTTGGTGGTCTATCTGTCTCTGAATGTGTTCCTTTTTATCTTGAACATGTTATTGGGTTTATTTATTTTCTAACCGATTTTGGAATAATTGGTTACTCAAAAATAGTTCTGGGTTCTAAGTTCTAGTTTCTGGATCTCCTTTGGCTGACTCTCTTTAGATTGAGGATTTGCCAGGTAAAATGGAAACCGATAGGATTCAAAATCTCCTCTCTTTTTTGGATTGTAATGAAAAATGGAACGAAAAAAAGAATGGAATTTAAGAAATTTAAAAAATTAATATATTGATGAATGTATTTTATTTTACTATATTTTTTTATTTCATTTACATATATATTTAAAATTTTATATTTCCTTTCCCGTTTCTCTCTCTCTCTCTATCTCCTCTTTTATCAAGTCCTCAATCTAAATACACACTTTGTGTCTGAGCCTGTAATACAATTTTTTGTTTATCTGATCTATTTATATTGGTGCAACATGTTAGAATCTTCGGATTTAAATGAACCAAATAGTTTGAACTTGGTTCTTTAAAAACTTTAGTTTGAAATTGATTGATTATAAAACTAATCTAAGAACTTGGCTCATTAAAAACTTTCATTCGAAATGACTAGTTATAAAATTAGCCCAAGCTTGGACCTAATTCATAGATCAAGCTCGACTCAATAAAACTAATGTGTTTGAAATAATCGATATAAGCTCGGGTTGATAAAATTAGATAAATTTAAAAAAATCAAACTATTTGAACTCAACTTGTTTGAAAGTTGACTCAAATACTTAACAAGTTGAACATAATTTCAAACTCGATAAGATTTTCAAATTATGTTGGAACAACCTATTATTTAGTTCTACTCAACTTGTTTGCAACCTTATCAGTATCTCCATTATTGTTCGATAAGGGAGGGGGAGTGAGGATCAAACCCTAGACATAAACTATGACATGCAAAGGCAGATCCAGAATTTTTATTAAGGAGAGCACTAGCCACCAAATATAGGAGCAACGAATTATATCAGATATAAGATTAGAAGAGAAATAATATTTAGTTTTAGCAAAAGATAAAATTATTCTTGGATATAAAATCGGTAAATATACTTTTTCACAATTTCATTGTTCAATTGGTCTTTTAGCAACACCTAATATTTACTAGGGATGTCCTTCATTACTAAAAAAATATAATTATTGAATTTTATTGTTTATAAAATTTATTATATTATATGATATATTTGTTAATGTTACGTACAAAAGTATTCAATTGTGTAACGGGAGATTGCACTTAATTTCACAAAAATTACTTGGGTTTGATTCTTAAAAATTCTTTTTATGTTGAAAATTTTTGAGTTAATCTTAACTCTTTAATTAGGTCAAATACTTTAATTTTTAATTAATTTAATTTTTTTAATAAAACTAAAATATTAAGAGTATTTTGATAATTTCACGTCAAAAATTAGAGGGGTCACTTCCACAACCAACCTCCTAACCTTAATGTAGATACGCCCTCGATGACACGCCTAGGACATTACCACTGGGTCAGCCATCTGGCTCTCAATGTTAGTATCTCTAATCTACATGCAAGTTGGAGTAACATGTCAGAGAAGTGTTAAGAACTTACCGAGTATTAAAAGTTACTTGATATACTATTGAATCTATATTTTTTTTTTTTAACTTAGAACTTCTGGAGTAATTGGTGACTTATAATGATGCAGTGGATGCAATGGACCTACCATTTCTGAATTCATATTTGGATTCAATTGGACTGCCAAGTTTCAGAAAAGGATGCAATTTTGCAGCTGCAGGATCCACCATACTACCGGCCACTGCATCATCTGTGAGCCCATTTTCGTTTGGGATTCAGGTGGCTCAGTTCTTCAGATTCAAGGCTCGAGTGCTTGACCTGCTAGCAAAAAGTATTTCCTCTCTCGAGTAAAACTTCACCACTTTATATATACATTTATATATATATATAACTAGAATTGGAATTATTAACAGGTTGTCTGTCCATTCTGTTTGAATTGTGTGGCAGCGAAAAAATTTGAAAGGTACGTGCCTGCGGAGGATTATTTTGCAAAGGGGCTTTACATGTTTGACATAGGCCAGAATGATCTTGCTGGTGCCTTTTATTCCAAATCACTGGATCAAGTTCTTGCCTCAATTCCAACAATTTTAGCAGAATTTGAAGATGGAATTAAGGTCAGGTTTCCTGTAAAACTTTACGAGGAATTATAAGCGGTTGTCGCTATTGTGTTTGTGTAAATTGTAGCATAGAGCCCACCAAATGACCAAATGCTGTGCTAAGATTGCACAAGTGTTGAATATTAGAACTTTTATTAGAGAAATGCTACAAGACTATCATTGCTGTGCGGTCTCAACTGCCTGCCCGTTCAACCTAAGTCCGTATGGATGAGATTAGATTGTTGTCACTGTGCAACTATGCATGGCACTGGCCGTCTAATATGCTTCTAAGCCAGAATTAAGGTCAAGTTCTTAATAAAACTTTTATTAAATAAATGCTATACAACTGTCACTACTGTGTAATTTTAACTATCTATTTTTTTAGCCCACACACTGGTTGAGATTGAACAGTTGTAACTGCGCAACTATATATAGCACTACTTAAATTTATCAGTTTTTCGAGATTACTATTTTTAGTTAAAAAAAAAAAAGTTAATATTTTCATGGAACTCTATAATGTTGATCTCTTAGAAAGAAATTTGACACTCATTTATGCAGGATTGTCATAACTGTAAAATTTGGTGTCATTTTTTTGTGCAAATCCCAGTATAATCACGACTATGCATATTTCTGCCTAAATTTCTACACTTTTCAAGATCATGAGTTTCATAGAGCCATGTTATTTTGATTTGATGGAATAAATTCTCACGACTCCCCAATTTTTTTTTTTTGTTTCAGACGTTATATGATGAAGGGGCAAGAAATTTTTGGATTCATAACACGGGTCCTCTGGGTTGCCTGACTCAGAATATAGCCAAGTTTGGAACTGATCCATCAAAGCTTGATGAGCTAGGATGTGTGAGTGGGCATAACCAAGCTGCGAAACTTCTCAACCTGCAGCTCCATGCACTCTGTACAAAGTTGCAGGGCCAGTACTCAGACGCAAATGTCACATACGTTGACATTTTCACAATAAAATGGAACCTCATCGCAAACTATTCTCGTTATGGTGAGTACATAGGATTCTAGCTTGAAAAAAAAAAATAAAAAAAATAATAATTATAAAATTGTTTTCAATTTTAATCAAATTTGGTTGTGAATGAATTTTATCTTCCTTTCTTTCGAAGAAGATTAATTTGGACTAAGAATGTGCTTGCAATGAAGATTTTGTGATGAAAACGAAAAGAGGAAGGAAAAAAAATTAAATATAAAATCCTAAATACATATTCTTATTTGAAAAAATTAAAAAAATATAATAAAAAGAAAGACACTCGTTAATAAATTAATTTTCTAACTTAATTAATTTTTTATTTCTCAAATTACATGTCTTTTTAACTTTTATTTTTCATCACAAACCGAACATGAGAAAATTTTTTTTGAATCCCTATTTATTTCATTTTTTTTTTTTTTGAAAAATTCTTAATTGAAACGTAGTCTAAATACTTATTTTGACTCTTCCTTGCAACTTAATTCTTAGGTGAGATTTTTTACCTATAAAAAATTTTGGGTAGATGAGAGAGAGAATACCGGGTTTGATGAATCTTTTTGAAGCTGTGCCAATTTTATGAATTTCCTTTATTACCCCTTAACCAACCACTATCACTTTTTTTTTTTTTTTTTAAATTATTTATTTATTTTAATATTGTTGAACCACCTCCGGTGAACTTGGTATGAATTTGGTGCAGGATTTGAGCAACCTACAATGGCATGCTGTGGGTATGGAGGTCCACCATTGAACTATGACAGTAGGGTGGCCTGTGGACTAACAAAATTAATAAATGGGAGCTCAGTCACAGCCAAAGGCTGCAGTGACAGCACAGAGTATGTGAACTGGGATGGTATTCATTACACAGAGGCTGCAAACCAGTATGTTTCATCTCAAATTCTCACCGGGAAATATTCAGATCCTCCCTTCTCCGACAAGATGCCTTTCCTTCTCAAGCTTAAGTTCTAGCATATGGCTAACCACTATCTATACGTACATATACATACTCTGTAAACCATTGTTTTATTCTTTTCTCCAAATCTGTGAGTCCTTGATGAAGTACTTAAAAAGCTGGAAGAAAAGGTTTTCATTCAACTGAAGTTACTGACTAATAGCCTGATTAATACAGGGGGTTGTAATTACTTACAATAAATATGAATTTCAATAATTAAAACTCTTATATCTTTGGAAGTAAATGTTGGTGACCTCTCTCGGGCCCCCCCCCCCCCCAAAAACAAAAAAAATGTGTGTATCTATGTAAGAAGAGAATTATTAAATTTTAAATTTTTGAAAGATCAAAAGTTAAAAAATATACATTGCATTAATTACTTTTTGATGTTTGAAAGACCCAAAATTAACTTATTAGTAAAACTTACTGGACGGTTTTAATTAGAAAAATTGACAACAATTTGCAAAAATTTGTAAAATTTAAAGTTCTAAAATAAATATATAGAAAGCAAAAAGGATAAAAAGTTTGTAACTTTTTATTGGTAAACTTTGGTCATCCAAACGGGCCCACGAGAGGAAGTTTCAAATCCCCCCATTACATATCAGGGGAAAAGACAAAATATTGGGAAAGAAATCCATCAACACAGACAACAAATGGAGATGCTTAGGAAT
>JAVXUM010000036.1:8970291-8987680 GCA_035590655.1 Pouteria glomerata
TTAACAAATAAAATAAAATAAAACAAAAAAAAAAAAGCTTCGATACTTTTCTGATAAATGTCTCATTGAACACGTGAAAGACAAAAGGAAATGAAAAAATTTCTATCATTTGGTAAAGCAACGAGGGGTTGATTTGTTTGAATTCTGAGATTTCAATACGTTTCAATAATAAGGAAAAGTCGATCATCAAACAGTTAAATACTCTCGCCAACTCAGTCCCCCTCCTTGAAAAAGCATCACTAACGTTCTCACGCGCGTCAATTGCCAGGTAAGTCACGCGCCAGACTATCGTTGTTCCTTTTGACGCTCCCGTTCGATGGGATCAATGCTGGACCCGGTATTTCCAATGCCTAGAACACCTCGATCTTGAAATTTTGAATGAATGTAAAATATACTAATTCTCTTTTTTAAACATCAAAATTTCAAGGCACAAAAGTTTCTCCTATAAATCAAGTTTTGATTTTAGTTTATAAGTTAGATTAGTTCAAAGAAATCATAATTTTAAAATTATTTACCAAAATTAACTAAGAGTAAGTACCTTATAGTTAGGATCAAAATCACTTATATTTTTATATTTTATTATTGTGCACTAATAACTTCTATACTAATGATTAAAGTTGAAAAGTTAGATATAATGGTTGAAATTAACGGTACATAAAATACACATATATAAATGTTACAAATGTTAAGTATCTAATAAGAAATAAAAATTTAACAAATCAAAATATCTTTTTAAGTAATACTCTCATCTTTCAAGCTCTTGGTAACTATATCACCATTTGAAAGATCAAATTTTCGTCAATCAATTGATTAATCAAATTTTGGTCACCACCAAGTTTTGTCTTTTATAATTTTTTCTGGTTTGATTCATTTAGTGAATATTTTTTCTTATTTGAATGTAAGTAATTGTCGAACTGCATAAATATCAATTGCTTAGTTTAATTTCTTAGCTCAATAGTTTTTTTTTTCTCTGAAATGAAAACAAAAAATATGTGGATAATGCAATTTTGTTTACAGTAATTAATTTTATTTTAATAAAATATTTAATTAGAATAAAATTTTTAATAGAATTAGTTTAATTTAATAAAATATATTTCATATTAATTCATTTAATAAAATACATTTAAATAAATAATTTATTATTTTATTTATTAAAATTAATTTAATTTAATAAAATATTTTAATAAAATAAATCATTTTTTAGGTAATTATTACTTATTAAATAATTTTAACTTAATAAAATAAATCATTTTAACAATAAATTATTGTTTTAATTATAATTAATTTAATTTTACAAAATAAATATTTTAATATGTAATTATTATCTATTAAAAATAATTTTAATTTAAGAAAATAAATTACTTCAATCATAAATTATTATTTTAATTATAATTTTACAATAGTGATCCTCCGACAATAGAGTAAAGATTATAAGAATAGGAAAAATAATCGTAAGTAAACTCTTTGAGATATCATTTTTACTTTGCTTTTCATTTTTTTTTAACTCAAATTCTATAAAATCTTAATATGAACTTAGATAATGTGTATGTATATCTTTCTATATAAAGGAGATAGAAACTCAATCTTAAAAAACTCTAAAACAACCTTAAAATTATAAAAAATTACATTGTTCACCAGGATGAGCTTCTCATTGAGCTCCCCTATCGAATAATTATATTTTGTAAGTCCCTGCAACGTCTAGTAAATTTCATACACTTGTATATTCTTTTTTTATTTTTTTTTTATATTTTCCAAATGCTCCCAATGAGCAAGTCCATTCATTTTGCTCAAGTATTTATCATTTGATTAATTAGAGAAGTATCTATCATATGATTAATTAGAGAGTAAGTTAAATGTATGCAAATCACAATTCTAATAAAAATAAAAAAAATTGCAATTCACTTACACCCCTATAATTTATATTAAAGTGAAACTGTCAAAAAATCTATCAAAAATAATAATTTTAAATTTTAATAACTTTAAAAAATGTACTTACACCCCTATATTTTATATTACCTAGATCTATGTTCCTAATTTTGTTTGATTTTCAATGAGTATTTTTATCTTTTTATTTAAAAATTTAATATCATTTTATAATTTTACTTTAGTCTCAAATATGAAGAGTATAAAAATAAATTTTTGAAATTTAAAAAGTGTGAATGATTTTCAATTTAAATATAAAGAGTAAGATAATAATTATTTCTTTTTCAAATCATAATCAGATCGTTAATTTAAAAACTGAAGCAAAACCCATTTGGTTTGATGAGTCCATCAATCTAGTTTTGTACTTAGCTAACTAGTATTTTTTTTTTCAATAATAATATTCTATTTCGAAAGAGTGAAATGGAAAATAAAAAAGAGAAAAAAAATTTAGAATCTATCATTTGTTCGAGAGGTGTTTTTAGCGAAAAAAAATAGAAATATAAACAAATGGTAAAAAAGAATGAGGGTTAAAATTTAAAAAAATTAATTATTTTAAAGGTGGGTGAAAATGAAAAAAAAAAATAAATTAATAAAACTTTAAAAATGATATATTTGCTCATAAAATAAAGAATAAGAAAAAAAAATTATAAACATATCTTAGGATTAAATAAGTTTATAACCCCAAAACTCGTCAAAAGATTTAATGGTAAAATAACAAGATACACTTTTTTTTTTTTTTCATTTTTTTGCAACTCACAAATAAAGAGAAAAAAATTATTATCAATTTTTTTCTGAATTTACAAACAAAATAAAAAGAAGATATTATCATTTTCCTTCTTTTCTAGTATCACCTAACTAATATTATCTTTTTATTTATTTTTCCTTCTAAACTCCTAAATGGAGCATAAACAAAATAACATTTTACTTATAATTCATTTTTAATCAAAATTTAAGTAAATTTTGATAAATTTTAGAAACCGTTTGGAGTGTAAAACAAATTCAAAAGTTAACACAAGTAAAATTTTTTGAAATTTAGAGTGTAAATAGTAGTTTTAAAATAATGGTTAGATATTTATATGTGATTTGATATATTAAAAATTATATAAAGTGATACGTAATAGAATTTTAATGAAGAATTTTAAAAATTTTTAGAATTTTGTTGAACTTTTTAGTATAAATATTAGTCCAAATTTTAAAAAATCTACTAAAATTCGTTGGAATACATAAATTGTTCCAACGAATTTTGGTAAATTTTTTTAAAAAATAAAATTTTTTTAAGATTAAGAAAATTTGAAATTTTTGAAGTTTTTTAAAGTTTTTGGAACTTTTTTGGATCTAGTAAAAATTATAAAAATTTAATAATTATTAAATAAAAAATTTTAAAAAATTATTAAGAATTTACGATCAAACCGGCCAATGAAGCAGTCTTCGGGCGAAGATTACCACAAACTGGGCATAGATATTTGCAAAGAAGAAAAGTTTGAGAGAGTTGGAGTGCAGGCAGTCTTCGGGTGAAGATTACTACAAACGAGCATAGATATTTGCAAAGAAGAAAAGTTTAGAGCATTGGAGCTAAAAATGCATTGAAGTCATCGCTACCACCATATCTCTGTTGCCGCTTTCCCTCGATTCTATTTTCGTTCTACTACTCCACCTAAAAATCGAAGCCATAATTGCCAATACTCGTAGCACGTGTAACAACTCTTAGAATAGCGCGTGGAATCTCCACTTCTCACCCATTACGCCTACCTGGTCCCCCTATCTCTCTCTAACTAACACCTACTTTTAGAGTGAGAAATAAAAATATATGCATACCGATTCAGAGAGAGAAAGAGAGAGAGAGAGCTTGCAACGCCAAACTGAGGAGGGTGAAAATGTCGATGGCTACCAGTTTCACACCCGCCAATCACTCTCTCAGTTTCGCCAAGCTCAATGTCAACCGTTCATTATACTCACAATCGCCTCTGCCGTTCAGCTTATGCTTCCGGAGCAACAATGTCGCCGCCGCAACTGGTACTATCAACTGGTGGGCGAATCACTCCAATAAAAGGCCCGGTTTAGTGTTTTCCGGAAGCGATGGCATTGACGGTGGAAGTGGGCGTAGCTCCGGTGGAGGAGGCGGAGGCGGCGGCGGCGGGGAGGGAGAGGGACGTGGATTCGATGGGAACAAGAAGGGGGCGATTCTGGCTCTGGCGGAGATGGGGCGGTCATTGGACAGTCTCCCGAAGGACTTGGCGGCGGCGATCGCGTCCGGTAGAATTCCAGAATCCATTGTTTTGAGATACTTCGAGCTCGAGAAGTCGCCGTTGTTTCGGTGGCTGCTTCAATTTGGTGGGTTCAAAGAGCGGTTGCTGGCTGATGATCTGTTCTTGTTCAAAGTCTTCATGGAGTGTGGCGTTGGGCTCTTCACCAAGGTTCACTCTCTCTCGGCTTTGTTTTTGTTCTCTGATTCTAAATTTTAATTTTAAAATATTTGAGTTTTTGTCATGCTTACCCATTTCTGCAAATTGTGAATATGATTTGCCCGGTGTATGTATTTTATTTCGAGAGACAATTGTTTCTTTCTCTGCGTATCATTCAAGATTTAGCAAAAGGGGATTTGGTTGATTGGCATTTTCATTCTAGGCCATGCCCTGTATTGACAATGCAATTTTTCAAATGAATTTTAACAGTAATCCCTATTTGTTTCAACAGGGGTACAATTCCAGTGAAGACAATCAAGCTTCTATGAAATGAAAAATTTTAAAAAGCTCCTATGAAAGGAAAAATTTTAAAAATCATCATAAGACTAATATTTTCACGGGGAATCAGATAAGTCAACCAAAAAAAAAAAAAAGGAACATGTCCTGATAACAAGTATAGCTAAAAAATGCAGGAATTCAAAATGAGAAAAATTAAGCATTTCCCAACAAAAGCGTTAGTTTATGATGAGGGGGATTTGCCTTTTTTTAGCTACAGTAATAATGGTGGGCGGCTTGAATTCGAGTAGAAGAGCTTACAGATTTAAAAAATATGGGTTTTGGCTATGGAAAAATGAATGGATTCCATGGTCCGAGAGTGTGGTGTTACATAGGAAAAGTTGAATTCTATTAAGATTTCATGCAGCTAACCTTGCATAAATTTGTACGTACGGAATTTGGTACACAAATAAAGTTGAATGCTTACATAAATTTGTACGGTACAAAAATTTGTATGGTTTGATAGAATATGGTGTTGCATAGATAAAGTTGAATGCTAGGAAAGGTCATGTAGTTAACCTACGTGCATGGCAAGGAAGCTAAAAGATTGAGAAAGAGAGGGTCATATCTTAGAATTAGCCATTTATTTGGTCATTTTAAAATAGCCGGCTTTCGTTAAAAAGTTAACTTTTTTTTTTCTGTTTTAATAAATATTTAAATGTTTTTTAATTTTTTTTTTATGGATGTAAATAACATGCTTAAAAGCCATTAAAAAAACGAAAAAAAATAAAAAAAATTATATAAGACGAAAAATGCTAAAAAAAATGTTGGCTACTTAGTTTGCAAATGGAGCCTAAAGCATTTAATACATGTACAAATTTATTAGTAAAAATTTGAAGTTTTTTAAGAAATGAACACACTTTTTTTTTTTAATTGGTGAAATGAACACACTTCTATTTTCTATTTTATATAATAATTTTATTTGATGAATCAAATTTGTGTTATGTTACTCTCAATGGTTCAACCAAGTCCTTGGTCATGCTCATCAGCTTATGCATGCTTGTTACATTAGAGTCAGGACTTTGTTACGTAAGTGCATCTCTAAACATATCAAGTATTTCATCTGTCAAGATTTAGTTTGTGTGCCGCTTAAAACTATTTGAAATTTTATTTTTTCAAAGGTAGTGTGTCTTCTTAGTCAGTCATTTGTGGATTTTTTAGGTTATTATTAAGCATAGAGTTGAGTAGGTTATTTTTTGGTTTTTGGCAATTGTATTCTGGCATTTTTTTCCCACTAGAGTAATTTGGTGTATTTTGCACTAGAACAATCTTGGTAGGTTCTTTGTTTTGAAGAGTGATAAGGCCACAACCTAGACATATCTTCCAATATATTTTTTCTAGGCATATTTTCTGTATGCATATCATTAATTATAAAATATTTATCAATCTCATAATCTTTATTCCTTTTATTTGTTTTTCCAGACTGCTGCAGAGTATGAAAGGAGAAGAGAGAATTTTTTTAAGGAGCTAGAATTTGTTTTTGCGGATGTGGTGGGTAATCTAATAATTATAGTATGTTTGATATACTGACAATGTTTTGCTATTGTTGGCTCTAAGCTTAGTGCTGGATAATTAGAGGATAGTTGATCTATTGAAATTGTATTTCTTGCCATTTTTTGGTATTTTTCTCAAATTTCATGTTTTATAAGGGATTTTTCCTTGCAGAAGAAGGCATTTTTCCCAATTTTTTTTTCCTTTTTATACCATCGACTCTCCTGTTATGTTTATTTATTTTGTGTGTATGTGAGGGACCTTAGATTCTTTTGTTATGTCATATTGAAATGGTGAGGAAATGAGTTTTCCTAACATGAAGGATGAAAAGATTTGGTAATACAAACCTAGAATTCCTTCGAAAATGAGTTCTTTTGCTTTTATTTTTCTTCTATACATTCTCTTTTGGGGGCAGGGCGGTTAGACTGGCTGGGAGGATGGCAATTACTTTTTTCTTTTAAGTCAGCGTATATTTTCGATATTTTTAACTTCTAGCATTAATATTTTCAATTCCTTTTCCACATAGGTGATGGCTATACTTGCAGATTTTATGCTTGTCTACCTTCCTGCTCCTACCGTTTCTCTTCGGCCATCTATTGCAGTCAATGCTGGATCTATTGCTAAATTCTTTTATGGCTGTCCTGAGAATGCATTTCAGGTTATTATTCTTCCCTTTAAGTAATTCATTGGTGAAAATTTTGCAAGGTCATATGTATGTTATTTTAATGCATAGAATTAATTATCTGGTCCTCCAAAATATCTTGTTAGGTTGCTCTGGCTGGAACTTCATATTCATTTTTACAGAGAATTGGTGCAATAGTGGTAAGTAATTTTTATTTCCTCCTCAATTTGGAAACGTTTTAATAGAACTTGAAATATTTAAAGTTAAACGATAACCTCTATCTCATTGTTTGGATTTGTTTTACAGCGTAACGGGTCAAAGCTTTTTGCAGTTGGTACTGCGTCATCTTTGGTAAGCTTATTTTTATTTTCCTTCTGAGATTTGTAGATTAAGTTACGGGCTCTTGCAGTCCATAGCTAAACACCTGGACTTGGACTTCTTCCGCCTCCATTATCTTCATTGTTTCACTCTTTTCATTGTCAATATCAATGAGATAAAATTGTTCCCTCAATGCTTTAGCTTAGTGCTATTGGATTTTTGTTCAAGAATCCTTCTTCTTCAGTCTCTTGCAACACGCATCGCCTTTTGCCTAATGACTGATATGCATTTTGTTATGTATGTACTTTATATTTTATATAATTTTATAAATTTAAATTATATAGATAACTATATAAATAATAGTTATATAGATAATTATAGTTAAGTTGTGGGATTAGTCGTTGAGACATTTTAGGTTAGGAGTAGTGGAGTTTTACTTGGAAGATATTTTAGGAGTAATTGAGTCTCTTTTGATATTTTAGTGTTTAGCGGTTGGGTAGTTTTCTTCCTATAAATATACTTGTGGTAAAGTTATCAATGAAAAAGGAGATAAATTTTAAATTGATCTTATGATCTAGGAGGTTCTGATTCACCTCAATTTGAATTTATAGGAGGTTTCCACGCCTCGAAGTGGATTTCTTTCAATCTTCTTTCCTTTTATTCTTATCCAACTTCTATTTCTTTCATTTTCTTTTTATCCAAAGAGTGCGCACGTAACATATTTGCACTGTGCTTCATTTTCTTAATACACAATTTAAGGGAACTGTCAAAAATTGAGTTGAGCATTGTTTTGAGCTCGAAGAAGAGCCAAACATGTTGCATTTAATAGAACTGATTTGTTCCTGTATTAATAGAAATTAAAGTGTTATCTTGTTCTTCAATCAGTAATCTGAACCTGGTTCTTAATGGAGCTACTGCTAAGTGAATGCGACTAGGAAAAAGAGCATTTGATGAGGACCTTAAAGCTATAGTATGAATTACATTGATACCATAAAATTGCATAGAGATTTCTGGAACTTTCATTATATTTATATTCCCTTCAATAGAATTGCACGTTACACTTTCTTTTTTTTTTTTCCCTGAAAGGATTTACGCATCATTATGAAGGATTTTTGAGAAGAATGTGCATGTGGACGGTGTAAATAATAAATATTACTATGTCTAACTCATGATAAGTAAAGCGTGAGTTATTGTAGCCTAAAAATATAGGCATAATGTTGATAATTTTCTATCCACCGGCTCTTTTAGGCATTTGTACTGCTTAGCAATTTTTTAGTAATTTTTAGTTACTACATGAAGTGCAATCCACATGCACTGGGCACCCTTACGTGTTTATCTCTTCATTTATCTTTAGGGATTTGTTGATTCAGATGAATCATTATTAGGTGTAGAGGTTTGTAGTATGCATGATCTGGGCTGAAACTTTTGGTTTGGTTGGGTTAGAGTATGTGCCAACTTAACTCCTATCTAAAGAGTCCGATGGGGTACTAGCTGTCCAGATCAACTTGGATTTCAGGTAACCCAAGTGAAACTTGTGGACTCCTTTAGGGCTGGCTGAGTTAGGTTGGGATGGTCAGATCTTTATGTTATTTTGGTCAGAATGTTACAATTATCTTTCAAACGATCTCTCTCATTTTTTTAATGGTTAACAATTAAAAATTAGAAGGGGAATAAATCCATGATGTGATCAATTTCATCAAATTAGTATGGGAATAAATCCTTTATATTGAAAATTGATCATAAGTGTATAACATTGACTGCAATGATTGAAACTGGAGGCATCAAAGTGGGATTTTGACAAAAGTAAAAAGGTTTAGCCTTGTGTTCAAAAAGGTTTAGCAGGCAACATTAGTTTCTTGCCGATAGCTATACTATTATGTTTCAGTTTTTATTCTGTTTATTGTTGTATCTTTTAATTTGCTACAGAAGAATATGAATTTGTTCCAGTCAAAAGTTTTGATTTCGAGATTCTCTAAGAAGTGAATGTATGTTTTTGTCCAGGTTGGCACAGTTGTTACAAATGCCCTGATAAATGCAAAGAAGGCTGTCGACAAGTCTGCAGAAGAAGTCGAGAATGTGCCTGTATTAGCTACCGGTGTTGGCTATGGTATCTATATGGCAGTTTCCAGCAACCTTCGGTATGTTGAATTGGAATTGATGTAGTGCCCCCTGCTACTTCTATCCACTTATCTGCATAGCATAAATATAATGCAAGACAACCCATAAGGGTGTCAGACCATTATTTCCATTCTTGTTTCTTTACAACCAAACACATTTAGATGAGATGAATTAGATGGAGTGGAAAAGCAAGCCCTGCTCCCTAATAAATAATATTTAATTATAATAAGGTAACTTCTACAAAATTCAACTTGAAAGAATTATAAAACTTATTAGAGATCTTCCTTGAGATGGACGCTTGGTTTAGCATTGTCTCGTAATTAGCCTCTTTGATCCTCATATTGATTGAAAATATTGAAAGATTGTGGATGTGTTTGTGTTCAACAGTTATCAAATCCTGGCTGGTGTTATTGAACAACGGATTTTAGAAACCTTGCTGCACCAACACAAGTTAATGTTGAGCACAGTTTGCTTTGCCGTCAGAACAGGCAACACGAGTTTTTTTTTGTTTTACGGATGATTATATAATATATCAGTATGTGCTGCAGAGTTGGAACTAATTCGAAAAATGCTGTTAATGAGAAACCGCGATCTTTCCTCAAATGCCGCGGTTAGCATAGATTCCCATTTGAGATAGCGGTTGTCGATTAAGCAGAAATTGCCATCTGAGATGGCGGTTCTTAGCTTCACCAATTCCCCAACTCGCTTGTTTCAATTTTTTTATATTTGTCTCAAATGTCGCGGTCTAAGATGGCGGTTGTTAAGGTGGTGCATAAACTGTCATATGAGATGGCGGTTCTTGTTACTCCTTTGTTTTTCCTGGAGCGGCTCTTACTGTTAGAAAGCTCAACATTGTGGCTGGCACACGTTCATCCCACCTTGTCAAAAAGTTCAACATTGTGGCTGGCACACGTTCATTCCCACCTTGTCAATTTTGAGGCAACGTGTGTTTTATTAGAGCACAACTGATAGGCTTTTTTCCTGTAACTCATTAACATTTAATTTTTTTATTTTTAAAACATGCTGAAATTTTACCAATACATGAAAACTCTAAATTCGATACAATACGTGATATCAATTCTTATATTTTCTTTTTTATTACGTTTAGAACATTAATTTGCGAAGGGAATGAAACATTTAAGTAAAAATAAAGCTATTGATTTATATTAATTTTTCATACTTAACTAAGAAAAATCAAAATTTTTGACAAAGTTATATGTCTTTTCTTATTATTTTGCCAACTCAATCAAAAAATAAAATAAAATAATTTTAAAATTTCCACCTCAATTTTCTTTCCTATCACTTTCCTTCATTTTTCCTTTCTCTTTCGTAAATTATCTGAATGTGTTCCAGAAGCTGGATTCCAGTACGAGCTCTCACACGCTTGACTTAGACCAGTAAATTAATTGAATGATAATTATTTTTCATATTTATAGACAAATAGAATAAATAAATAATTAATATTAATAGTTACAAAACAGCCTTCAAACAAGTGAAAATCCAAAAAAAAAAAAAAAAAGATCAGGATTCTATTCCATCAAGGAGATGAATAACCTGCATGCACTATACATCTGGGCTTATGAAGGAGGGGGGGTGTTGGAACTTCAGTACCTTAGACACTGAATAACTCAAGTCTACTATAAAATTATGTAAAACATCCAAGTCTACTGCTGAAAGTACCCCAAATTGACACTCATGCAATTTTAGGCAAATTCAGTTCCCCATTCTCTTTACGGCGCTGGAAATCAACAGCCAGTAATGAGTTTCAAAGCAACAGAAGGGTCTTGTATACCTTACTTCTTACTGATCTCTTATGACCATGGGAAGTAGATGTAGTTTCAATATCATTCTCTCTCTCCTTCCTGTACCCAAAGTGCAAGAACAAAAAGCATGAGGAAATAAACCAAAAGATGAGCACCCAGCGTACAATTTTTACTTCTAAGCACTAAAGGAAATAGAATGCTTACTGTTTTTCTTGATCATTTGGAGCCTCTTGGGGGGTGATTACATGAACCATGTGCAAGAACACAGTTCTGTTCACGTTGTTGATTAAGCTGCACTCTGAGATCATTGGCATTGGCTGTCTGCTTCAAATCAGTGGTATCTGCCTCCATTTGAGCAAATTCCTCAAGCTCTCCCTTTGTCTTTGTGTATTCACAATTAATAGTTCAGGGCATGTTCAAAACTAGTTATACAAGTGATTTGAAAATACAAGGTGACCATACCTTTTTATCAACAATGGACGAGACATGTAAGGCCCCTTGAGGCATCCTGATTCCTAAGCCCTGCTTCCAGTACTCCCCTGAACTCTCTTTCTTTCTGCGACTGTTCCCATAGTCTTGCCACCTGGGAGTACAACCAACACCTGGTGTTAATAAAGCCCCCATTGTCAAGATCAGAAATATTGTGGAGCTATGAAAGTGCACCTATTAAGATCGAGTTATCAAAGACAAAAAAGGGAAAGAACATTTAGTTTCTCTTGTATGCTGGCTGTTGTCTTGTGTTTCTCCAATCTTAATGGAAAACACACTCAGAGCAATCTTATCAAAATGACACTCATGCCCCATCAACATTCAGCAAGAACCCTTTTTTTTGTCCACCCTCCTTCCCCCGGTTTTTTAACCTAAAATTTTTTCGTAGGTAGCTACAATTTGATTCCATGTTGAGCTTTATCTGATTTCAATGATGCCAGCGAAGTGAAAAGTTTCTCATCATGCTATGCAATCACACTATAGAATCAGAACACCTTACAAGTCATTGCCAGTCAACAATAAAACAAACAGATGGACAGAGTAATCGGATGCTCATCTAGGCCAAACTTGGAAAGAATTTTGAATTTTAGTCCAATTAAGTACGAGGAAAGATTTCATCCTGTTTTGGAAATAATATAACAAGTTTCTTCCTCACAATGCCTTCAACGGAAGCAATACTGAAAAAGAAAAAGGTTGAATAAGCAAATCCCCACCCAAAACCCCAAAAAAATGATGAGAAAACATCTCAGAGCCAGAACACAAATCTCTATGCACCTAAACCAGGTAGATAACCTTGCATGTACAAAGGAAAACAAAAAAAGGTCTAGAGAGATTGTTAAAAAAAACAAGAACCCAATACATCTTGCTAAGTGCTAGACGACGCTTGCGCAAAGTATTCTTTCGACTCTGCAGAGTTGCTTTTAAAACCGTATTCCTTTCAGCCTACAATAAAATTATATATACACAAACATTTATAAAAATAAAGATTAGATTCCAAAAGAATTAACAAGGGGAATACTTCATAACGAGAAAAACATTAAAGTGCCTGCCTCTTCTGCAATGCTGTTTTGCAGGTCAATTTTGGTGACCTCAAGCCTTTCAATTGTGGTCCTATTGATGGTCAAAAAATGGACAGATTGAACAACTTGGAATCATTGAGAAAGGGTCAGAATTCCCAAATATCAAACAAGTTAAAGCCTATCAATGACTCCAAGACAATGGAGTCATTCTAGAACAAGCTACAGACTCATCGAGCCAATTGGACCTGCTCCAAGCTCCAAACTTGTAGATGCACATTCATCTAGGGAATTCACATTTTTTTACATAAATCAGATGCACATATATCACACAGGATAAAAATATAGTTGCAGCCAGCAAACTTGCACATATAACTTTCAATGCCAATAACTAAAGTATGTTTATCAATCGAAGGCCAACAATTACTAACCAATAAATGTTAGAACATGCAGCATGTTTCAGCTGCATCATATGGTTGTATAGTTTGATTTTTAATTAATTCATTCCCTATTTGGGCTCTTTTGCCAGTTTGACTTAAAACAAGAATTCAACATTATCTAAAATCCAAAACACACACACGCTTTCTATCAAAATAAATTTTTATATAAAATCCAAATTATGCAGACATATGTTTCAGCAGAACCTGATTTATTTCCCTTACATCTTTAAATGAATCAATTTATCAGTTGACTCCCGAATAAATTAGAAAGAAAAAGACTTTTGCACATTTTTTAATTCTAACAAATATAAGTTTTAGATTGAATACAGTGTCTACGATATAATTAAAACCACATAGAAATTCTGCTTCCAAGTGCAGTTCAAAATTTCTAACCAATCTGAGCCTATCAAAATCCTAATTCTTAATAATCAATATGCAGTAAAATGTAAGCATGGGCCTGTCAAAATCCCAGTTACAAAAATGGAGTAGGGCTTCTCCTTTCTAATACTACACTTTCAAGCAACAAACCTTGAAACTAAACCAACATTGATAAAATAGACTACTCAACCATTTCCATCAATTCTTGTACTTTATTATTCTCTGTAAACTGAATGCCTCCAATCCATTATTCATGATACTATCAGGTAATATTCAAAAAATCTAACAACTTGCTATGAAAGAGTATATACCTGGAATTTTTTTAAGAATTGATAATCTTTGTTGCTATCTTCGATGCTCTTTACAACATCTTCAAGCTGGAAAAGACCATGCCCCTCAATCTTGGGAAGATCACCATATGGAACAGCATATCAGGCTGCAATTAGAAGATCAAAAATTAAATAAAAACTGTTGAAGATGCATGAAATTCTGGAATGAAACCAACATGCTCGCTATTGAGAGTATCCAAAGCATCCACATTAATATCAATACATCAAATAGGAAAAAATACAGTTCAAATTTTACTTTGGCATTAGGAATGTTAGAGATTCTATCACACCAGATTATCACAAAAGTACAGGTCTATTCGAAAGCAACAACTAATGTGTGCCACAGCTAGGAACCTTTTGATTCCGCTGTGAGTTCCTACGCTTTTGTATTAGCTATGGCTCAACCGAAGGCTCTGTGGGGAGAGATGCCGGCTAGGTCCCCCGTGCATGGCTAAGGGGCTCCTCTAATTGAACATGCTCTATCTGAACCTGAAACCGAGGTCCCGTCCTCCTCCTCACATACGTCATGAGTGACGGTCGGACTAATCTGCTCGGTGGCAAAGTGGGCGTAACAAACTGTGCATCCTGTGATGGCAACGACTCTGCATTGTCTGTGATCACGGTGTAGTCATCGATACTCGGCAGGTCAGTAGGTACACTGCGTGGCGTGGATGGGCTAACCTTGGTAAAAGCAGAAGGTCCATTTCCAAAATAGACTGAAGGGGGACCTGTGGTATCCGGTCCAGCTCCATCTCCATCTCTAGGGTCAGCTGAGCCTAACGGTCCATCGCCAACTGAAATAGACGGTCCAGCTGTGTCCGAGATGTATTGCATAAAATCTCCGCCAACTCGGTGCTCTTCATTAACCGACACAATACTCCTCCGACCTACTGTTCTCAATCTTGTCGCTAACCGATGTACCTCTGCGATGTCGGTGCAAGTGAGTAGCTCTGCTACAATTTGTGTGGCCATGACTGTAGTTTGAACCTGGTAACAATCAATCAAGAGTTAAGATTGTAAAAATATAAGTAAACAAAAATATAAACTATATATGGATTGACAATGGAATTTTACTAATATCTCTCGCATAGCAGTTATCGGCTGGGACCTAATGAGAGGGACATCACGAGGAGGGCCGATAGGGTGCTTAGTAATCAGCTTATACCACTGCATGCAAGGATCAGTACGATCCATCCGACCTGTAAATACATCGACAGTTACCACTCGAGCATGACGATCACTCCAAACGGCGATGTGATCAGCATGCGTGATAGTCTAGTTAGTACCAGCCTTACCTCGACGGTCAATAGCGTGTAACCCGAGAGATGTATCACAAACTGGGGGCTCGTGTTGAATCATCCCGAATTGTCGCATGACACGATCAGGCAAATGCATCTCGACGATATCAAAGCATATCAATGGCAATCTCGTCCGCCATATCTCTCGGTCGTGAGCTGGGATATCTAGATCTGCAGGATATGGCTGCCATGTCATCTGTGCCTCGACGATCAAGTCCAACTGATCCCTGTACTCAACTAGAGTACGCAATGACGTCAACGTCAGCTTCCCATGCCATCTGTTTTTCCAAATTAAAAATATTTATTAGTTCGCTATGATGTTCCTAGTAACATACTATAACAAATAAATATAGATCATTAGTCTGAAGTTAATGTCATACCTGCACACATGCGGGTCGACCGGCCGCACTACGGATTGTGGTCCGTCAACTGGAGGGACGACTGCAGGTGGAATCACTGCCTGTGCCACCTCTACTCCATTGGGCAACTCGACATCTAGCTCCTCATCTTGAGGTGCATTCGTCTACGTTGATGTCGAACAATTAGTCTGAATACAGCAAATCGCTCCCATGCCTAAATTTGGAAAATAACCAACGGCCCAGCCATCTCCTTTGCCCGTGTCTGTGAAGCCTTACACATCTCTCGGTATAAAAAGGTCAATGCTGCTCCTCCCCAACTATACTTTCCAACATGATCCAAATCGTCAACCAACGGTAAATACATCATCGAGATCAAGTTATTGGACTTGTTAGGAAACAGACATCCTCCAATTAACATGAATATGGTCGCACGGGCATGCCGTCGCACATCGTCATCATCGGCATCAACTGAGAGATGTCCAAAGTGCCGAAGTAACTAACTAAACTTAATCGCATTCCCTTTTATAGCATACGTAGGTGGGGCGACGCCTAGGTGGCCCTGAACTACGCCCGGCCATGCATGCAGTGTATGAGCCAGATCAATACCAGTAACCGCCATACCGTTAACAGGCAATCTCGTGATGACACTAAAGTCCTCCAATGTAATTGTGCACTCACCGACTGGCATATGGAAAGTGTGGGTCTCAACTCACCATCTCTCAACAAGTACTATAATCAATAGCCTGTATAATTAAATAGAACCCAAACGATAAAAGTCATACACCCCTGTTCTGACAAGGTAATCAATAACCCAAGAATCCCTGAGAGTCCGTGTAAGGTCATGCATCAGGTGATGGCCAGTACGACGATCCAATACGGAGGACTTTTGAGTAATGAAAAAATTACAATGACTAATTAGCAATTAACAATTGTTAAATGGAACCTAGACGTGGAAGCTACAGTACTTGCCTCACTTAGAGTTGTGAAAAATTGGGAAGGGGGCTGATGCAATTCTTCTTTACCTCCACTGACACCGTCGTTACCATCAAGGCCAACATCAATGTTAACATCATCGTTACCATCAAACTCAACACTATAATCAACATCTAACCTGAATATTGGGTCTTATCCTCCCAACATATCTTCTTAGCTGGTAGGCAAACCCACTGCAGCAATACGTAGTTACTCATCTTACTAAGCTAGTTCCTGAACCGTACCCCATTCAGGAAACTCTACATGCAGGGGACTAGTGGGCGATTGGAGATCATGAGAATTGGAAGCATGATATCCCTTAGAGTTAAAAATGGGTGTTGCATGCACATCACCAACAACTGCCGCATGACGAGGGGAATCAACTGACAATACTTGATAATCTAAGTATAAGTCAACGTGCGACCATTTCAACTAATCGACTGCATCCATCATTCCCCTAACCCTATTGTCATTTTTCACCCGAAATGACCTATACTGAGTTGTAGGTCCCACAACTACTGGATACCGATATATCACACTAAGCTTCACCCGAGTTTCTTCTACGCCCAATGTCTTGCACAGTTCGACTATTAGTTCATCATAACTTATACTAGTAGCAACCCGAATGCTCTCTTCGTAATCACAGTCATATGACAACCCTTCAACATTTGAAGTTATATTCTCACCCCAAAAGCAAAATGCAGTTACGTATTTTTCTGATATCGTATCTTCTGTTACAATAATACAAACTTAAGATTAGGAAATACAATTCTAATAGATACAACAACTCTTACTAGTTTTAAAATTTAAAAGTACAACAAATATCGAATATTAATTAGGCTTCGAAGTAGTTATTTTTCAAACTTGTAATTTTAAAGTTAAATTATTCACATTTACTATATTTGCTTTACTTTACAAAGCACATATTATTAATAATAATTTTTATTAATCTTATATTTATAAAGCCAAATAAAAATTTAGTCTTGGGAGAGCATTTTTTTTTCTAAACTCTATTTTTAAAGTTAAATTGTCAAGGTTGAATAATTAATACCTGATTACACTTGAAAAGTGTAATCATTTTCTTAATTTTCTATTGTTATTAATAAAGCTTTATTGTTAATTCTTTTAAATTAAT
>JAVXUM010000036.1:9004175-9014755 GCA_035590655.1 Pouteria glomerata
TATACTTTTGTCTTTTGTTTACTATTTTATGTACGCTTGAATCTTATTATTTATGTTTGAACTTTAATATCTTTTTTTCTTTTGTATTTAGATTGAATATTTTATAGTAAAGTTGACAAATTTACATATTTAGATTGATAATTATTAATGATGGAAAAAAAATTATCTTTATGTAGCTCAGGGTAAAAAAAAATCCTAGCTCCGCCCTTGAAGTTAATAATCATTGTTCTGATCAACCAAGCCATTAATTTGTTATCATTAATTGTTCGAATATACATAGTGTATCCCCACAAAAACAAATTGTAGTTTGGAATTAATTTAAGATCACGTGTGTACATATATAATTAATATTTTATTTAAGCAATTATCTCATCATCCATGCAAGCCCTGTATTTAACCTTGGCTATGCCCTCAGCGCCCAATTCGACAATGTCACAGCATTCACTTCTTTCAACCTGTGTGAGAGGGAGAGACTAATTAGTAAGTATATATAACTCTTTCGTAACAAATACATAAATCTAGAGAGAAAGTAAGTAATTACAGCTCCTTCGTGACAGATATATATACACATTACACACGTATAGATATAGAGAGAGTATAGTATATAAAATGACTATTTGGCAGAGTAGACTAACTCATTCTAAAAAAGTCTCTGATCTTGCTTTGAAATCCAAAGGAAATAAAAGATCTAAACAAATTTAATTGCTAGAACTTTGAGAAAAAGTTCATCAAATTAGAAAAACGTGAAAAAAATTTTACCCACCTCAAGAAGTTTCGTCGTGGGGGAGAAGACCTGAACTTTGAAGACGTAATCGGCGGAGTGATTACCACCGGACGCACAAGTCCCCAGTCCACGCGGCGACGATCTGACGTACGTCGTAACAATTTGATCCCGACTAGTAGTGGAATTATCGACGGATTCAAAGAAGAAAACGTGAGGAGCTTTACAAGGATCCGGATAGGGCCACCGCGTATTGAACATGTAAATCGGCGGCCTCGCTTTCAACCACGGCCGGAAAGTCTCGAGGGGTCTCTTGAGCATGGTTCTGGGCAAAAACTTCTCGTAGATATGGACGGAATAGCCCCACGAAACGGAGAAGGACCAGCCGTTTTGGGGGTGATAGCAGATGGTCTGCTGAAGAAGACGAGATTGGTCGGTTTTGGCAGCTCTCATGAGGTGGTTTGTGGATTGGAATCGGTCCATGGTGGGGAAGATTGGGTCTACGATGTCGAAATGGTGAAGTGACAGCAATGGAGACTGTGGGTGTGATGATAGGAACCCTGATATGTCCCCACGTAGATCAATCTGCATTCAGATATGTCCATTCTTTTACAAAAAAAATCATATCATCCAGTTAATTTTTTTTTTCTTTCTTTCTTCGAGTTTAGGGATAGTAATTTAGTACAATGAACAACGTATCAACGTGAGTTGAACGTGTGCTTTATTTATAATTAATGTATGTTATTGGACAAGGTATTTATTTTATTCTTATGCATTATACTAATACGCCAGCCATGTGCGGTTTTAAATTTATAAATATCATATTATATATTTTTAAAAAAATATATATATATACATATATGCTCAAAAATTTTAATTTATTATTTAAATAATTATAAAGTACAATTTAATATAAAATATAATTTATATTTTATTATATTTTATTATACATATATGCTAAAAAAAATATAACTTATTATGTTTTATATTTTATAAAAATAATAACAAAATAAAGAAAAATGTTCTTTATGTAGAGTTGGATAAGAAATGTGAAAAAATTAAAAAAAAAAATTATTCGTCATTCTTGATTTTATAAAGTTAAAATACAAAAAATAAATCAAAATTTAAAAATATTTTGTACAAATTTACTAATATTACCTATATTGATTGATAGTAGCCGATATCAAAAAATGTAAATACAAATATAAAATACATGTACTAAGTTATTTTTTTAGAGTCAATATTGTGCGAAATTAATAACTATTATTCTAGTTACGAAATTACCATTATATTGTATCGTTTTAATTGCCTTTTAAGTAATTTTTTTAACTAAATGGCGTTTTTCAAGTTCATTTCTGCTATGTTTGGTGAAAGGAATGAGAAGTGAATGAAAAGAAATTGAGTAGGAACGAACTTTCCATCACTAGAAATAAAGAAAATTTTATTTCATCCATTTTGTTTGGTTTGGGGTACTAGCAATAGGGTGGATTTGTTTCACTTGTTTGGTTTGAATCAATCAAAAAATAAATAAATAAATAATAAAAAGAATGAAAATTATATATGCATATGTATGTCTATAATAAAATTACCACTATATCCTTATATCTGAAAATTTTTAACTTTGCAAGTCTAATCATATCAACTGTGACTACACTTGACCTACTTAAAAAGGTTTGATGTTGGAATAATACAGAGTTAATCTTTAATTATGCGTGTTTGGAGTGATAAAAAATGAGATAAAATAAGATAAGTTATGAATTCGTAATTTGTGCAATGAAATAAGTTTTAAAAATTTTCAGAAATTTTTAAAATTTTTTTTCATTTTTTTACAAACCAAACAATATCATTATATATAATTTTAAGGATAAAATACAAAAATTATTCATACAGTTTATTATCAATGTATTTTTATTCTCACTTGTTTCAATTGCAAAAGTCAAATTTCTACATTTTCGGTCAAGATGCAATTTAATCCTTTCGTTAATTGACTATTAAATACAATTATTAGATTGAGAATAAAAAGGTAATTTCTTCTACATTTTACCTTGATATCACTTTAATCTCTCGCATTTTAATTGTAACAATCAAATCTCTCTACTTTCAGTATATATTTGAAATATATTTTATTAAATTATTTTTAATAAATAATATAATTAAATTAATAATATGGTTAAGTTAATACTTAACTTAGTTTAATTAATGTGAAATATATTTTATTAAATTCAAATAATTTTTAAATAAATAATAATTATATTTCGTAAAATATTTGAAATAATATTTTATGAAATTATTTTTAATAAATAATATAATTAAATTAATACTGGAGGTGATGGTTTTACGTAGGATACACATGGCACATATGTAGGTGGATGTCTGAAAAAAAGGACGGTTGGTAGGAAAGCTACTGCTGCTGGCCTCTCATTGGTTGGAGGGTAATACCTGGGCCTGCGGATGTTCTGGTAACGCCGCCCCCTAACCACTAAGTTACCGGTTCAGCGCCGACTATGGCGTATTTATTGTCCCAATTATCCGAGCCGGAATCAATTTCCAATGAAGGACGACACGTGCCGAAGGATTTATATATACCAGGAGAACGAATAAGGTAAGAGGAGACAAAAAGTAAGAAAGCATCTCAATCGCATTATTATTTAAACTCTCTCCATTTTGATCCCTCATAAAGAATCTAACTTAAGCATCGGAGGGATTTTCGACCGAACACAGTCCGGCCGGCAGTTTTATTGCAGGAACAGAGAAGAAGAGATCTGACCAGCCATAGGAGAAGAAGCCGACCATAGAATCTGACAACTCCCTTCCGATCGGATAGAGGGTTAATTTCTTGACTCACCAAATACTAAATTAGTTTAATTAATACGAATACATTTTATTAAATTCAAATAATTTCTTAAAAATAATTAATTAAATATTTTATCAAAAATTTAATATATAAATAAAATTATATTTTTAAATGCAGTTTAGGGATTTGACTGTTACAATTGAAATGTGCAAGATTAAAGTGACATTGAGTGTGAATTATAGAGGTAGTTTTTGTACTTTGTCCTAATTTTAACTCGGATTTTTTTTTTTTTAAATTTTACAACCTCAATTTATGTTTATTACAAGAAAGAGCTAAACATTTAGAGGGTGTTTGGTTTTTTAGAATTTGTCAATTTTTGTTAATTTTTACTAACTTTCATCAATTTAATTTTTACTAATTTTTATCAATTTTTTGTTAATTTTTATTCACTTTTTATTAATTTTTTTAAAAAATTAGGGTGGCATCTATTCAAACTGGTGATGGAGACTACATTCAAATGGATTTGAAGCACCTATCAAATGCCAAAAATGAGAAAGTTATTAATTTTTTTAGGTTGACCTTTCAAACACACTTTAAATATAGAAAGATATAATAATTAAGTATTCTTAAACTTTTAAATATAACCTCCGCTAGATGTTTCAAATCAAATTCTTCCAACAAAATGGATGAATTCCCACAATATTCATATTTAACTGCTTCAACAGTGGGAATGATTATTCAATTTCACTTTTTATTTTCAAGTAAGGAATGTTATAATTTTCTTTTTTTTTTTTTCCATCACCACATGCATGTGCATGACTTACAAGGAAAATGAAAAAGAAATGTATATGAAGTGTTTGATTGATAAAAATTCGGTAAAAAATATAATAAAAATATAAAAATTTAATATAAAAATCATATGAATAAAATTTGATTAAAAAATAAAAAATTATTTAAATAAAATTAATTAATTAATTTCCACCAGTCAAACACCGTATAATTATGCACATACCTGATGAATTCCTCTCTGCGCAGAAAGAGAAACTCCCAGCTCGTCCACACAGTACTGCGTAATCAAATCAGCCGAGTTCAAGTACGGATATCTCCTGATGCACCCCTGCAAATCTTTAGCCAACGCAGCCATTAAAGCATAGCTCAACGCAAATCCAGCTCCACCAAAACCTTGATCAAACGAGTAATAGAAGTTGGAAAGAAGAGACTCCGAATGCCCCCCAATATACACATACTTGGTATGATCGTACCTCCCCAAAACATCAATCCAATTGTCAACAAAGAAGATGGAGTCGTCGTCCCCCATCACGTACCACCTCACTCCGTCGTCTCTCTCCCTAAAAACCTCCAAAATCGCGTGCACCATGCGTGCCATGACCGGCGCGACGTGCCTCGTCTCTTGCGCAATTCTCGAGGACTCGTTGGAGGAGACACGAAGAGGGGGAGAGTTCTGAGACCACGGGAGGAGATCCGTGCCGGGGAACTCGTCGAGGAAGAGGTAACCGCGGGTGGCATTTGAACGCCACCATGATTCTATGTAGGCTTTTCTGTGTCCCCATGCTTTGAGGGAACCCACGAGGCCGAAAAGGAGGTGGGAAATGTTCGTGGGAGATTGATGATGATAATCGCGATGACTAGCACTGGTTTGGTGGGAATTGGGCTTCCATATGCGTTGGAAAGGGGTGAAGAATCCGGAAGTTGGGCAGCTGGATTGGTTGTTGATGAAGAGTACGTACACTAAGTAGAGGAGAATCCCTGAAAGAGCTAGGATTTTGCATAGATTCACAGCGAAATAATCCGATGAGAATCGAAGTTTGAACTTAGCAGTACCAGTTGAAGATGCCATTGTGGGGATAATGGATCAATGGTATTGGTCAAACAAACAGTGGAATGTATATGGAATCAATTTATAACCAAAATATTCAAGAAATTGGGGCAAACCCACGATAGTGATATTGTGGGGGCATTTAAAGTTCCAAAATGTTTAAAAAGAAAAAAAGTCAAAAAAAAATTTTTTTTTAGTAATTAAAAAAAAAGGTCAAAAATTAGTGTGTCATGTAATTAAATTTAATTAAAGAAAGTAATGAATTTTTTTGAATTTTAAAAATTTAAGAAAAAAAAAACCTAAGACTAATTCTCTTAAAGCGTGTTTGATTGCCGGTTGGAGAAGCAAGACTGAACATAAAATTCGTGGGATCTACCGAGTGATTTGTTTGTTTAGCAAAACACATCCGGGATTTTGATTCCAATCGGATGAGTAATCTGGCTAAATACCGGATACGGAATCCCACCGGGGTGGGGGGATTATTAATCCCTCACCTCTGTATTTGTTTCTCGCTAAGATCTAAAGGTTCAAAATTATTTTTTTTCACATCACATATCAAATCACATTTTTTATCACACTTTATATCCCACTAACCAAACATTAAAAATATAATCCCACATAAAAATTAATTTCATATTTTATCTAATCCCATTTATAATCCCATAATATTATTTATTTCTCATCATTCAATCCTTTTAAACAAACACAAGCTTACTTTGTTTTGAATGACTGGTTTGTGGTTTTATCATGCATCAGTTTTCTAGTTTCGAAGCAAAAGCCTTGTTTGTTTAGCAAGGTAATAATAGTAATAATAATTTAATGTTGCTTCACAAAGTTGGTAGATTCATGTGATTTGCTGTTGAAAATCTGTCCTTGGAACTCTAATAGTTTGCAATTGCTTAAAAAGGTCAAAATCTTGAAGGTCGAGCATTCTTACTCCCCTGAGATCAAGTTCGAAAATTTTACTTTACAGGAAAATATATAGTACAAGAGAACGATATATACCAGATTGACGTGTTAACATATGAAAGTGCATGTA
Source organism: Pouteria glomerata (assembly GCA_035590655.1). Classification (NCBI taxonomy): domain Eukaryota; kingdom Viridiplantae; phylum Streptophyta; class Magnoliopsida; order Ericales; family Sapotaceae; genus Pouteria; species Pouteria glomerata. The sequence continues at coordinate 9,010,567 of JAVXUM010000036.1, forward strand.
TTTCGAATTTTAGGTTTTTAATTTATTAAAATAAAATTTTTAGTTTAAATGATCATTTCGCATAGAATTTTCCTTAATTAACGAAAATCTTATAAATAAAATTATTTTTATAGGTTTTATATTTTGAAACAATAAGCTCAACCACATATAGTTGTATTAATTAGGATTTTTCTTATTATATGTTGTTCTTTTATTTTTTGAATAAGATGGCATGTAAATTAAAAAAACTGCAGACGGACTTCACCATACAAATTTAACTTCTTGGGTGTGGGAGATTGTAGCTGTCAACCAGTGTGTATAAAAGTATTTTCCTCTTGAGTAATCGATTTATTTTGTGAAATTGCCGTACGTACTGACAACTTTATTAATTTTTGTTTTTTGTTTTTTTTTTATTCCAAACGCAGCCTTACCTATTACTTGTGCGAAAATTGTCCTATAAACGACAATATAAACTCATTATTGAATTTTCTTCTGAGAAACTGGGAAAAAATTAAAATAAAAATTACTGCATGCATGCCCCGGATGACAACGTTGATCAATCTCTCCTGTGATAACATCCCATTATTATATTCCTTCCTTTCTGCCTGATAGAGTGGAAAATGAATGCAAACCTATATATGTTGAAATACTAGCTGGTTTCACTTTCTTAAATTATATAAACAAAAACATTATAATAGACATATAGCTCTAATTTATTAACATTCAATAACCCATCCATCTCTCAATCTCTCTCTCTCTCTCCCCCTAATTGTGGATCGATCGATCAATCGAGTATATATATATATATATTGACTCTTCCGTTGCAAGGGAAAACACCTTTGGAGGGCCTCGATCATTCACATGCTCCCAAGCCTTCCCTAGCTATCTATCCCCGTTAATTATGAGCTAGCGCTCAAAGAGGATATCATATTATATTATATTTATTTAATAAAATTCTTTTTTTTTATTATTTTTACACTTTTACTTTTATTATTTTTCACTTTTAAATTAAAACATTTATATTTTTATTCTCACTAATTATAAATTTTGAATCATATATATATATATATATTTCCTAGAAAGCCAAAGGTTTTGTGACTGCATAGAAATTCTGAACGCTTGGCATGCACGACCAATTAAGATGGAAGTTGAACTTTCAGCCTATGATTATTGCTTAATTATTTGAAAGAGGAGGAGAATATATATATATATATACACTTCAAGATTCACTTTACATTAATTAATTCGTGTTTAATTAATATGTCAGGTTGTAAGGTTCAATTTGCTGCAAAATATGACACCCAATTAAGTGTGAATTGCTAACGGTGAAAAAAGTTTGTTGATTAATGGAACTGTGATGAGATTTCAATTATATATCCAACTTAACACGTATTGGTCTCAGAAACCTGCAACATTAACAACAAAATTTACTTACAGTGCACCATCATATATATATATATATATATACACGTATAATATCCTAATACAAAAAAAATGGAGTAATTACAATTTTTTTTGCAATTAAATAATAGTTTAATATTTTAATTAAACACAAGCCTCCTACGTTGCGGAATTTAAAGAAAGTCAAATGTATAAAATAAAATTTAAAGAAGGTCAAATGTATGAAATATTGAGTGTGTTTAGAGTTGTATAAATTAATAAAAATTATAATCTCATAATTTATGCTGTGAGTAATAAAATCTTAATTTTATAGAAATTTTATTGAGATTTGTATAGATATATAGAATTCAAGCCTCTCCATTATCATTTTATATATGTCATCAATGATATTTGACCCTTAATTAACATAATTATTCAGAAGAAAAGTTTTAACTGTTAGTTCCTGAATCCTTAATACTATGTTTGAAACATGAATTTGTGAAAAGAAAGACAAAATAAAATTAATAATTTATACAATTTTTTATACTTAGCCAAGTGAAAGATAAATTTTGTTATTAAATATCTATTTATTGTAGTCTCATTTTTTAATTCAATAAAAAAATAAAATAAATTTAATTTTTTTCTTCATTTTATATTCTTACCATTTTCTTTCACTTCTCTTTTTTTTCCTCAAGTCCTTGTTCCAAACAATGTCGTCTAAGAGTGAACGGAAAGGAAGGCTATTCCTTAATTGAAAGCCTTAAGTTTAAATTATAATTAAAGTAAGAAAATCGTAAATTTTCAACCCCAAAAAAAAATGTTGGTAAATTTTAATTTGTAAGTTTCTAACTTGTGGACAGCCATTATTTTTCAAATTAACTTTAACAATATAATCATTTATCATATATATATATATATTTCTCTTTGCGGAAAGAAGTCGTTTCATGTAGAACATGTGATTTGAAACGACAATTTAGCAGGATTATGGGTTCCGAAATTGGCAACTGCCCTAAGATAGAGAGAAAGACCCGTGCATGCTAGGGTCCCAGAGAAAAAAAATAAAAATCAAATCTTCATGTATGAGACAAATCCCTCGTTTTCAAGATTCTGTTATGGTAGGTTTGAAACTTGAATTCGTGAGAGGAAAGGAAAAATGAAAGAAAAATAAAATTAATAATTTTTACACACTTGACTAAGAAAAAATTAAATTTTATTATTCAATATTTATTCATTTTAATCTTATTTTTCTAACTCTATAAAAAAAATAAATTTGATTTTTCTACTTAATTTTTTATTTCTATCATTTTTTCCTTCACTTTTTCCTTTCCTCAACAAATTCATGCTCCAATCCATAAATCCATGTTTCGAACATAATCTTAGTAACTAGTAACTATGTTTAATCTTATGATGCCTGAGAATCATGTTTAACTTTATGATGTGTTTGAAGAAAGGATTTAATTAGGAACGTGAGGAGGAACGGTTAAATCGAATTATCGAATCAACTAAACTGATATTTTCAATTTAGTTCTGTTCGATATTGGCTGCTTTGACGATCAACCCATTACAGCTTACAGCATTTACTTAGCAGCAAACCAATTAAATTTTTAATTTGAGATAATTTAGAAGTATTTATCAATTAATTAATTTATTAATTAAAAAAAAAAAAAAAAAAAAAAAAAAAAAAAAAAAAAAAAAACTTATGAGAACCAACAGAAGGCTTCCCAAATTTGATTGACCTAAAACGGAACAAAACAAATTTTCGGACTTTTCAAAAACAACCAAAGTTAACTTTAAATTGATGCTTGGCTCTAGTAAGATAAATAATAATAATAACAACAAGGACATTAAAAAAAAAAAAAAAAAGGAAAAGAAAAAAGATAAATAATATGCAAAATAATAAAATACATGTTCTAATTTAATTAAATTAGAAAATATAACAAAATAAAAAATATTTTTAAATAAATTAATTTCCTAATTTTTCTTTTTCTTTTTTTAATTTTTTAACCAACTAATAAATAATTAATGATGCATACCACAAAAATGATTTTTAACTTTTAGCTCTCAACGATCTGATAGAGAGGAGGAAGCTCATATCTTAATTGAAGGGGAAAAAATAATATCTATCAATGCTGCATTAAGGTTGTAAAAAAAAAAAATGAAAATTTTTCATAACTTTTGCGATCAAACTGTATTCAACTTCAAGAAACAGTTAGGAAAATAGCATATTTTCTATTTTCAAGGGAATTTAAATTTCATAAGCTGCATTCAGATTCTGGTATCTTTTTTTTTGGCTTACTTTGTAAAGTAGTCATCAAATTAAAAAAAACATGTTTGGGAGCCAAAACTCAGATCAACTATACATTAGTAACAACTAAACTGAAAATACAGATGTAAATAAACATCACAAAGAACCTGAACTGACTCTCAGCAAACTGAAAAGAAAAAATGTCGGGAAATTGCAAAGATATCATTTTGGGAAAGAGCCAGTAGTAACAAATGTGAGAAAATCAAATTTTATTATGTCATCTGTTAACTCATTAAGCTGTTACAACAAAGTACCAATACAATATGAAATGACTTTCTTTCTTGTATCAACTTTCTGATATGTCTGTTCTCTCTTGAGAGAGAGAGAGAGAGATAACATTGATCTTCGGACACAACACCCACTGAAGAACACCTTGATTTTCAGAAGAACTAACAGAAGATGAACATGTAATGGAATACTCTCTTCAGTTAACGGAAGGAAAAACAAGTAAATTATCCAAACTCCTCCCCAAGACAACACTGGGATTAAGGTATTGGATGCTTATGGGGGGGGGGGGGGGGGGGG
>JAVXUM010000036.1:9053803-9066192 GCA_035590655.1 Pouteria glomerata
ACTCAAGTTATGTAATTTTTTTTAAAGTTGTAATAGGTGTGAATGTGTAAAAAGTAATAGAGAATTTTAGAGTTTTGAAGAATTTTTTAGAGTTTTTCAGAGATATTCAGAGCTCCAAACAACCCCTTAGTAATTTCAATAAGTAGGCCGTAAATTACGTTCGAACCAGTTTATACATTGTCTAGTCCGACTTAACGGAGGACTTATTTTGTTGGGATCGTGATAAAAGGCCCATCTCCCGGCCCAAAAGCCCAAATCCTACCCTTAGCGCATTAAACAATCCTCTGGTTCGGCAAGATACCCTTCAATGGCGATTTCTGTTTCCGAACCCTAGCAAAAACTTGCGCCCCCAATCCTTAATTCACAGTTTACTCTATCTCTAAAAAAATCACTCACACACACATACCTTAGCTCTGCACAATGGATAACCTAGGGGCCACTTACCAGGGCCAGAACGATGGCAATGACAACAACGAGAACCGTTTAATTGGCATCACCGATGCAAACCCACCCACTACCACCGCTGCCGACGGCGCTGCCCCCGTCGAAGCGGCCACCACCACCACCACAACTACCTCAACCGCAACTCCTGATACAGAGACCGAACCCCTAACAGACGCTAAAGAGGAACCTATTGCTTCTGAAGATCTGTCAGACGACGCATTCTCCGATAACCCACAGCCGCAGGAACCTCAACAAGATGAGAAAGGCCTCAGAGATTCGCCAAAATTCTCTAAAGTCTCCGAAGACGAGGAGGACGACGAAGATGATGACCCTCCACCTAAAAAGCAGAAACAACTTTCATCTATAACATCTCGGGAAACCCAGTCGCGGCTACCACCAATTGCAGACCAATTGGTTGATGAAGGAGCGACACCTAAAGCAGCACATCCCACAAAGAAAAGAATGACAACCACGCCAACCCCGACAACTGTCAAGAAATCGAAGAAGAAGAACAACAATGTGTGGACGAAGTCGACATCAAGGAAAGGTAAAAAGAAAACTAAGAACAATAACCCCCACAATGCCCAAAAAGAGGACACTGTCTTAATCACTCCGATTCCACGATTTCCTGACAAAACCGATGACACCCCCGATTTGAAAATTTGTTTGTCCAAGGTGTACAAAGCAGAGAAAGTTGAATTGAGTGATGATCGGTTGAGTGCTGGTAGCACAAAAGGGTATAGAATGGTTAGAGCCACTAGAGGGGTTGTGGAGGGTGCTTGGTATTTTGAGATTAAGGTTGTGAAGTTGGGTGAAACAGGACACACGAGACTTGGGTGGTCGACTGAGAAAGGGGACTTGCAAGCACCAGTTGGTTACGATGCAAATAGTTTTGGGTATAGGGATATTGATGGAAGTAAGATACATAAGGCTTTGAGGGAAAAGTACGGGGAGGAAGGGTATGTGGAAGGTGATGTTATTGGCTTTTACATTAATTTGCCAGAGGGAAGTTTGTATGCACCAAAGCCACCCCGATTTGTTTGGCATAAGGGGCAGAGGTATGTTTGCGCACCAGATGGGAGGGAAGATCCTCCTAAAGTAGTCCCCGGTGAGTGGCTTTTAGTTTTTAAAATTTTTTTCTATTTATGTAGTTGACGGTGTATTTTGTTTAGAATTACCCACTTGTCTGTTTTTTTGCTTGTTTTGCTTCTTCTATCCATAAACTGTTGCCTGATCATTGGTTTGATGACCTATGAAGTCTAAGAAGTTCTGAAACTCTTAATTTCGTGTAGATGGAAACAATCATATTTTTCTGGTGGTCATTCTATCAGCTATAATGTCAGCTTCTAGACTTTCAAAATAATTATTCCTTTCTACTAGTTTCTTTTGCTCAAACGAGGCAAATCAACAGTGTTTTAAACTGGACTGCATTGACTGGTTCATCTGCTTGAACAGGAAGCCTGTTCACAACAAAACTGTCCTAAGAAAAACCAGCTTGCTTTTCCAAAATTGTGGTTAAACTGGCAGTTTGTGTAAACTGTTCACTGTTTATGCAAATCTTCAACTTTGATGAATGTGGCTCGTCCCAACAGCAAGTTTTTTATTGGAACAAAAGGCACTTTTTATTTCTCTGTGAAACTGTTATGAATTTGACGGACTCAATTTCAATTCCTTGGAATGTTTTTAATATAGTTTGTAAAAAGGGTATTGAGAAATTCATGTTTTTTCTGGTGCAAAGTTTTTTAATCATTGCCAACTCTCAATTTTTTTGGCTAGTCAATTTACGTCCAATGTTGCCATGCTGGGTTTTACTAAACCAAGAGAGGCTTAATCCTAGTAGGGGCCTAAGGTGGGATCAAATATGAGGCTTTCTTTTGCAGCAACTTTACTGTTTTTAAAAGCAATATGGTTTTTTTTTTTTTTTATATACTAAGTATGATATATTTACAGTGTCTTATTTAAAGGTATTTTTTTATCCTTTTGAGAAGTAAAATTACTTATGAAGTTATTGTATTCATTTTTTTTTTTAATTGTTGTTGGTGGGTTGGGAATTTTTTTGGTGGTAGTTTGCGAGACCTCCAACTTTTGAAAGTTTATAAAAAATAAACATTTACAAGATACTATTATTTTTAAGATTAGGTTAAGTAGGCATCTTAAAAGTTATTGTAGCAGACTTTTGTGAGATCTTCAACTGAAGTGGGTCTCATAGAGATATTTAAGTCATTTGTGAAATATCTAACTCAAGTTATCATGGGAGATCTTACCACTGGGATTTTTTTAAACAGTAGTGAGATCTCCAACACAATCAAACCTCTTAGTTATTAAGGAGAGGGAGACTGTTTTTTTATATTTTTATCATTGGTGAAATCTCCCTCTTAATTAGGACTCTTAGAGTTAATTATTGAACACTTTTCCTTTTTGAGACATAACCTATTATATCCATAACACAAAAATTCATATCAAAATATATTAAAAAGAATTATGGGCTTCTTGTTCCTGAGATTTTGGGCATTTATGTTCAATTGGGAATGTGCCATCTCATTTGACAATTAGTCGGTGCCCATTCATGGAAGCAAATTTATTTTTTGACATTTAGAAGTTGTGCACACGGGCCTGTTTCTAGAGTGGTTGCAGGGAGCAGCATTGTGCCACATAGAACCAGCCCATGCGTGGGCGTAACAATCCCCCTCCATGATCATGCTTCACAACTTGAACCTGTGACCTTAGCCTCTGATATCACTTGTTGGATTGGAAATGTGCCATTTCATTTGAAAACCAATTGGTACCTAGTGGCTGAAGAAAATAGTTGTTACAGCATGTAGAAGTCGCGTCATGTAGACATGTTTTTAGAGCACTCGTAGGGATCAGTGTAATGTCCGCACAGGATCAGTCCATGCATAGGCATTGAGTGAAGCAAATTCTTTTTATGACATTCAGAGGTCGCACTTTGCGGGCCTATTTTTATAGACATTGCAAGGAACAACATCGTGTCCGCACAAAACCGACCCACGGGCATATCAGGTTGCCTAAATGGCCTAGGCATTGGGCTGGCCCTGTGTTAAACCTGATGAAGTTTAGCTATGCTATCAGACTTGTTGCAAATATTTGACTGGCCTTGTTATGCATCTCTTAACCCACGTTCTTAGCCAAATTACTTTACATCACAAGTGTTTGTGTAATTTCCTCTAGGAGTCTATAATGAATATCAAAATGATTTCTTCTTAGCTTATAGAGCGACTTTAACATGATTATGAACCTTCTCAAGGTACTGGGTTTTGAAGGCGCATTTTTGTTTGTTCTTACCCTCTCTCTCTCTCTCTCTCTATTGTTTTCAGTTTGTGACATTTACTACTTTGTTGCTGCAAGGTTCTTAAAATGAAATAACTTTAACACTTGTTACTTTCAAGACTTATGTTTATTTATTGCTATTGTATTTATATCATAATTTTGATGTCATTGTTCAATTTCGGTTGACCCAATGGTTGAATCGGTGACCCTTGACCTGGTCTTTTTATGCTAATTCACTTAATTGTCCAACTTTAAAAACATTCGTCTGAAGCTCTGATAATGGTTCAATTTCGGTTGACCTAATGGTTGGACCGGTGACCATTGACCTGCTCTATGTTTGCTAGTTCACTCAGTGGCCCAACTTTCAAAACGTTGGTCCAAAGCTCGGATATGCTTATATTGAATCTCAAATACTCTAAATTCTCAATTAGTTTGTAAAGATCTGAAGCTCTATAAGATATGAATAAGCACACCACATATATATACATTAAATGTGTATATGGGGTCTGAGCACGGATCTCCCTATCTCTAGATGGGTCTTGCATGAATGTTTTAATCTTTTTCTTTTTGGGTTGTGCTTCCATTATATCTTACTCCCATTTCACTGTGGTTGCTAATTTGCTATAGCTCGGTGCTCTTGAGTTGAGTCTGGAAGATTTTATTTTAAGTGATGTTTTAAAATGGAAGAATTTCACTCCTTTTCCTGTCTGGCTGTGTTCCGCAATCTAGTTGGTTGAATCATACATTGGCTAGTTCCTATTCTACACTTTACTCCCACAATATAAGCACGGTGAATCAATCATACTTATCAAAGGCACACCTATGCCCAGAAAAAGAAATCCTTTGTTTCATTGTGGCATAGCTGAACCCTGATTTTTTACTAGGCAAGCACCTTTATTCTGAAGTGCATGTAGAGAACGCAGAGCTCCTTTTAGTACACATGGACCTGAGAAAGGGTGCCATTATGTTCTAGTTTTGTAATCTTCGACTTTTTGTTTTGTCTTTGTGTAATTTCATTTTTGTTTCTCTCATCTTTTCTTTTCTTGTTTTGGAATGGCCACTTATTTATATGCACTGCCACTTATTTATATGCACTGTCATTTTGGGTATCATGTTGTTTAATTGTATCAAAATTTGGTGGTCAACTCTTTAGTTTTTAATGAGAAGTTCAATAATTATGTTGGTGATCCTCTATTCCTAAAATTTTAAGTAATTTTCCAAGTTAGAGATGTAACACCAGGTAGCTGGTTTTCTACTTTTCTTTCCCTTGCAGGAAGCGAGATTTCTTTCTTCAAAAATGGGAGATGCCAAGGGGTTGCTTTTCAGGATCTCTATGGTGGCCGATACTATCCTGCAGCTTCAATGTATACTCTTCCTAATCAACCAAATTGTGTTGTCCAGTTCAACTTCGGCCCGGATTTTGAAATCTTTCCAGAAGACTTTGGTGGCCGGCCTGCCCCTAAGCCTATGATTGAAGTTCCTTATCATTGCTATGATGGCAAAGTTGAGAATGGTGTGTCAAGTGAGAAGAAACACTAGCAATTCAGCGTCTTTTGGAAATTTTTTAGAACATAGCTAAATTTGGGAATTAATTCATGTTTGACTTCTATTGTAATCTTTGAGAAATTTTATATTATGTCTAACAAAGAACAGTAGTGTTGTGAACTCGATTTTTCTACAAGAGAAAAAAACCATATTAGTTAATTACATGTGGATTTCGGAAAGAATTTTCATGGGTTCAATTATTCTCTTTGTAATGTATTACTGGCTGTTATTTATTTTGCATTTTCATCTCTTACCAGTCTTGAGCTTTCTTTTAAGCTGGAGTAGTTATACTACTCGGCAGTGATTACATTTATGAAGGCCATTTAAGTATGGTTTGCTCCCCCTTTCCTTGCTTGTTTTTTTACTTTTCGGGAGTGAGAGGAGGTACATTCATTTGGCGGTGCCCTTGGAGGCTTATTTTTTATATCTGTTTCAGAAAGAAATGAGCTAGAGAAACTATCAGCTCTTTCTTTATGGTTGAGAGAGTCAATTAGAAACTGTCTTGGTGTTCCTGATCTACTCTTCTTGTTCCTTCGCATTTAGTTTGTTGCCTACATTTTTTTTTTCAACAAAGGTGTTGGATGGTCTTTCTTCATGTAGTTTGGCGGTCAATATCTTTATAATCATAATTTTTCTCCTGATGGCAGGTAATCCATTTTCCATCAGAATGTTTCCTACTCTGAAAGTGGTAAAAGAACGAGATACTGAAGTTACAGAAGCTGCAGACTTGGCCAGTTAACTGCATGGAAAACGCTCAGGTTGGTTAATTGCCCTTCCAAGCCAAAAAAAGAGTTGAAAGACGCATAGCTTCTTACTCTGCTTTTTTTTTTTTTTTTTCTATATATGGAATATACACAGTGCATGAACTTGCTGTCTAGGTTGGAGTTTGGATGAGTGAAGTACATGGAAAATTTGAACAGTGGATATCCCCCGTTAAGTTTAGAGTCTGGGCCCGTTCCACACACCCTTAGCTAGCCATAGATAATATTGCATTGAGGTGGTTATTTGGGTTTAGTGTGTCTAAATTTGTCACTGCGTAAACGGGTTCTATTATAAATTGGGCTAATCCAAACATGAAACAGTTTATTAAATGAGTAATATTCCAAAACACAAATGTGGATTTTTTAAAAATATGTTATATGACATAATGTGTGTGTAACCTGTTCATTAAATATGTTTTATTTGATACGAGTGTTCCATTTATTAAATTGATCAAATTACATGACACAACTAACCCATTTAATGACAATATGATATTATTGAAGGGGTAATTGCCTTTATACTCTCTGTATTTAGGTAAGCAAAATTACTAATGTTTTCTGTACTCGCGAGTAAAATGAAACAGTAGACAGCATTAAGTGGTAGAAAGAAAAAATTGCCACCTTCTTCTTCATCATTTTCTTCTTCTTGGCTACACTCTTTCCTCTCCTCTATTCTTCTACTTTTTTATCTCTATTCTTCCACTCTTCTTCAAATTCAAGCATATAATCACAAACCCAAGAAATCTTCTTCAAATTGTCTCTTACGCCCAAATCAATAAATGAAACAAATCGACCACTCCCTACTCTTGGCCAAACATGGTTCTATGAAACAAATTTACTTATTTTGAGGAGAAGAGAGAATGGGAATGGGTTGTTCACAGGAGGGAATTGAAATAGATTGTTATACTTTGGGATTTCTTATCAGTATAATGTTGGTGGAAACTCACGGTCCAAATTTCTTAAGAAATTAGAGAAGTTGATTTTATATATACACACATATATATACATATATATACCTTCTGGTTTGAGGAAAATTTTTACTGGCAGAGAGATATACACTGAAGAGGATGGAAGAGGTATCTATCTATTTACACACACACACACACACACACACACACACACACACAAAAACTCAGTTTGATTCAATAGCTTCATATTAATGAACCCAAATCCTTGGACAATATCACCGTTAGAACCACAATCTCTACCTCCGATTCCAAATCTGCGAATTCACTTCCATAAATCAAATTCTCAAATTGAGACGAGGACTGAGAGTTTGCAGAGGTTTGTGTTTTTGTTTCCGGAAGTGAGGGAAGGATTGCCCAAGACTGAAAGAGAAATCTAGCTCTTGTTTCTTCATCTAAGAATTCCATTGTGTGCGTGTGTGTGAGAGGGGTGGGGGGAGAGCCCAATTGGTACCAACCCAAGGCCACTGAAATGTCTACCATGGCCGCTATGCCTTTGCTAGGAGGATATTTTCGTCTGTTCATGTTTTATTTATTTATTTATTCTGAATTTTGAACACTTGCATTTCTTGTAAATTTGTATCTCACGAGCTATTAAAATAACCAGTTTCATCCATTGTTTCATTTTACTTACGAGTGCATGGGACATTAGTACATAATAACGAGGTACAAGGTGTAAGTGATTTTAACCCTAAATACAAGGGGTATAAAGGCAATTACCTCATTATTAGATCTCTTTTATGTAAGCGAATTGACTTATTAATCAACAATTCACATTATGGATGAGTTTGGAGTGATAAAAAGTAAGATAAAATTAGATAAATTGTGAGTTCGTAATTCATGTAGTGAGATAAAAAGTGAATAACTTTTAGAGGTTTTCAGATATTTTCAAAAAATTTTAGCAAACCAAACAGAGCCTATATATATGATGCTTGTAAGGGTCGAGGGTGAAAAAAATGCCAATATTACTTGTGAATTTTTGGGATAAAAAATTTTATGTCAGGGTTTGGCTCCCCTTAAATTTAAATATTTTCCTTTTATGGAAGACCTGGTGGGGTCTGGCTTTCGGGGATTATGGTGATCGTTAACTATGGTAGGGTTATCAGAGTCCGACAAAAGGGTAAGAAACAAGGCAATTTGGACAATAGAGAGAGAGAGAGTTTGCTGACAGTAATTGTAAAGCATGAGTGATGAGTTGATAGATAGATAGGCCCTCAAAGGAGGAGGGTTTATATTGGCTGGGAAGGAATCCATTTAGGTGAAAGTTAAGGCCTCCAATCTGTTAAGCGGATGTCTAGTCTTAACTTGGCGTGCCAGTAATGAGCAAGGATTTCCCTCTAAGATTCACCCTTTACATTGGTTGGGAAAGTCTCAGTGATTTTTTGATTTTAGCCATCAATTCGCTAAACCTCTAATGATCTCGCATGAAAGCAGGTTATTAGAGGGTTCCTAAAATTTTGTTCCAAATCTGAGGATTGAAATGCTCCATGGGAAGATCTTGTCGCGGTAATGGAGCCATGTGGTCTTCGCGCAGCCAAGTGACGGATTGAGGTAAGATAATTTATGCCGCAGGGAGCAAACATGGTAAGCCTGCGCCATATGGCCACAACCCCTTTTATAGTCCAAATTTTTTATAGTTCAGTTAATTTTGGCATCAATACTTTATTCTATTCATTACTTATTATTAATGGCACAAAAAATTTAAAAAAAATAATGATCCAAATTTAAATGATCTTAAAAATTTAAGCTATGTAAAAATATTCCCAACCCAAATATTTGAAAATTTGAAGCCCATTGTAAACAGTCCAACTACATATTGTAATTAATGAATTGAAAAAATAAATTAAAGAATTGATTTATTTCTTAGGTTGGTGGACAAGAAAGTCCAATGTCGACTTCCTCTTTTACCAATTGATCATATAGACTTGTCTTTACTTTATTTGTTTCTACTACAACTACAAAGCATGTGTATTTACGGCTGTGGGTATTATTAAAATAAAATTTCTGAACAAGATGATATAAGATGATTTCCTCGAAAATGCGTTACTTATACATGTTAAAGGGGAAATAACAGGAAAGTTCAGTACATATTCAATTATATAAGGGAAATAACAGAAAAGTTCAGAACATATTCAATTATTGGTGGATTTAGCAACATGGAAAATAGTCGAGTGCCACTTTAATTGAATATTTCACTGTTTTGGGTTCATTTAAAAAAAAAAATGGGGAGATCATGAATAGATATAAATAGATAAATAAATTTTATTTAGTTAATCAAAATAATAGATATAAATTATTTTATTTCCTTTGATTTTTTTTTTTCTTTTGACAAATCTTTGATATAAGTACAACGTTTTAGATTGGACTTGTTTTGCGTTATGTGGTTTACCTTATTTATTTAGGAGGAAAAATACATGGGATCGATGTACTTAGCACCAATGTGCTACTCACTTTAGGACTTCTAATTGTGTCACTTTGACGTTGAATGTCGCCTCGCCCCCTTTGTTGAAACTCGAATTTTGATTGGTCATGTGAACCTCATGAAATTAGACAAAATTTCAAATAGAATTGAACGAAAGAGTGACATTAGAATTGGATGAAATGTGTAGGGACTAGATGGCATAATTGAAAATATATGTCCTGAAGTGGATTGTTAGTAGTTAGTACAATATGAGGGTGCCAAGTCTATTTTACCTAGATAGTTATTGTGCTCCTCTTTAGGGCCATGTTTGGTACAATGGAATGAGCTAGAATTCAATGCTCATGTTTGATACAAAGGGAATGAGCTGGAATTAAATGCTCATTTCGATTCTTTTGGTTTAGTACACTCATGAGAAGTGAGAATGTCCATTTCAACAAAATATGGAAGTCATCCTTCCTTCTCTGAGGGCATGAATGACCATTCTCCATGGAATAAGATAAGGGGAAAAAAGAATTAAAAAAAATAGGAAAAAAAACTTTAAAATGATGGATGCCACCAACCACCACCATCCACTCGACCCCTACCTATCCACCCACCCAACCATTGTCATCACCACCACCACTATTCCATCAATCATCATCACCACTCTCTACCCAAGGGCGGTCCCAAGGGATACAAGTGGGACTCCCCTGAATTTTGAAAATTCTTTAATACTCTTATAAATTTTAAGATTTTTTTATATATAATACAGTGATTGGCCCCTAGTTTTAATTTTTTTTTTTTAATATCTTCATAAATTTTAAGATTTTTTTATAAAATATAGTGTCCCTCAAAAAAAAAAATTATAAAATTTTTTACATTGGCCTCCTTTACCCAAAATCTAGGGTATGCCATTGCCTCTATCTCTGTCCAACTCCCTTCCCATCTTTATGAAATTTTTTGTTTCATTTCATTTTAATTTTATTTAAATTAATATTAAAATAGATATTATTACTTCATTATAGGATTAATTAATTTGGCAACAAATTAAAAAAAAAAACTTGACAACTATATAAAAGGAAAATTTTGTATTTCCTTTTAATCTTATTTAAGTTATTTCATTCTCACGTTTAGGCTCCGTTTGGGAAGGACTACAAAAAAACCAGCTACTCAGTATTTTTTTTTTTTTTTTACAATTACTAAACTTACCCTTTTACATTTTAAATTTATTTTAAGCTATAAAGGGCAAAACTATCAAATTATACTTCCCAAAAAAAGCTAGCTATTAAAAAGCTAGTTTTTTTCTCTTTCCAAATACAAAAAAGGTTAGCTTTTTTTCTTCCCAAACTAAGCCTTAGTTTCATTTTATTTGCCCTTGCATACCAAAAATAACTTTAGTGATAATTTATCTCACGCTATGCATTATGTGCCAGAAGAGGAAGAGGAAGAGGAACCGGAAGAGAATATATATACATATATAAATCCATCTACTATTTGCAATTGAGAAAACAAAACCTACAGATAGGAAATTGTCTTTGGGAAATTAATTAGGAAAATTGTTTAAAAAAAAAAATCAATGTTTTATTTTACAAACATAGGAAACTCGATTTTTTTTTTTTTTTCCATATGATTTGATAGGTTGACTCAAAAAATCATGGCTAGTCAACTTAAACCTATTTATGAATTTATGATGTCATCCTATTTGAGGTCAAACAGCTCCCACATGGGATGGTGTTTCAGGAGTTGCTAGGACTAATTGTTCTTTTACCTTTGCTAAGTTCAAAATTATGCAAATTATTGGCTAACTATGGTCACAATTTTAAGTTTACAAAAACATTCTTATGCATAGAACAAACTCAAAATTTTATTACATAAATATCTATGGTGTTGGAAATTTCAGAATTAAAACATGCAAGAAGAAGAAAGAAAAACACAGAGACTTATAGCAGTTTGGCTTACATCCTGCTTACGTCTGCTTTTGTCGTTCTATTATAATTATTGCGTCAAAAATTAAAATGAAATATATCCAACGCAAACTGCAATTTACTGACTACCCTTCCTCAATTTTTTCTGTTGTTTTTTTAACACTTTGGTCCATGTTCAACCCCTCATTTATACACATGGAGGGAAAAGCTCAATGGACAGGCACCATTAAACAAGCAATAATAATAATAATAATAATAATAACAACTATGATCCTTTGCTGCCGCATCATTATGGGAGAAATAACTAACAATCCCCTACACCTAAAATGATATTATCTTTGTATTTGTACGCTGTGGACTTCGCACCATGTGTCTGAGGCACCCAATATTCATTTGTCGATTCATAAATTCTTCTGTCTTATCTTGCACCCCAAATCGGGATGCTTTCGTGACCTATCTCTTCAATATTGTGCATGGAGAGTAATTTGCCACTGATTCTTTCTAGAGAAGAGAGAAAAAATAAAAATAAAAAAATAAAACTGGCCCACTGCCGATGCTAGCACTCATCTCGTTTTGTCTCGTCTCGTCTCTTTTCTCTAAGTTGTGTTGTAAATAATTCTAGCAATGCTTGCACATGTCATCTCTGGCCTGATTCCTACACGCATTCGACTGATTCCTACACGCATTCGAGTGCACTTGTGCCATCTTAAGTATCCCTCTGGTATAATTCATATGCATTAGTGCAATACCGCATCCTTTGTTCATTTCGTCTTCTTGTATATTTGAACCCATGTCTAACCGTAGCTCCCGTGACATTCTCCTTCAGTTTGAACAATATTCACTCTTGTTTTTTTTTTATTTTGCCAAGTCTTTCCCGACTGTGATAAAGGCAATAAATCTCCAATCTCAGGCTATTTCCTGTATAACTTTGCTCGTCGTGCCCTTTCAACCCTTTCACTTTTGCAAGACGTTCATGTAGAACAAGATACTTTCCATTGTTGTTCCGAGAATCGTATTCGGGTTTACCAATAGTAATCACCTTTATCACACACCATTCTAA
>JAVXUM010000036.1:9145708-9163551 GCA_035590655.1 Pouteria glomerata
TCTCTAACAGACCATTTGGAAGTAGTGAAATGGGAGGGAAAAAATATTTTAAAATATATTATTTGTTTACAAGTTTTTATATGAAATAAGAGAAAATAAATGAAAAGAAATGGTGAAAAAAGTGAGTGCCGAAATATTTGTTTACAAGTTTTTATAGGAAATAAGAGAAAATAAATGAAAAGAAATGGAGAAAAAAGTGAATGTCAAAATTTTAAAATATTGTTTTTCCAATATTGAATAAAAATGGAGAGAAAAGAAATGTGAACTAATGAAAGTTTCAAAATAATAAATTTTCTCATAAATTAAAAAATAAGAAAAAATTACAAATATATCCTAAAATTAAATAAATTAGTAATTCTCAAATTCATAAAATTTAATGGTAAAAGAAAAATATATACTTTCTTTTAGAAAAAAATTATTATCAATTTTTTCTAAACTTATAAATAAATAAAAAGTATTATCATTTATCTCAATTATTATTATTATTATTTTTTTCCTCTCAACTAACGAACGGGTAAATTTACCAAACAAAGAGGCTGCATTTGGCGGGCAAAAAAAAGTAAAAAATAAAACATTACTAAAAGTCATACAGTAATTTATTATTTAGTAAAATAATAATTTTTATCACTTTTTTACTTTATTACAATAATTTGATATGATAGTAGGTTCTACTTTTTTATTTTATTACGGTAAAAAATTTTACTAAATACATAAAAGTTACTACTTTTTTGATCTTTTACAGTAATAATTATATCGATTACCTAAAAATTATCAAAAATTATTAAAAATTATATTTTTATTCATAAAACACACCAAAAATTATCACTAATAATTTTAACAAAAAAAATATCATAAATTACCTAAAATTGCTACTGCCAATCGCTCCCAGAATTTACACGCAACATTTGAACCGGCTATTGGTGCGGCCCGTTGCTCTGTAATTCTGACCCATCCTCGTTATTGTAAAGAAACCTAGCGGCGATTCGGGTTCCAATCCCAACGGTTTCAGCTCACCTTTGGGATTGAATACCCAGTTCCGTTGCCGGCGACCATTCTTCTCTCTCCAGGTCTCTCTCTCTCTCTCTCTACATATATATGCACGTATATGTGTATTCAGTATATTGTAACTTATTGTATTTATTATGCATGTGTGTGTGTCGGATTCCTGTTTTCAACGCTTTGTCATAGCATCTCTATTCCCAGTCTCTTTCACCAATTTGAGAAATAATAACTTTGGGGCCTCGAATTTTTTGATAAAATTATTTTTTTACACTAGCACTAGCCACAAGGTTAGTTATTGTTCGTGATTTCTAGGTTGGAGATGATAGAAGGAGAAAGTAGAAATTATGGCTTGTTTTGTTCAATATAGGTTGTTTGAGTTTTCTTCTCTCTTGTATAATTTTTGTTTTATTTTTATAAAATTTTCTTCCACACCGGAATGAATTAGATAGGAACTTTTTCTGTCTCTGGTATGGTATAAACCAGAGCTCACCAGCAATTAAGAACATTACTAATAAAACAAACGGGAAATTCTCATACACTAAATTTTGAAGAATGGGGGAAAAAAATAAATACAAAAAAACCCGTTTTTCTGGTTTATTTCATTTTTATACCTAATGTATTTGTGCTTATAGATCTTGAAAGACACATTATGGTAGTATAGTATAGATCTTGTTGCCATATTTGTATCCCATGAATGTTTTTCACCTTTAGACGCATTTATTGTAGTGTTGATATGGATAGGGATATAGATTATTATCAATATGTTGCTGATCTTATTTATATGCATTATTTTAATTGTATACAAACTTCAGCAGGTCAAGGGCTGGTCGCTCACATGATGGGAGAAGTGGTAATGCTTCACTTTACTTCATTCAGTCATTTCTTGGAGAATGTTAAACCTATAGCTTATGGTTTGTGCTGCATTATTGTCATGATTTTGTCTTCCCATACGGCATGTCCTTTTGCCCTCCAGATTTTCTTAATGGTGCACTTGTGGGAGATATTAAATGGAAAACTTTGCTGGCAAGAGTTTTTGCTGCTGATATTAAGACTAGTTTCTTGGGACAACTGAAAAATAAGGCAATTACTTTTGAATTGACCTATTCAATAACTTTTGTACAATTTTGCCCTCAGCAAAAACCATTATTACGCTAGTTGTAAGGTTCAGTTGATGAGATGTACTATAAATGAATAATTTGAGTTCAAAGTATAGGGGAGGGCTGGTTGTGGAGTTGGATTAAGGGCTTGGGGAGGAGGATGGAGGGAGATAGGATATTAGAAAGCTCTATCATGAATGAATTAGAATCTTTGGGTTAATGAGTTCCTGAATTTAGAAGTCAAAGGACAGATTAATAAGTTGAAATCTACTTTGTTTTACTTTTATTATTGGATCATGAGTTTTTTCCCCCAAATTTGCAATAGATTTCATGTATTTCTAAATGATGGCCATATATTTTTGAAGTGTTTAAAGCGTGATTGGTTTTGAAATATTTATTAAATAATAGCATCTATTTGTAAGCATGTCTAATATGCTTCATGAGAGTATTCAACAAGTATTGGTAAACGACGCATTTGATAATAAAAACAACACTTTCTTAGAAGTTTTTGTATATCAAATGGTGAAGGAGTTGTGCTTATTTTTGCATCTTCACTTTGAGGTTCTCTATTTTTGTGAATGAGATTCTTATGGTTTCTTTGTGCCTCTGGGGGTTTCTTCCTTTGTCTTTGTCATTAATACAGAGACATTGAATCGCATGGAGGTGAACTTTTGTAACAAGGGGTTTGTACATGGCTTCATTGTTCAGGGATAAAAGAGTTTCTTGAGTCTCTATTTCCATTTTATTGTTTGGGGATGATGCATCTTATTACTACTTTGGAATTGAGGAGTTGTCTAGGTGTTTAATAGACATGTTTTTATTTGGAGGTAGTATTTGGATTAATTTGGCCAGGAGTGCATTAATCTTAGTAGGGGAGGTGGCTAATGTAATAGCATTGGCTGGGATTTGGGCGTGTAGGTGGCTTCTCTTCTCATCTCTTACTTTTTTAAAGCTAAGGCTGTTTTGAATGTGTTGATAAAGAGGTTTGAACAGAAGTTTGCTGCATGTTAAGACAATTTATCCAAAAGGGGTTGGTTAAGTGTTTGGGGGAGTAGGGGGGTTAAATGGGATTGTTTTGGAGGTTTAGACATGACCATGGGGAGGTTTAGACTCATAAAATAAATTTAAAGGTGTGAAACACAAATTCTGTTTAGACATGACCATGAAGACGTTTAGAGTCATAAAATAAACATGGAGTGTTTATGCTTTGGGGCTTTACTTAAAGGGGGTACTTTGTAATCTTCCCTAATTTTTGATGGGTTAATTGTTTTTTATACTCACTGTACTAAAAGTGCACCTCATGTATTCAAGACTAAAGTGAAAATGTTAGAAAGTCCATCAAAAGTAACGGGTTTGGCTTTGAAAAACTTAAAAGAGCTACCTGTAGACCTTCTATACTTTACACCTCTTAATTGCGTCCAACTTTGAATGGCATTTTTGTGATTTTTCATTTAAAAACTTAACAATGTTTAGTACTCCACTTTGATCTTAAGAACAAGGGGGTGTAAAGACATCTTTTTGACATTTATGAGATGTCAATAATTTTCATCTTTAGTACAAGGGATATAAAAACAATTACCCATTTTTCATTTATAGAAGGTATATTTACTTTGTTAATTACCAGTGAACTAGATTCCTTCTTGATTGGATTCTAGATAACTTAATCATGTTAGTTCTGATCCGCCCAAATAATTTTCTCATATCTATCTGTGCACTTTGTTGGATAAATTGTGTTCGGATCCCAGTGAGTACATATTCCTTGAGGGCCATCTACCCTGTTGTAAGTTTGGAAATACCCGGCTTGTGGGGAATTCTCAAGACCGAGGTTTCCTAGAGTGGGTCCAATGTGGCATTGCCTGGGTCTCCCGTGCTTGTTCTTCTTTCAAGTGAAATCCCCTCCCCCTTTTTTTTCAATAGAAGCAATGGCTTTTAGTATGGCTTTATAATTGATTTTCCTGTTAGTAAAAATTCACTTTTATTTTTGGTTATTGTAATTGTGTACACTGCTGTTTGACAGAAATTTATACAGGAGGAGGATGTGCGATTGGAGACTACAAGGGCTAGATGTACCTGATCTCATTTTACAATTTTTCATTAAATTTGTACAGTGAATAATAGCTATGTTCATCGAAGTAATGCTGTGTTGGTTTTTGGCAGTTTCAAATCTCCTCCGCAGGCATGGAGAATTAACAGAGCGCCTTTCGAGGTACAATTTGTTTGAAAAATTTCAAGACTTCATTCAGGATGCAGTTGAATGTTCTACGGTCCTGGAAAGACCTGTTATTTGCAGTATATTTAATGTTTTAAAAATTTATGCTTAATTGACTGGACATCGACAAAAAGTTTGGTACCTGAATTAGACATTAGACATTTCTGCAAGGCATGGAATGTGCAAGGTGTGGAATGTGTCCTGTGTATATAGTTGATTGATATGGGGCAATATAGATTAAAGTAAAGAGATGAAAGAAATTAGATTAAAAAACTAGAAAAAGAAGTGAAGAAGAGAAGAAGAAGGAGAAGAGGACCCAGCAGCAAAGAGATTCAGTCAGTATTCATTAAATCAATAATAATACCTATTAACCCTAATTAGGGTTTAAATACTAATCATCTAAAATTCATAGACTATAACATAAAATACCTTTAATAACATATGAAAAATAAAATCTTAATATGGGGAACAAAATAAAAATCAATCTTAAGAACAAAATAAAATCTACTCCTAATGATATGAAATAAAATAAAATTCCAATAATATAAAATAAAATAATTCTTTAATATTTTACTTCCATTTTGCATCATTCTCGACCATTTAGAAAGACTCGACTCCATCGAATTAAAAACTTGCGCACTCCTTCAATTGTGGTGCCACGAATAGAGCGGATGTTCAAGCTATTCCCAGAGCTCATGAATGTGTGTAGAGGTGGTAAAAACCTAGTGTCCCCGCCAAGTCTCTTGGGGTGGGAGGAACTCAATACTGATTACAGAACTTGCAGATGCTGAAAGAAGAGAAAAAATAGATCGACTTGTGGGAGGGACTTACTTGTAGGGAAGACGAAATTCACAGAAACACCGTAAGTTTTAAGCATAATTTTCAACCCAAGGTGTGGCATGGGATAGTACAAGTAGGGACCTTAGTGATGCTACTAGAAATATTTGTCTTATTAGGAGAAATGGCCTCAATAATCACTACAACTTCATCAGGTGGTGTAATATGATGAGGCGTCACATCAACCAATTTTTGCTCTCGATTTGGTTAAATCTCATCATTTGAAAAATAGAAGTCCTCAGGGTTAGGCTCATAAATCAACACTTCAAAGTGGTCATCATCTGACTTTCTGTTTACCAATAAGATGGGTACTGGACCTGTTTGCCAAAATATAAAGCAACTTTATGTTTTTTTAATTATTATTTTTTCATGTTTGATGTTTGTTGTGTATATTTTTTTGGCATTTTGGCCGTAATTTTATTTTTCATGGTAGTGCATTTATAGAAGGATGAGATGGTCTTCAAGGGTGAAGATTCTAAAAGTGATTGGATTTGATAGGGATTCTGATAAGATGATATTTGAGCGACTTCAAAAGGAGTTTGAGGCTGCACGAGCTGCTCAAACTCAAGGTAGCTCTAAAGACAATTTTTGAGACTTTCATTGTTAATATTGTTCTCTGATATTTTTGTTTATGGTGTGTGGTTCTGCCTTTGTCTGCTCATATCAATTAATTTTAAGCAGATTTAGTTACATGATACTAAGAATTATAAGAATCTTAAATAATTTTATGCTCATTTCCCACTTCTTCCTTTCTAATGTTCATTCGTTTTCCCTGTAATTAAGATCAATTGCTGTAAAACTAGAATATAGATTTTTTTTGTTACTTTGTTCATAATTGTTAAGTAGGGTAATTTTCTCCCTCTTTTTGTTCCCTCTTATTTTTTGATTATTTTCTCTTTAACATTGTACTGATTACCAAAGTCTAGACGTAAAGCTGTGCGTCAGTTTACTTTGCAAACTGCAGCTCTTTTCTTATTGTTTATTCTTCTTGCCCAGCACTGTTTTGTCACAGTACAGCACTAGAATTCAAGTGCACTAAATGGGCTGTAGCATGCCGTGCGAAGAACCCAAGTGTTGATATAAGTTATCCATGTTATTAAAACTGGAAACAAGAAAAGGACAATGCATTGAATGAAATAGCATTCAAATAAAATAAAAAAGAATGGTTAATGATGCAAAAAGCAATATGTGGTTAACTCATTCCTGAATGTGCTACTTGATTAGGAATTTTGAGGATCTCGACCTTGCAGTTTCTTTTGTCATGAATAGAGTCCCAGGGTTCTAGAATGTGTCTTTCTACCATCTATTTGTACAATGTTATTTTTTTTTTCCTTATAATCTTATTTTCTTTGAAAATACGTCATGTTGATGAAAAGGTTGCACTACTTCAGCGAGATTAATTACTTATTTTTGAGTTCTATCTGCAAATGTGCTTCAGGGATATCATTTAGGGCCAAAGCTCGTATTAGTCCCACGTTGCACTAACCAATGCACTTCAAAATGTGAATTTTATGCATTCTTCAGAATCGAAGGCATGAACTCTTAAATTTTTAGTTTTAACAATCTGAAAGTCTTAAAAAACAAAATCAATCTAAAAGTCTTTTACAGAATCATGAGCTGTACGTTTGTAGAATTGCGTGTGAGATTTGAAGATTTGAGATTAATTGAGAAATCATTGCTGATTTTATGTTGATCACAACTGAAATGCATTTACTACTTTCTAAATTATGCATGATTTTGTTTGTTGAACTGTTTCACACGTAAAATCTTTGGAATGAGTAAATATATTTTAATGAACTTCTCATTATTGTATATACTTCCATTTCTTGTTTTTCATGTGAGTTTGAAAATTCTTGGTACTATCTTCGAAATTTGAAATTACTAGTTTGAAATGTTAGTCATTTGTTATCAAGGGGCATTACTTTTTTCTTGGCCCTTCACTCGGAGTTTGAAAATATCCTCAATATTGGGATTTACTAGTTTAAATTGCTGGTCATATTGTCGTCCAAGGGACATACTGGGCGATATATTATTATAATAGAACCCACACTATGGTTTGATATTATGGGGTTTCTGTCACGTTTTGAATTTTTTATATGCTTTAACAGATGGCTTTTGTATTAATGGTTTTCTGTTATTATTGATGTACGCATTACCATTGTCATATTTTTCTTCTTGTTTTTCAAAAATATTTGGAATAATCCTGCCAATGAGAAGAAACTTCTGTCTCTGTCACGTCCTTGTTTGCCTTGTTTTGATTTGTTGATTACATTTTGTTGATTGGTCTAAATCAATGATTCATAATCAGCCATTGCCATTATCTTCTTTTTTCTTCTTTAAATGCTTAGGAATATTTTGCTAACTGAGAAGAAAATTTATACTAGTCATCTCCTGGTTTATGCATGGTTGTTTCTTATGTTATAAGTGGACACTTCATCTAGATGCACAAATATTTTTCAGTCTAATTTCTGCACCATCTTTTACTCATGTATTCTCTGTGTGTGCATGCGCACGTGTGAATCCACCTCTTTCCCTTCCCTTGTTTCTTTTTTAATTTTTGAATGTTTTCCACAAACATTAGTTATACATTGATCAAGTAAATATGATTTATTTTTACATTTTAAAAAATAAGTTCATGTACTTTGCAGAAATTTGTTTAGATGGTGAACAATGGAATGATGGCTTACTAGCCACAATAAGGGAGCGGGTATGTTCGATTGCTTCTATGTAATAAACTTTCTTTTTTTTTTCCCTCCCGAGCATAGGTTAGATGGTTAAAATGGTCAATAACTGCTCATTGATATCCCATCAATGCCTTTTCACAGGATAAATTACATCTTTCAAAATTAAATTTCTTCTTTTCTTCTTCTTCATCCTCCTCCACTTCCACTGCTTGGTTAAGCAGACCTGTCTATCTGCTCTATATGACTACATTTGCATTGTCATTTTATTGTTCACTCCATGAAATTAATGTAATTGCCTTGAGAATTGTATCAGGTTCATATGGAGGCTGAAAGAAAGGCAATGTCGGGAGATGCAAACATGCTGCCAGCTATTAATTTTCATGAAATAGTTACATATAAAATTGGAACCAAGGTATTTAAGATGGGTAGCTTTGGCTAAAATATTAGTTGTTCAAGATGCAAGAAGTATTTTTATGTGTTTTTTTGTAAACAATATACTGCAAAGATGATTCAAATTAAAACAAAAAAACTCATGTATTGAGGTCAACCTTGCTAACATGCATGTTTGTTGTGGCTTCCCCACTTGGTCACTTATCGTTGAATAGCCTGAAGTTATTAGCTCCTAGTTTGAGTCATTAAAATTCCTTGCAATGCGAGTCTTGTCAGTTAGGGAAGCAATATCGTGTTTCTTTTGCTCCCAGAGTCAATAAATGAGCATTTGGTCCTTTTCATTTAGTCCATACTGATGTTTGGTGTTTGAACCGTGTAATTTTGAAATTGCATTTTCAGTATTGTCATATTTATTGATAATTATTCTCAAAATACATGGCTTATTTATTGGAAGATTAATCTCAGTTGTTTTATATCTTTTGTCCTTTTTGTGCCGAAGTTCAAACACAGTTTAACACGCTATCCGCATTCTCTGAAGTGATAATGCTAGAAAATACTTCTCTAAACTTTTTCTGACTTTATGATTGCATCTGGTATTATACATTAGTCTTCTTGTTCTTGCACTCCACAATAAAATAGAGTAGCTGAGCACAAGAACCATCATCTTTTTGAAACTGCTTGTTGCCTCCTTTTTTTTATATGCAAGTTTCAAAGTCATTTGGAGTGATGCAGTCCTCAGTGCATGTTATCTTATCAATCGGATGCCATCATCTATCATTCAAAATAAATCTCTTCACTCCCCTTTCTTTCCACACGAGTTGCCTTTTTCCACTTCTTCCACATCTCTTTGGGTGTGTTGCGTTTGTTCTTCCACGTCTCTGTACTTCTTCATTTATATTATACATATTTTTGTCTCAACTTAAGAAAAATTTAGCAGCAAGACCATACCTTAATCGGAAGAGCATGTACTTTTTTAGTTTTAAAGTTTGGAAATGATGATCTCATTATGGAACAGTATGAAACCTCTAGAAATAATATCATCAAACAATAATTTTGAAATGATGTTGGTAACTACTTTTTTATATGTATCGCATTCAAAAGATACAACTTAAATAAAGTCAACGAAGTCTTATCTAACTAGTAACGGTTCACATCTTAAATGCTTCCGTGCCACACCTAAATTATTAATTAAAATATTCTATTTAATTATCTGATATATCCTAAATAGGCATGCTAACGTTCTCTGTCATTTTCTATGTTTTAGTGAAGGTTGTAAGTCATTGAGAAAGAAAAGAAATACATGGGTGTAGACTAGAACAGGATCCTTGGCAATTGACACTTAGTTGCTCTGCCATTAAATGCTTAAGCAGTAATCTGAAAATATGTGTTGGAAGTTTTTGATTTAGATGGAGTTTAATTCGTGTCTAACTTTGTAAAATTGAGCTTAAACTTCTAGGGCAGTAAACTTTTCATAAACTTTGGAAACTTCCATATGTTTGAATTGTGAAAGAGATTCTATCTTCTTGTTAGTAAGTTGGCATGTTTTGCATCACACAATTCATTGCGTCTTCCATCAAGACTGGTAAGGTGTGAAGCATAGATGAATTTCTAAATAGGAGCTGTTTTCTTATTTGTTAACAAGTCTTTAGCTAAAATCAGTTTGTTTGGTAAAAGGCAATAAACGTAATAACTATCAATAATGCATCAATAATGCGTTTGCATCCTCAATTTAGCATTAGTCTCTTTCTTTGAACCCTAGTGTTATTTTGAGCAGGTGATTTGTTGTTTGGAAGGAGCTCGGATTGGCATACAATATGAGACGTCTTTTGCTGGTAATTCAACAGAATTATCGCTAATTTTAAAGGTCTAGCATCGTGTACATTATTCCATGTCATGTTCCAAAAAAATTCTGCGAGATTCTTTTTTCTTCTGGGTAAGCTGGCCATCTGCCAACCCAACAATATAATGAGTAAATTCTATTGTATGTTTATGTAATGCATATAGATGTACTAGCATTTTCCTTGGCAGATCTTTTTGAATCCTTGGGGCTTTGGAAGAAAGTAAAGATATTTCAATGCTTTTGGCTACACAAAGTGGAGTTGTGTTTATTTTATTTCTTTGTCTGTGTTCTTGATGTCCCGAGCAAAACTAGTCAATGATACCACTAACATGAGCACTTCTGATTGTTACTGGTTGTTTGCCATTAATTGGGTGGTGGAATGAGTCTTAACAATGCATTCACCTCACTTGTATGATATTTTCCTTTGTTTCTTCTGCCTGCTTGGGGGGACTTTTTTTTCTCCCCCCCGGGGCATGCGTGTTGGGGGGGAGGGGTTTGAGGAATAGAAAGTGTTTTCTTGCATGTGACATTACTTTTGTTTAGTGGAAAATTTGCCCCTTATATTCACTGCTATAATGATCTGAATATCTTTATTTGTTTATTTATTTTTATGTTTTCTGCTGCGAGCTCTTGGTAAGAGTATTGATGAACATTTAAATTAGTCAACGTCTTGCTTGTTTCCATACAAAATTCCAAAAAGTCAAGGCCTGGATTAATCCTTCTTTCAGCTAATGACATAAAATTGAAATAAAAGGGTGGTCCACTGTGCGAGGCTTCCCAGGCAGGGTTTGGAGATGGACAATTTATGCAAGCTTACCTCCAGTAACTGGAGGGATTGTCTCCAAGTATTGAACCCACAATCTCTAGGGCAGGAAGGAGCAATCGTACCGTTGCACCAAGGCTAACCCTCAGTCAGATTTAGAGAATAAAAAAAAAAAAAAAAGGGCAGCCCGGTGCATAAGCTCCTGCTATGCGTGGGGTCTGGGGAAGGGTCAAACCCATTTTTAGAGAATAAATTAAAAAAAAAAAGAGAAATTAATTTTCAATCTATGCAGGATGTTTGACACCTTGGGAAGTTATCTTATTCCATTCTCCCAAATAAACTACCAGATGCAAAAAAGGAGCTACTCGTGAAGCCTTCCTCCTCTTACTCACTTGAGCCTTCACCTATTAGAGTTATTAGCTAATAGTTTAATACTATTACCACCAACTATGCAGATCCTTTGCCACCCCTTGGATGGACCCAAAGCATCCCAAATATGGTTAAAATAAGGCCCAGTGATTCGCAATTACAGCATAATTAAACAAAATATGAGGTATAGATTCCCCATCTTTCTTGCATAACTTACGCCAGTTAATAAGCACTCTGTGCCTTTTACTTAAATTGTCAAGATTGGGAACTTTCTTATGTACTGTACAACACAAAGTGCCACATTTCATAAGCACTCTGCAAGACCAAATCTTTTTCCAAAAAATGGTTTGCCACCCCATCCTTCGCAAGAGCCATAAAGGAAGACTTCACTTCAAATAGCCTATCACAAGTGGTTCCAATGCCACATCTCACAGGCAATCCACTAGACAAAATCCTTCTCCCAAAAAAAAAAAGGTTTTTGCCACAGGAGTCGTATAGGAAGAATTCACTTCAAATGGCCTATCACTTGTAGTTCCAAATATCTCTTCCTTTATAACTCCTTTTAAGCAAAGCACCTGCAATAACTCCACAAACTCTGCAACTCCCCAATCTTTCAAATTATGTCTAAGAGTAATGTCCTAAGACACTTCTTTTTTGACCTTCTCCACATTGACTGCAATTGATGCCTTCTGATCCATGGCCAAAGAAAACATAACTGGGAAGGCCTTCTCGAAACTAGTCTCCCCACATAACTTATGACTGCATAAGTTTATTTTATCTCTATTCCTGCAAAGTCTTTTCAAACAAATGAATGCTAAAAGTCTCCTTTCACAAGCATCTGTTGTAAGATATTGTTGTTTTGAGATAAAAGGGGAGCATTTTTAATCAATTTAGAAGGTTTTCGTGGCTGAAGTCAGTAAAAGACATTTACAAATAGTTAGATCCTTCTGCTGGATATCCCCGTCTACTAAGCAGTTGGGAAGTTGATCCGTTAGTTTCTTTAATTTTTCAGGGGAACCTTGTGAGCTGTACCACTGTGTGCTTGAGAGCAAGTCTTTTCTTGAAAAAATGACTGTTCTTGAGCACACAGTTCCTTTCTTTCTGCCAATACGTGAAGCAGAAAATGATCTTCTCTCTTCAAATGCAATGGTGAGGTTGCTTTTGCTTATTTGAAGCATATTAACTTCTATAAGTTGGTTATAACAAAAATGTGCTCAACCTAGCATCTTAATGCTTTTATTTCAGAAATTTATTGATCACGTTGGAGACCTGCTTCAGGCTTATGTGGATAGGCGAGAGCAGGTAGGAGGTTGTTTTATT
Organism: Pouteria glomerata; assembly: GCA_035590655.1. Lineage (NCBI taxonomy): Eukaryota > Viridiplantae > Streptophyta > Magnoliopsida > Ericales > Sapotaceae > Pouteria > Pouteria glomerata. The sequence goes on from JAVXUM010000036.1 coordinate 9,158,220, forward strand.
TTAAAATGCATTGAACAGTCTAGTATTTTATCATGAAAATTAGTTACTGCATCGTGGAACAAACAAAGACGCTAAAACACTGGATTTCTCCTATTTAACCGAAAAAAAAAAAAAGAAACACTAGATTTCTCCTAGTCTATGTTATTAGCAATTATTCTGAAGCAATGCAGGACTTGTACAAGGTATAAGAAGAAAGAAGCAAAAGAAAGTAGTATCCATGGGTCCAAAAATGAATTCATATGTTCAGTCCAAATGTAGTTTTTTCCTTTTTTTTTTTCCGCTGTTGAAACATATGGATAATTTTCAATACGTATTGAAACTGTTGAAATGTTAGTGTTGGCAATAATGGAAAATTCCAAAAGAATGTAGCTATTTTAAAAGAAAAAAATAACGAGAATTTGAAGGATTAGGCTTAAATACACAGCAAAATATTTTTTTTTTTTTTGAAATGATAAGTAAGTATATTAATCTAGCATCAACTGATGCTAGAAAGTTTACAATCTTAAAGACTACCTCCTATTTCTTCATACTATCAATAAACATGAGGAAAGCATTTAGATCACAATTATTCCTTTCATCACACCATCCTAACAAACAAGAAAGAAAAAGACTTTTGGAATGCAAAACATTCATAGCTGTATCCTCAAAGACTCTCCTATTTCGTTCCTTCCATATCAACCAGAATAAGCAAAACGGAATGATATTCCAGATTCTCCTCTTTCTTCGTCCCATTGGTTGTCCCCACCAAGCTAACAAGAATTTTTTAAGACTGTCTGGAAAGCACATCTGAAACACTCCTCCATTTGATACACCCGGTCTGAATCCTGTGACTTACATCAGTATCAATCCCTCCATCCTATTGTACCATAGATCCCAGGTATCTAAAGTTTTCTTTCTCTACAATCTTTTCCATTAAAATATTTGTATAAATTTTTCAAATATACCTTCAATTACCATGCAGCAACAGTTGACAATACTATACTATACCAGTTGGAAAATGGTACAATGTTCCATATTGCAATTTGTACTGGTCCATACCACAATATTTTGGATTGTACCACAATTTTTTGAACTTTCAGTGTCTCATATTGAGTTTTTTTATTTTTGTTTCCTAAACCTTATAAATGACAAAATTCTTCCAATTTCTTACCCAACAACTCCACATAGAGAAACTTTTTCTTTATTTTGTTGTTTCCTTATATAAAATGTGAAATAGATTAAATTAGTTGTCTTAATCAACATCAGTATGAAAATATTAAACATGTTATTTGTAACTATTGTTTTATACTTAAAATTATGTTTTATACTTATTGAACAATACATAAACTTTCCATAGATATTTTTTTATAAATATACAAATTTTTATAATGATAAAACCGAAATGGCACACCAAAACGCATCGTACTAATAACAAAATTTATACATTATGCAGTAAGGGATTTGCAACAATGCTGCCGTGCTTATAGCTGCTCACCGCATAGGGCTTGAACAAGAAAAAAAAGACCAATTTGGAATTTCCAACATATTCACTTCCTCAAGTACTCAAAAGCATAACATAATAACAAGCACAACAGCTATAGTAACCGTTAAACTGATTGTAAATAAAATAACAGCAGGATAATCCTACAAGCAAGAGATGATATGGCGTTTGGCTAACAAGAAACTGGTTTTTTCTTTTATCTTCAATAACCAATTTCAAATTCACAACCTACTACAAATAACAGATCAGCATATAACAAAATAAAATGAAGTAAAAGATTTACCCAGAAAGTACAATGACATGATGTTTGTCTATCCCCATGGAGTCCATAGAATGAGTTTCAAAAGCTGTTGGGACCTGGAAGTCACATAATTTCATGGTCAATAAGAAATATTCCCACACAGGAACAAAGTAGGATTTGCATATAGGCCCTCATTTCCAATTCAACATTAAATTACACTAAAAGAAGACCAAACTGTTTATTAATAAACAAGTTGAGGCCGCAGGAAACCAGTGAAGGTTCTGGGTTACCCCCCCCCCCCAAAAAAAAAAAAAAAAATATGTTTATTAATAACCATATAAGATGTGACTTGCCAGAAAGAGGGGGAAAACCAAATTAGATACTTCATTGACATGCATAGATAAACGGGGAGGGGCAAAAACATGACATTCAATAACCAAAAAACCTAAATTCAAAGGAATAAATGGCCAGATAAAGTTCATCAATTAATGCTTTGTCGGAAAGTGTATAGCATCTGTGCAACTTTCATTTGTACATTAACAATTAAAAGTTAAGATATGAAAGCTAAATAAATAATAAGCCCCACACAATTGTGAAATCTACCAGTCTCCTGAACTAGCAATATATGCATCATATAGCCAATATGGTTCCGCAAATTGAAGCATATGCCATGTTCCCCAGGAGCCTAGAATCTACATTTCCGCATTTGCCAGACCAGAATGTCATACAAATAAAATAGTGAATCTTGAGATGAACAAGTAAATTAAAAATGTACAATGAGATATTTTATTTACCAATGTCATTAACTCTCACTTTCTAATTTCTCAAAGGAAGACCAAAAAAGGATATAACTACGTTGGGGTAGATTGCAAAAACAAAAATCAGAAAGAAGAAAGAGTAAATTGATTACCAAGGGCATTTCTCCCTCTCCTTCATCTGCAAGAATGTGCCCAGTTATCAGGAATAATGAGTAAAGCTCTTCCAAAGTTTCTATAAGACCATTTGTGCCTCTACCCTACACGCAACATGAAGAACTTCAAGAAATGAGCAACTAGGATCAAGAGAGCAACTAGGATCAAGAACAGCAACTTAATCATGGAACCATAAAATATTAAACAACAAATGTCCAGAAATTATAAGACAAAGGTAGCATCATAAGGATCTGAAAGTTTAGCTATTAAGAAAAACAAAACCCACCAAATCATGCGTGTCACTGTGCAACCAGTAAAGCAATGAAAATATCACTTCAATGCACTGAGAATAGAGCGTCTCAAATATATATAATATAACAGCAATTACAATTTCATTAAGTGATTACTTGGAGGCAATCCAACATCAAATGAAAATTATACTACTGCAAAACTGCAAAATAGCACAATTAGAACAATCTTAGAGTCCTCGAAGGGAAAGAGTAACTAACTAGCAATCTGGGTGACTAATTTGATTATCGCTTCTGTTCCTAAATTTCACATATGTGGAACTCTTATTACGGCCGAAGTTTGAAGGTAAATCCGAGCTCAAACTGAGATACTACTACCATAAAACCCCAGAACTACACAATTATAGTAATATAATGAAGGGAATGTGTGGCAAACTATTGATCATCGCCTATTCCTACATGTTGCCTATGCAAAACTCTTGCCATGACTCCCTGGATGAACTGACCGTACCCAAAACCGAAATGAGAAACAAATCTGCAGAGGAGCTTGTTTTGGACCACTAAAAAATGAAAAACGAAACAAGTTATAGATGCACCCATTGTTTACTGTTTAATTGCACTATAGGCTCCAAGAGTCAAAAAAACTTGAAAAAAAAAAGTGCCTTTACATTCTATCATCCATTCCCATTTACAAAGGGAAAAAATTAAAGCCTTAACAGAAATTTTAATATCCATTAGTAGCTAGAGATTTTGGCGATTGCTCCTCCAAAGTCATGAATCCAAAGGTGTGATAAGGCCCAGAGCAATTGGTGCATTTGACATGAGTGATTCAAGTTCCTTGTATTCAAAGCATGTTTCAAAATAAGAAAATGTGCCATAATGCATATGGATTTTTAATGGGAGCTGCACTCTAAAACGTGCATGGGACACAACCATAGAAAACCTTAACTGCCATGTGTCTGCAAAGAAAACGGCTTCTTCCCCTCCAAAGCAAGAATGATAGGGGAAAAGCATATTTTCAGTCTTTCAACTGAACTTCTATATTGATAGTCATGGACAACAAGATCAATCTGCAAAATGACACAACACAATTTCTGCATCCCTCTGTCATTTTATGTCAAGTAAGCATTCTTTGCTATATATAATACTTTTTTTTTTTTGGATGCCACGCCACACATTTACAAGATATAAAATAAAGAAATGAAAAATACAAAATTTATGTCTTCAATTTTTCCATGAAGGACATAAAACCAATTAAACATGGATTTATAACCACCAACTTCCCTAACACCCCCCCAACCCAAAAAGAAGGGGGGGCGCGAAAACAGAAAACCAACATTACAGTGTAGAAGAACAATTCCTTGTCAATCTATGCAACTGCAATTGAACGTTAAGAAAAATTCTGCTATTCCTTTACATCCAAATCAACCATGACATGCGAAAAGGGACAATTTAGCATGGAAGAATGTGTTCTTCCCCCTAAAAAACAAGTAAGTACACACCAAGCACTGATCGAAAGAAAGCATATAAACTATCTTTGGTAAATTATACTTTACAACCTTCCATTTTGCACAGAATCCCACTTCAGGATCTCATTTTTTTAATTATAATGATTAAACCCTTGCAATTCCAATTTCTTCATCGGGAGCTAGGATTACTCTTATAAAGAGTGTGTTGTCGAGCCTTCCAACTTATTATTTTTCTCTATATCCTGCCCCTATGTCTGTCATAAATGAGTTGGAGAGATTACAAAGGAATTTCCTATGGGGTAGGAGTGATAGAGCATTCAAACATAATCTAGTGGATTGGAGGGTGGTCTGCAAGCCTTTACATGCGCCGGGGGGGCGGAATAAGGAAGTTGAAATTGCACAATGAAGCTCTAATGGGGAAATGGCTCTGGAGATTTGCACAAGCGGAATCTAGTCTTTGGAAAAAACTGATTGTGTCAAAGTACGGTATGGAAAAAGGGGGATGGAGAACTGATTTGGGTTCATCTAATATTGGAGCAAGCTTATGGAAATATATTCGCAAGGCATGGCCCAGTTTTGTAAGATGCATTTCTTGGAAGGTTGGTAGGGGGGACAGAATACAATTTTGGCATCACAATTGGCTCCCTGTTGGGAATCTTGCCGATACATTTCCAGAAATTTATGCGCTTGCTATGGATAAGTTTGCTTTAGTGTCTGATTATTGCACTGGTTTTGGTCACAGTGGGGTTTGGAATGTGCAGTTGAGGAGAAGGCTGAATGATTGGGAGGTGGATAGTTTTTATACTCTTATGGAGTTACTCTACTGTAGCTTGTTGAAGGATTCGTCTGATTTGTTGATATGGGAGCAGTCAAAGAATAAGGAATTTTCAGTAAAGACTTTTTATAAGTTTTTATTGAAAGAAGAGAAGGATGATTTTCCATGGCTGAATATATGGAGATCCCCGGTTCCTACAAGAGTCATT
>JAVXUM010000036.1:9171797-9182390 GCA_035590655.1 Pouteria glomerata
TTATTTATTAAAATTAATTTTAGTTATTTAATTTCTTTATCCACCAAAGTCTTATTATGGGAGATGTCATACTATATACCTTCAAGTAATATTTGTAATATATACGGTAAGTGACACATCCTATTAGAATATCTTATCGCATGTTCAAAAATAAAATCAAATGCAAATTGTACTATTATATGAGGATGCCATATCCTATTTTACCCCTTATCCCATTGGAAAAAAAAAAAGTCTTAGTATAAGTTTGTAGGTAGATAAAAAAATGTTAAGTATATAGAAATTTATAGATTGAGAGATGAACAAGATAATAAATAATAAAAGAATAAATCAATTCTTCTTAAAAAGAAGAAAGAAGAAGAAAGAGACTGAGAGGAAAAGAAAATGGAACCGCAACTCATTTAGGTGATAGTGTGATCAAGGTTTAGGAGTAATTTAAAATATATTTAACATTTCTCTTATTTAATACTTCATACCACAATTGATAATTATTCAATTGTCCTGGGTTTTGTATTTACAATTGCACAGTTAAAGTATTTTTAAATACGAATTTAATTACAAAATGAAAGGGAATGAATATTTATACAATTATTAAAAAGTAAGAAATATTTGTTTGATTATTTTGGGAAAAAAAAAAAAGAAGTGAGGCGCTGTAGAAAAAGGGGTTTGCTATATTATATGAAAAGAAAAATATTATTTCATTCAATGCTATATTATTTATATGAGAAATTTTATTAAATATTTTTAAATAAGCATATTATTTAGAAAAATATATATACTAATAATTTTTTTTTATTATATAAATATTATTTTTTATTTAAAAAATAAAAATTTAATGTAAAAGTGACAAATAATGAAAGTTAATTAACGTAAGTTAAAAAATTAATGAAAATTCAATTTTTTAAGGATAAACTAAACACCCGTTTTAAAATTTTTATAAAATTGAAATTGATATCTGATAGAAATATGGATACCGTGAATACGGTTCAATTTCGAAAAAAGAAAGTATAAAGTATAGATGTGTTTTGAGTTACATAAAATCTGTATAAATTTATAAAAATAATATTTCATATTTTATACAATAAATAAAAAATTTAAATTTTCTAATTTTTTAATTTCTTTTGTAAAAATTTATAAAGTTTCTTAATATTTTATTTTACATCAAACGGGCGTGCAATCTATTTGATTGTGATTATTCAACGGTTCTGATATTCATATATATATTTTTTTATTTTACCCCCAACTTCAACCCGACCCGGAATTGGAGAGAATCCAAACCCTTTTCGCTGCGTGATTGAAAAACAACGCTTGACCCAAGAAAACCCTTAGTCGCCCTCTTAGCCATCTGGAGCCTCCTCAAGGTTGTGAGAGAGAGAGAGAGAGATAGAGAGACTGGGAGAGAAGAAGTGAGAGAATGGCGAACGTAGATGTTGAAGCGGTGGACTTCGAGCCGGAGGATGACGATCTCATGGACGAGGACGTCGCCGTTGACGTCGACGCTGCTTCGCCTAGGGCTTCTCTACCCAAGCTCAAGTCCGCCATCACCGGCGGCTCCTCCTTCGCCGCCAATGCTCCCAAAAAGACCAAAGGCCGCGGTTTCCGAGAGGAGGCTGATGCCGATCGCAACACCCGCTTAGCTGGTCGCTTCGACTCGCTCGACTCCGAAGGCGGGCCCGGTCCCGAACGATGTCAGTTCTCAATTTGTCACTCTGTCTGTGTGTGTGTGTGTTTTTTTTTTCCTAATTTATCAATCTACTCTCTATATTTCTCGGGCTTATATTGATTCCTCTACTTTTAATCAATATTGGAGATTTATTATCAAGCTGAATACCAGGAGAAAATAGAAATAAAAAAGAACAAAACATTGAAGCGTTGCTCTTTAGATAATCATACTGCCTGTGCTTGTTACCTTATGGTTTATGGATTTCGCCACCTCTCTCTTTGGTTTCTAAGAAGATGAACTGGAAATTTTGGTTCTGGGGACACCCTTAGTTTTAAGTTTGAGGTGATGGTTCTTCGATGTCTTGTTGGTCATTGAGAAGGAATGTACTTAGAATTAGAAAGAAAATGGAAACGTTGGGCATTTTTCTTGTTTAGATATACGAAAATATTGGAGCAGGTAAAGGAATCACTTAAGGCTACTTGATTTAAATTTTTTTGCATAAGTTAGAATGAGGAAAAAATGGGCCGCCTTGTTGTGAAACTAAGGTGGTGTTTAATAGAGCTAAGGATTTATCATTGGAAATTGAAGTTTTTAAGAGTGAAGACCTTGAAGTTGTAGACCCAACAAACTTTTATTTTATTATTTCAATTTTAGCAAAAGAAACTTGTGATTATTAACTCAATTCACTAGTTGAATTCAAAGTGTATTTGAAAACTATTAGGATTTAAGAAAGTGGAACCTATCATTTCAACGATGTGCTGTAATATGCTTTTGGAGTCACTCTCAATTTGAAGCCTACTCGTAGTTTCAAATGCCTTAAATGAATTTCTTACCTACTTTTATGTATAACTGCTAATAACATATTCAATTTAAATATCAAAAGAAAATGGATAGAGGTAGAGGAACAAAAGAAAATTAAAAAAACAGAAAACCAAGAAAGAAAAGACTAGGAAGTGAAAGAGAATAGAATAGAGGAAAATCAAAATTGGAAAAGAACAAGAAATGGAGAAGAAAACACATATATTGTGTATGTGCCTCCACTGGTAGTTTTGTAATTGATGTTTTCTCTGTGACTTGAACTATTGCATGTTGAATTTGTTTGATGGAAGCAAGAACTTCATAACACTCCGAGCTGAATAACATAGTTACATCTATGTGTGCTTTGATGTGTTTATTAGCATAAAAATGCATGTTTCATGCTCCATTTCATTATGTAAGCATACACAGTACCATTCTCATGGTTTCTACCCATCTTATGTTGTGACAGTTGGAAAACAAAAGCTGCTCTCTCATACACCAGAATTTTTTTTTATGAAGGACCTTTCCACTTTGTGGTCTGCTTTTGTTTTTATCCTCCTGAAATTCAGTGATTAAGATTGCTAAATAACTTTGATGTTTATTGAAAACATGTCTTCCCATTTGAGAGTATTATTTCAGTTTTCAAATTCCCTAAATTATTCGCGATGTGTTTTTACCAGCTTTGTTGAGTAATGAGTGTGAGCAAAACCCGTTAGTTTCATATTCTAGCAAAAAGAAATAAATTTGAGGAAGAGAATTGTACTATGGGACCACAGTAAGATTGGTGACGGGGCACTACTTCGTCTTCAGCTTTTTCATGAGGTTGCCAAACGTGTCCTTGATTTACAGTAGGTGCATGAAGTGAGTTCCTTCCCTAACTTTGATATGCCTTTGCAACTCTACCCTTCCGATCACCTGTGAGGATTTTTTTTTTTAAATAAATTAATGGATCTTATTGAAGAAGGAAAAAAAGGTAAAGACATTAAGAAAATGCCATCATGAAGTTACAAAAAGCCACCTTAACTATACCTTGGAAAGTCCTCTTGTTTCTTTCTCTCTAAAGGATCCAAAAAAACACAAAATGAAGCTTGTTTCCAAGCCCCTCGTCTAGTTGGGCTCAGGGTGCAACCCCACCAAGACATAAGAAAGTCCTTGATATCTCTAGGGAAGTATCCCTTCACCACAAAACTAGAAAGCAACAAGTCTACAACTCCTTTGTCCACTGACATGAATAAATGAGTAATAGATTCCTTCTGACATTTGCACGATGTGTATCTATTAACCAAAACATGCCCCTTCGGCAAGAGATTATCCAGAGTAGGAATTCTCCATCTAATCATGCACCATATTAAGAAAGCTACTTTAGGAGTTGCCCCCCCACCTTCCAAACCTTGGCTCACGGAAATTCCACTCCCTTGCTATTTGCAATACCTTGTAGTAGAACATACCCAAGACACTGAATCTTCTCCCCCCTTGAGTCTTGTGGCGTACAGAAGCTCCATTAACTGAACAAAGCCCTCTAGTTCCCAGTCTTGATGATTTATTATGAAATTCACATCTTTTTTTTTTTTTTTTTGGGGGGGGGGGGGGTCTTGAGCTACCCTAAATCTTGCTATAGATGCATCCTTGTTGATTGCTAAGTTGACGATATAGACAAACGGAGCCCAGAATCTTCTCATTCTGCCCGATCCGAACCCATTGACCCAATCCATCCTCATCCTCATGATTTTTCCTAGATAGGAGCTGACGAGCTGCCCTTTGCTGATGCTTTGCCACTCATTATATCAGCCTCAGGTGACTCATTAAATCAGCCTCAGGTGCCTCGTCTGCTTGTGATCCTCCCATCATCTTCCCTAATGCTAGTGGTTTGCGATCTGTTGAACGACTGAAAGTCCCATTGATTCGTTCCACCACCGTCCGTCGTTCCTCCCATGGTGGATAATCGTAGATCGTCTCACCCACTTCAACTTTCACTGACGCCGAAAAGCATTTCCTATCTCCGTTAATGCAAACCTGAACCCACAGAAGCTTATTCCTCTTGTCGTATCTCTATCCACATACAAAAATCCACTGCAAAAATTTGCTATCCCTCCAAACGCCCCAGCATCCCAAAGAAACATTGGAAGGCTCACCAACCTCACCTAGACCCTCTTGCTCATCCCCTTTTCTCTCTCCTAGCACCCCCAACTATGCTATCAATCGAGAAATAGAGGAAGGCCCCTCAAACTTCTCCTCTCCAAATGAACAATTTCTGCTATCTCCTTTGATTGGAACAAAAATAAAAACCTTTCCTCACCCATTTCTTTCACTGGGACTTCGCCGGGTATGTGCCATCTCTGACCCACTACCCTCTAACCTCATCAATCCCAATACTTGTTTCCCTTGGGCCCCCAAACTTCCGAACAAAGCACAGTTCAAGTTTTTTGTTGCTTTCGACCACACCTTTTGCATCGTCCACTAACACCCTCTCTTCCAATCCTGAGCCCAGCTGCTTGAATTGAAGCCCAACCTGCCTCATACCGTCCACACCGCTGCTTTAACATACGATTGGCCATTGTCGATGACCGTTGATGCTTCCCCTTGTGTCGAACTCAGTTAGGGCTTCCGTAAAATCTCTCCAACCTTCCACTTCCTATTGCCAAACCCTAAAAAATTGTGGGGCACACATTAGTCCCCTTCCCACTAAGTTGCACTGAGAGCATTATTTTTGGTGTACTACTACAGAGTGCTTGCCACCTGTCAGAGGATTGTAAAGAATAACGAAAGGGGACAGGACTATGAAAATGAATTGTCTAGAGAAATTTGATGCATGTGACATGATGTTTTTAGCAAGGGTGGGATTCTTGAAAAGTTAAATTATCCTAATCTTGATTTAAGTTTGTAATACCATTTGCTGCTTGCAATCCCACCATGATTTGGACCTTTCTGAGTTCACAACCGGGGATGAGCCCCATCTATTCTCAGGTGTTGCCTTCCCTAGTTTTGGGAGAGGGAAACTTTTATGGAAGGTTTCGGAGCTGATGTGATTAATTATGGAGGCATTGTTGGTAGCCTAGTAGGATACTAGAATCATCATTACCGGTTTTTAGGGTGTGTCAGTTTGCATAAAACTATGTAACAAGCAGTTTTCTATTTCTACTTATGGAGCATGATTCGGTAATCTCATTTTTTTATTGATTACTGGTATCCCAATTTTCCGTGACTTATATATGGTATGAAATTTGAGATATTTTAGCTGTTCTAATCTCTTCCTAACATGTCAGTCTGGATATTTTGAGCACTTCATTCCTTGCTTAACTTCTGATTTTTATCTTTCAACAACAACAGTTGGGGTTTATTGATTTAATTATGATACAACTCATTGGCACTTCTCCTCCTTTTGTTCATAGGATAGTTCAAATGATTTCAAGAGTGCTTCTGGTTTATTTTCCATTTTGCTTTATTTTAACTGACACGAGGTGTTCTTATGTTGTGAGATTTGCATGCCTACTTTTCTTATTTATAGTTCAACCAGAATTTTATCTGCAATAAATGCGTATTATTTTTTATGTACAATGATATCATTTAAAGCTGGATGGCTATTTTATGATTAAGGTTTTGTATTGAATTGAAGAAGGTTAAAAATTGGCATGGTAGACTATAGTAGTCTTAATGAGGGTAAATTTTTACAGCCATTGAAGGGTGGATTATTCTGGTCACTGGAGTTCATGAGGAGGCACAAGAAGATGATCTGCAGAATGCATTTGGTGAATTTGGGGAGATAAAAAATTTACATTTGAATCTTGATCGTCGAACTGGATTTGTTAAGGTAAGATAATTTTTTATTTTTATTTGGTAATAATACAACTAAAGTTACACATGCTCTCGTAATTATGTTTCTGGGGAGGGTGATACTTTAGTTGTTAAGGACAATATTGTCCATTATTTGTGAACTGTTCTATTTTTGTTCTCTCATGGTTTTACCCTATGTTATTTAGACTTGGGTATAAGTGTTGGGTACGTGCACGATGTAATAGTTGGATCCATTAATTCTATTATTTAAGGATAAATGGATATGGGAAAAATACTCGTATGCTTTATAAGATAATGTGGTATTTATAAGGTGCCATTAGAGTATTTCATTTATAAAATACAAGTCCTTTGCATAATTATGTGCTAAAATTAAATTGCTAAATATGTTTGTATGGCTGTCAAATTATATATAGGACATTTATCCAAGTGTCTTTGTCCAAGTGTAGCATCCGATACTGGTGCATCATACTTTAGAAGAGGCTATGTAACATAAGTTTTACCTGTTTAGGCGTTCTTAATTTTGAGACTAGGTTCTGTTTGGAAATATGTATTGGATTTCTATTGGAAAATGGATTAGAAACCCAATGTTGCCCTAATAAATTGATTTTTACTCTGAGAAATGTTCTGAAATACTGAAGGTTATTTTTTTTTTCTAGTACCTCATTTTGTGCTGTGTTATACAGGTAGTGTAGAATTTTTTTTTTTTGGTTTTATTTTTAGTAATACCTATATCAAACAGGTTTGGTGGCTGAGGAACTTGAGCAATAACTTTTATTATTATGAAGATTGTTGATTTGTACATAGAAGTTGAATGTTGGTCGCTATTATCTTATGAATGCACTTCTTTTCCATTTTTTTTTCCTCCATTATCTCCTTGTGCCTTTCAGTACAAGTTGCGTGGGGGCTTTGCTCTTGTGGTAAGGTGGTTTTGTGAGATTATGATATGTCATGTGTTCAATGTCTGCATAACGAAACCCCAATAAAATATATAAAAATTAAATAAAACTAAAAATTAATTAGTAATTTGCAATAGGGTGTTCTTTTGCTCAATTGTGTGATGTGATATATTGTTCTACAGGGATATGCGCTAATTGAATACGAGAGTTTTGAAGAAGCACAAAAAGCTATTAATGAAATGGATGGAACTGAACTGCTCACGCAAACCATCAATGTTGATTGGGCATTCAGCAAAGGTCCATTTAGAAGGAGGAATATGAGGAGGAGGTATGTTGTAAAATATTTTGTGCCTATCAATGTGCATACTTGGAATCTATCATGGAAATTTCCTATGAATAAACAATGGCTTCTGAGGACGATGAAAAGTCCCCTCCCCCCCCCCCCCCCACCCCAAACACCCAAAAAAAAAAAATTATGAAGTTCATGGATGTGTTATTCTAAGCAGCACAAAGATGGATATGAGACAAAAGTATTACACAGATGCTAACAATGTAAGATAATGAGGAATGATAGGGGTAGTGGCAATGGTTAGAGGTGCTAAAGAATGGAAATGGCTATATTTTTAGATGGTATAGGTGATGAGAGTTGTTTGTGGGTTGACTTGAAGGGAGAAAATAGCAAAGAGAATGGTATGTCCTTGCAACAAAGCAAAAAGTAGGTCTGTCTATTTTCAAAGCATTATTGGGTTTTTAGTTACAAAATTACATTATGTGCATTACTGAAGGTACAATCTGCTTATGATATTTTGCCAATGGGTTAAACGCTAAATAAAGACCAGGAAAATTTTCATTGTTTGGAGAAATGTTTTGCGTGGGAGACATTTTCAACCTTCAGATAAATGTTACCACTTTTTTTTTCTTGGGGGGGAAAGGGGGGTGGGATGGCTTCATGTTGAATTTATTTAAATTTCAACCAAAAGTATAGACGTTGAGTCTACATGAAAGATCAAAATTTCGTTTTAGTCGGTTGTTTCAATTAGCACAGAATGGAAATGTTTTGGAATTTTGAAAACATTTGGAGAGTAATACAAAAGTATGAAAATACAAAGAAATGTTCAGAGGTAAGAAAAGGCTGGCAATTCATTACCATGCTTAGAAGGTAATTCCCTATCAATTGAAGTAGAGGTCACCAGTTTGAACCTATTGGTGTTGGTCCTAGTCCTGGTGGGGGGTGTGTTAGGAGCTCTAGGTATTGGTCCTACTGGACGTGGGGACACCTCTAGTGTAAAATAAAAAAGAAAATTAAAAAAGGTGGAGAATTTCCTCTTCTATAATGTGCATTACAGATTTTTAGATCAACCAAACACCATAGCATCTGGTAAATGTTTCAGGTGAAACAGAGAAGAGGTATTAGGAAGAGCATATGAAATGCTGAGGGAAAAATAAGAGAGAATTATAATGACTCCTTTTTGTCACTGTGTTTATATCTCTTCCAATTCTTACTGTTGACAATCATCTATATAACAAATTAAGTCATTGATTTGACATTTATGTGTTAGATTAACGATTGTTATTATACAAATCAGATCAACTGCTGCTACTTATTTTTTATTCCTGTGCCTTTGGCACGAGTAAATACTAGTTATATATAAGTGCAGTTTTGAATTTACAAATCCCTTTATTTATCTTTATTTCATTTTTTAATATTTTTGGTTGCTTGTAAGTCTTACCATTCAGTTATGAAGTTGCTGCCTCTTTTTGTCTATTATTACAGATCACCTCGAGGCCACCGTTCAAGGAGCCCCAGGCGGAGATTCTAATTGTGCAAGGGTTTGTGGATTCATGGAGATTGTAATTTGGGAAGAGTTTTTTTTTTTTTTGGTAATTGTGACTGATCATGTGTATGATGGTTATTCTGTGTTCACTGAGGATCCCGTTGCACCCTTTCTCTTGCTTAGGTTTACCCACCCTTCCTCCCCATTTCCTCTCTCCTTATATGATGAATGCCTTTTAGGTTTTTTTCGTCCGTACCATATGTTAAAATATTGTGGTGTTCAAGGATTTTAGGACAATTTCTGTTTGATATATTTTGTCAGTGGTGTCAATGGTATATGTGCAATGAATGTGAGGCTGTTCGGGTTATTTTTGGTTGTCTGCCTTTTTGTCTATCATTTTCACCCCCTCCCCAGTTGACCTAATTCTAGGGGAAGGTCTTCTTAATATGCAGGAGCTGCAAACGGGGGTGGTTATGGATAGTTTTAATGTGATATTTTTCGAAATTTTCTTTCCCAATGAAGCTACCAAGTGGATCTAAGAACTCCATTATTTTTTAGGCTGTGTGATTGGCGATAGAGAAAAATGAAAGAAAATGGTTTAATTCAAGGACGGTTCCGACTCCCAATCTATATTATTACGTAGATGTGAGAATTTCAAGGGTTGTTTTAATCGTTGAATTTCATCTGGAGTGTTTTAAAAGTCTCAAGTGTCATTAAAAATCGAAATTATGGAATTACGACAGTATTAACTAAATAATTATGTAAAATATTAACTTGAGTGATTTGAGCTAATAGATATTATCAGAATTGTTTTTTTATACTGTATCTCTTAATGGGTCTCTAATAATTAGGCAAGTTCAACGTGACTATATGTTCTGGAACGTGAATCAAAATTAGCTGAGAGAGATCTTAAAAAAAAGTATATTTCATTCCATATCCATTTCCAATTTATAACTCGACAATCGTAGAACTTAACTTTTAACTCGGGTTAATGATGAACTCAAGCAAGCCTATCTTAGCACTTTCCTGAACTTCTTCATGGATTGGGCTTTCAACTGCGCATCCCCTTTTTGTGGGTCAATATTAGTTCTGGGCTGTTTATCCAACTTAGCCCTCCGCCTCCAGAGTCTCTCCTTTGGTGGGGATGGGTGTGGAGAGGGGTGATCCGCTCGACCATTCGTACTCCCCGACCCACCCGGTCTTGAACTCCCGGCCCAGGTACTGGCTTGGAGCACCCAGACCCGGTAACTCGAACCTAGCGCCCCCCCCCCCGCCCCCTACCGCGTGGGCACGCGGTAGCTGAGCGCCAGGCGGAAGGCCAGGCCTTTTTCAATGTCTGGGCTCAGGGGCGTGGGGGCCTTGCCCAGCCCGATGTAGTCGAGCGTGGCGGGCCACTGTGCATCTTTGGCAAACACGTCGATGCGCCGCGTGGCGGAGTAAGCCACCGTGGCCCGCAGCGCCCGCCGGGACACGATCCAGGTGGAGCTGCCGTTCTCCTGCATCCGCACCACGCCGGGCCGGGCCCTCGAGCTCCGGGCCGCCGTGACGGCGACCGACGGCGCCGGAGGCGTGGCGACCGACCGGGTCCGTGCCCTGCGGGCGAACCCCCGCTAGAAGTCCGCGGCCGACTCGTGGCCGCCGACGCGGCGCAGGTGCACCCGGCGGGACAGCC
>JAVXUM010000036.1:9189972-9204551 GCA_035590655.1 Pouteria glomerata
GAACTAATGAGTTGACACAAATATCCATTTGCTTTGAAATTCACTATAATTATAAAATTTACACACATCAATACTCAAACAATAATTAGGAAAATGTTTTGGAATTATTTCTCTCATAATAATAAGTCCTAATATTTTTCAAATTTAAAAATATAAAAAATCTTAATATTAATTAGGCTTTGGACTAATTCTTTTTCTAAATTGTAATTTTAATTTACTTTACTCTCGTTGACTAATTTTTTTAGCTATAATTAATAATAATATTTTTAATTTAAAATTATTTTTATAAAAGTAATTGTGGTACTATCTATATTCACCATCTTATATATTCTATTTTTACAAATTTTTGATTGAAACTAGCCTTGTATGTAATATTTTTTTAAATTCTAATTTTAAACTTAAATTAGTCAAATTGACCATATATTTTTTTTTATAGAACACAAACTACAATTAATAATATTTTAAATTTATTTTATTCTTATAAAACCAATCAAAAACTATTATCAAGTCTTATGTTACATTTTCTATCCTCATCATTCTATTTTTTTTTTTTTATTTTCACAAACCTTTGAATAAAAATACATTTTTCTCATTTTTACTATACTATTTATTCTTATTCGCATAACTCGTACTTCCTTTTCTCCCACATGAGTTTATAACAGCTGTTCCTTTATTTTTTTTAATTTATAAAACTATTATGATTGTGACATGTGACCTTTATCAATGTAGTGTGAACTCATCAGTTTCTTAAATGAAATGTGCTTATTGGATCACTATATTTAAAAATTTTATTAAAAAAATTAATTTGAGTTAAAAAAAAATGATTTATTTGAGTTATTTTTATAAAGCATGAGAATAATTAATAAAAATAATATTTTTAATTTAAATTATTTTTTTAAATTAGCCAAAAAGTTATTTGAATACAATTCAACAGTATTTTTAACGAAGTTATTTTTTCAAAATGACTAAATGAGTAAAAAATTAAAAAATAAATAAAAGTGTATATTAAAATTAATAAACAAGTTGAATAAAAAAAATCGAGCCAATTAGGCAGATTTTGAGATATAATATATATTCTAGAGCAAATTTGAATTTTCAAAATTTGGTCAAATAAAGATTTATTAAAAAAAATTAGTTTTCATACAGAAATCCAATTTTAATCATCTCTATGATACAAATAAAAAATATAAATATAAGAAAATAATTCAATAACTATTTTATAAAATTATATAACTTTATTTAAACATTTCATAATATATTTAAAAGCTATTTTTGTCAATAAAAAATATTATACAGTCACACGTCGACACTAATATATATATATATATATATGTATTCGCTAGATTTTGCTCTTTTAATTTGAAGATTTCTTTTTTTATTAAATAATATTAAAAATCGCCAATCAACTTTGATCAGTTAAAATTTTGAATTATTTATTTAAATAATTTTTTCATAAATTTAAATTGCTACGTCATTTCCTTAAACTTAGATATTCAAAATTAATTTTTATTTTATTTTTATTATTGCTTACCATATAGCAGAGGGTGATTTGATATTATTATACTATAAATACTGTAATTGGTTCTCAACATTTTTCTTTTAATTTTTTTTTGAAAGGTAAAATATTTTTTTTTTAACTTACAAAATTCAAAATTTTAAATTGTTCCTCTTATTTATTAACATATTATAGGGGGCAAGTTAATTAACGTCATACCATAAATATTACTGATTTTGAGTTAGCTCACAACATTTCCTTGCGAGCATCTGCTTTTGATGATAATAGTAAATTAGTAATACTTTATTTTTCGACTTTCTCTATATTATTCTGTATTATATCTATATATGTAATAATTCGTGCTTTAACAGAGTTCATTAATATGATAACTTTTTAGTGGTTTTTTTGGGTAAAAATATGGTAATATATATTAGTAAATATTTAATAATTAAAACTGCATTAAATCGAACAAACGTGTTAAGAAAATTTATTTAGTGTACTTGTTTTCAACATGTTTTTTATTTTGTATTTTTTGAAAATAAAAAAATAACTCAAAATGCATTTGTAGCTTGTGCTTTCAAATTTTACTTTAAAAATTAGAAAACGAATTTCCGTATAAAATACAAATAATAAAAAATTATTTGGAAATTTTTTAACCCAAATAATCTCAAAACATAAAAAATAAAAAATTGTCAACTAAATATATTTTTAAAATATAAATCTCAAAATATAAATTAAAAAATAAAAATGTAAATCAAAAGCGACCTAATTAGTTTTTACGCCTATTATTAATAAATATTTCATTGACTAACGTTATCTTTAGTTGACTAATGTTTACGGCCCCGTTCAATTATTTTTAATACATATTTCATATTAATTAATTTAAAAATATTTCAAAATTTTAACTTGTTTTTAAAGTATATCTACTCCCATGAGATAATAATAGGTAACTCCGATAATAACTTAGATTCATTTTGAAAAATTTACATGGTATCCCAGCTTCTGACTACATAATTTTTTTATTTTTTTCAATTACCTAATTTACTTTATTATATTTTAAATTTCTTTTAAATCATCAGAAGTAAAAATGTTAAATTAATAAAAAGTTAAAAAATTATTATTTTTCTCTCCAAAAGCATGTCATTCAAAATTTCTTTTTAATCTTATCATTTTATTTTGATAAATTCAAAATTTTAAATTATTTATAATCTTTATCTAATCCCAATAGATAATAAAAAAATAATAATTATGTTTATCTAATCCAAGAGTCTGAAATAAATAAATAAAGATAACACGACATGATATTATTATTAAATTATTTTTTTTTTTACAAAATAAATTTCTACTTTCGACATAGAAAATTTTTTCCAACGTATAAATTATTAGTGAAAAATAAGAGGATGTATTTATGTATTTGCTAGTGATTGCATCAAACGTTTTTTTTTTAATGAAGAATTTTTTTTTTTTTGAGTAATTTTAATGAAGGAATTTTAACTACAAAAACTTGATAATTAAATTGTCTCAAAATGATAAAAAAAAATTATTTTTATATGAAAATTTTGTAATATCTTTTATTACTTTAACGAAAAAGACCCTCACTGTTAACCTTCGCTTGTGCCGCTCCAAATAAAAAAATATTTTAGTGTCAATAACTTTTTTAAGTTATTTAATTTTTGTAGTGAAATGATCTCCTGTCAATTTGACAAAAGTTAATGTTTGGACAACTTAGTAATTCAGTAAAATTAAAACTTTTTGTATTTTAAAAAATATCTAAAATACCAAAAGTTAAAAGATTTTTTTTTTTTTTTTTGGAGCATATTTTGCTCATCCAAACGGAATCTTATTTAACACAATTGAAAAATCTAAATGGCCACAGAATAAGTATTTTAATTTAGGCTATGCTTGATATAATAAAAGTATAAAGATTTAATATAAAAGTAATATATAATAAGAGAAGCGTTTGGTTTAAAAAAAATTAAAAAAAATTTAAAAGTCTTTTAAAATCTCTTAAAATTTATAAAATTTATTTTATTGCACGCATTCCGAATTCATAATTTACCTAGACAAATTTCAATGTTTCACTAAAAAAAAAAAAATTCTGAAAAAATATTAACCGAATGGGTAAATTTTTTTAACAATTATATTTTTCAAGTTAAAAACTTTCAAATGAGTACCATTATCGCTATTTTATACTATTTTTTTTTTTTGAATATGTGAGAACAGATTTGGAAAACTGTTTCTACGGTTTTATTCTGACGGTACAAAAATGTTATTATTCTTCTTCAAAAAATTTTGTTAGATGCCAAATACTTAAAATCAACTCAAACCACATTTTTTTCTTATTTTTTATCACTCCAAACACTACCAAGATTTAATTAAAAAAATTATAAAAAAATTAATAAATTTTAACCAACTAACCACTCTTCACTTAAAATTTAAGATTTGAATAGAAAAAATTGCACTTTTAAAAAATAATAAATAAATAATATTTTTGCATACACGCACAATCATAATCCCAAAACATTACTTTTGACTTATTTCGTGATTATTTGTATAAATTTTGATCAAAGTGATTATTTATTGTACGCATGAATAAAATTATAAAAAGTATTTATTAATTTTAAAATATGAGAAAAAAAAATCCCCATTGCACGGTGGGATTGGAGGGAAGGAAACTAGCTGGTCCGGTTGGCTGGTATGATTAATATTGGGTATAAATGTAAATAGAAAGATGTTTTATATAAAAATCACATTTTTGGCTACGGGTAAACGAAAATCTTTTTAAATTTTTAATAAATCACATCGCAGAGTACAGCAGTGAAGTTTTGTCAGTCCAATGCCAACCGAACGTGCACTATTCAAAAGGTACTGATCACACGCGCATCTGCAGCGCGTGTCCCAGTCTGAAGGGTAAACATGGGGCCCGTGAATTGACCCGATCTTGCTCTCCCGGTTGATTAACCGTTTCAGAGGGGGTGGGGCTCTGATAGTGCATCGATTGTGTAGAATATTTTACTTGCAACAAGAAGAACAATATTTATGTATATCTATAAAACTTTTTGAAATTCATCTTCCAAATAAATGACAAGGTATGAATTAGTAATTCCATTCGTCATGTAAAGACAATACCATACAATTCTAATTTTTAATCAAAAAATTTTGTAAGAATGATATTGTAATCTTCTGAATATATCATATTAAAAAATTAAATCGATCAAAATATTTTTTTTATTGCATAAATAACGCTTTTATATAAACTGTTTGGATTTAACTCAAATCATTTAAAATAAAATTAAAAGAAAAAAAAGGTTCGAAACAAAATTTTAAAATTGTAAAGAATTTAAATTAAATGAGTCACCAACTCCATATCATACAAGGTGGAACCCTCGTCCTAAGAGTCTTAACCGCCCTATCTTAAATTATGGTGGAGGAGGTAAATCGCAGGATGTGCGTCAGTGGTACAAGGAGCGGAGGCGGCCTTTTACCGTTTGTGTAATGTAAGGATCTGTAACCCTTTAGAGTCGAACCTTCGTGCACTCGGCTGAACACTACCTTACCTCCGTCCTTTCACTAGTTAACCTATTCCCGAGAGCAACTCTATATCATACAAAGTTGGGATATCGTTTGATTTAGTATTAAAATTTGAATTGAATTGTAAGCCATTAGTTTGTAAATTTTTGAAACCGCAATCAAATCGTTCAACTAAGAAATTGAATCAAATCAAATCACTAATTTTAAATTGATTCAGTTTGATTTACTAATTTTTTATAACATGACATATACAATATATAAATATATATTATTATTAAATTTAACTTGATTCATAATAATAGTTCTCAAATGATATATATTTACACGCTTAAAATTACCTTGAATTTATAATTTTGAATTAGAACTACTTGATCCTTAAAATAAAACATTATCTAATGAATGATCCAAATTAATTTTTTTATAAATTCAATTCCACAATTGTAACATATCTCCAAGTGTAGTATTTTTTATGTTTTATTTTTTAAAAACTTATACATTTAGCATAATATATAATATATTGATTATATTAATAGTATCAGTTGAGTTTGGCTAATCGATTTTTCAAATTATAGATTAAACTGAATTATTCAATTTTGAATTTTTAAAATTATAATTGAATTGTTAATTTAAAAAATTAAACCAAACTAAAAGAAGTGATTTAATTTGATTCAACTATCTGATTGGTTTAGATGTTTATATTGTCACGAGTGTAACATAAAGAGTGTTTAAAGTGAAAAAATTAGTATAAATTGATAAAAATTACAATCTTGTAACTAATGCATTGAGTACAAAATTTAAATTTTATAAAAATATGTATATATTTGTTGAATTTTGCAAAGCTTTATACGAAGCTATAAGAAGTAATTTGAAGTGCTAATTTAGGTGTAACATGGGCTCTATTATCTCACAACATAATCCTTTTTCTATCCCCCGTCCCTCTCGTTGCTTAGCTGAAATAGTCAAAGTTTTAAGACACAAAAAGTTCAAATTCAAATGAAACAAAAATGAACCCAATCGCAATAAGCGGTTGAAAACAAACAACAGTTGAATTATCATTTTCAAAGGCCAGCATCTTAGCAATAAGCAAGTTGTCACTGCAGAAGAAAACATGAAAAGTTTTAAAAAAGCAGGTTACCAACTCAATTTAATCTACTCAAACAGTCAATGAGACACACTATTAGCCGACCCGACCCGACTCGATTCATTTCCAATAATGCATGGGTATTCCATATTTGGGTCCCAATTGAGAGTTCAACATGAAAGAGGGTGGGCAAACGAATGCATCCTTGTGCAGGACATCTGACTCCACACACCCCCACTTAGCCTTGTTTTGTCCAATTCTGAAAAAACAGCCCCCACAAACATACAAGAGAGAGACTGGACTAGACAGAGAAAGTAGAGAGAGAAAGAGAGTGAGAGAGGGGTTTACTCTCCCCAAGGTTGCAGCAGAGGTTGCACTGTCACCAAAAGTTGTGGTTCCAAGTTTTAAAGAGCAGTGGGCAGCCCAACCGAAGCAATTTCTCCTACTCCGCCTCCCTCACCACCACCACCACCTCCTCCTCCAACCCACTGCCTCCACTTCTTCGGATCTTCTTGGTCTATTTGAACAACTATGGATCCTTGACTCCTCTAAAATCAAGGCGTTTTCTGAGTCTCTTCAGAACATGGTCTGGTCCATTTGAACAACGCTGGACCCTTGACTTACCCCCTCTCAAATCAAAGTGGTCTCTCAGATTCATGGGGGCACAAATGAAATGAAGTCCAATCTCCTATAATAATATCTATTTCTTTTGGGCCCCTCACGTGTATATATATGTACGTCAATATTATAACATATATATGGTATATAATGATTGTATAATATAGCACCAACCCATCATTGCCCTTTATACAAAGTTAAATCTTAGCCACCTTCCTCCTAATAATTCCCCTAAATAACAAAACTTCTCTCCTTCCTCCCCTCTCCTCTACTATTTCCTTCTCCTCCCTCCCGTTCTCTTCTCTCTCTCTCCCTCGCTTAAAACCCTAACTGGAGGATTTAAAGGAGAGTCGGAAACCAAGAGGGAGTGGTTGGAACACTAATCAGTTACTACCATGGATTCGCATGAGGCTACAAGGATAGTGTTCTCAAGGATCCAAAGTTTGGATCCAGAAAACGCGTCCAAGATCGTGGGTTACATACTCATACATGACCCAGGAGAGAGAGAGATGATTCGCTTGGCCTTTGGACCGGAGACTGTGTTGCTATCGCTCATCAACCAAGCCAAAGCACACTTGGGACTTTCGTCGAACACTTCATCCACACCGTCCACGCCCTCCGCTCCCTCGCCTTTCAACCCCTTGTCGAACCCCAGCAGACTCAACCCATTACCCCAGTCTTCGCCTAGAATCATCATCCCAAACAATGGGTTTCACATGAACCCGTCTTCGCCGTCGTCGCCGTGGTCTGTTTCTGGGTTTTCCGATCACAGAAGCCCCGGCAGTCACATGAGTCCGAGACCCGCCTCTTCATTATCTTACGCTGCGGTAGTCAATGGGGCCAGTAACGGCGCTTCTGGGTCGTTTTCGTCTCCCAGTAATACTTCGTTTTCGTTACAGCAGTTGTATAGCGACGCTAATCTTAACGATGTGCAAGATCAGTTTTCGTTTCTGGACGAGTCTTTGTCGAAGAGCGTGGATTTCTTGGATCCGATAATGAGCCCTAGTGGCCGGAGTGATTCGATTCTCTTTCCGTTTGGGAACACTGCTGGCAATTGGGCGGACTCCAGCGACTGCGGCGACAACCACCACTTCCACAGGCGGAGTTGTTCGGTGGGCGACGTCTTTCTTGGTGGTGGTGGTGGGCCTGAAGATAGTGGTACTGGGTTCGGGTGGAGACCTTGTATGTACTTCGCTAGAGGTTTTTGCAAGAACGGTAGCAGTTGTAAATTTTTGCATAGTGGTTTTGCCGATTCTCCCGATGCTTCGGCTGCCATTGTTGGTTCGCCAAGCAAACTTGACGAATTTGAGTTACTGAAGATGAAGGCGTTACAGCAGCAGAGAGTTGCTGCCTCTTCACAGCTTATGGCTGGAGGTCCTTTCCTGTACAACAAATGCGCCAACTTTATGAATGACTCGCCAAGGTAAGTAAAAGGAAATGACCCATTTTTGCCTTTGCATTGACTTTTGTGTGAGCAAATTTATTGATTCTGAGTATATATGTTCTTTTGGTCGTGTGTTTGGTGTGGTAATGTTTCATGTTCTGATGGTATTATCTGGCAGATGTGTATGTATATATCTATGTAACCAAAGGTGTGATGATAAAGTCCACTCTTTTTATCCTCTTCAGTTTGGATAGCGTGGAACCAAACCAAGCAAGCAGTTGTGTGAATCTTTGTTTGGTATTGGATTGATTTTTGATGTTTTCCTTGTGGCATTGTGCTGCGTTGTAGATCTGCTGCAGCTGCATTGATGATGGGGGATGAATTTCACAAGTTTGGTCGCTGCCGCCCCGAAAGGAATGATTTTTCGGGCATGGGATTGGGAGGAAATGCTATTTCTAGTTCTAAGCAGATTTACTTGACGTTTCCAGCTGATAGTACCTTTAAGGAAGAGGATGTTTCCAATTACTTTAGGTAATTGATTCATCATTGTTTGAATCTTTTTTGCAATTCAAAATTCAAATTAATAATTTTTCTTAGGAAGTTTTCTTTATTGATTT
This sequence comes from Pouteria glomerata, assembly GCA_035590655.1. Lineage (NCBI taxonomy): Eukaryota > Viridiplantae > Streptophyta > Magnoliopsida > Ericales > Sapotaceae > Pouteria > Pouteria glomerata. The sequence goes on from JAVXUM010000036.1 coordinate 9,198,699, forward strand.
GAAGCAAGTTTGGACCAGTGCAAGATGTAAGGATTCCATACCAGCAGAAGCGAATGTTTGGTTTTGTTACATTTGTGTACCCGGAGACTGTGAAGCTCATTTTGGCTAAAGGGAACCCTCATTTTGTATGTGATTCTCGTGTTCTTGTTAAGCCCTACAAGGAGAAGGGAAAACTTCCGGACAAGTAGAGACAATGACACTGGTTCTTTCTTTAGTTTTTGTTTGTTTTGCTGCTTTCATGTGTTAAGTTTGCCTTGCTGGTTAAATCTTTGATAGGAAGCAACAACAGCATCAGTTGGAGAGAGCAGAATTTTCGACATGTTTGAGTCCATCTGGGCTCGATTCTGGAGAGCCCTATGATCTCTCCATTGGTGAGCAAACAAGTAAGCTTACCATTTTTTTATTCTCCCTTTCATAGTTTAATTCCGACTATTCAAGCTTCTATACTTGCTTCTTACAGGACCGAGGATGTTTTACAATAGTACTCCAGAGATGATGTTGAGAAGGAAATTGGAGGAGCAGGCTGAAATACAGCAAGCCATTGAACTCCAGGGAAGAAGAATGATGAATTTGCAACTTATAGATTTGAAGAATCATCATCATGGTCATCAATTTCCGCCAAACACAGCACCTGGCTTTCCCATTCTCTCTTCTTCTCAACCTCACCTCCACGTTAATCAGGCAGTCTGCGAAGGTTAACTAATAACAATCTGATCTTTGCTAGTTTAATGTGGAATTTTAATGCTATTGGGTGAGCGATCTATATTTTTTCTCCCAAATTACAGATAATAACTGTAGCCCGGCTGCAGCCAATTCTCCAACTGTGGATGCTGAACAGCAGCATCATCAGTGGCAAGATGACAGCAGCAATATCTGTGACAGTGGCAACGTCAAGGGGCAACGTTCCAATCTTGAAGATGATCTCCATGAAAGGTATTGAACTTCAATTTCAGATGAAAACGACTGTTACTTGGGTAATAACATGTTTTGCTTTTACGCAGATTTTGTAGTCTGTCAGCTCTATATTGTTCAGGGTATACATGGTTTATCTTTAATGTTATTTCTCCTCGTAGGTTTTATTCAAGTGTAGTGTTTTTGTATTTTTAATTTTGTTTACATCTTGATAGCAGTTTAGAGCACATCCTCCCCGATAACCTCTTTGCTTCTCCAACAAAATCTGCCGGTGACCACCACCTCTCTATCTTCTCCACTGCTTCCGCAGAAGCTGATGATAGCACCTCAGTAACTACACTTTCATCTAACAATGTCCAAATGCCAAGGTACTGTTGCTTTTTCTTTGTGCGTCATACAAATGGGAGATGGTAATTTAAATTCGCATTGCTGTTTACACGTTTTTCTTCTGGGCGAGAAGCCATTGAAATGTAGGTAATAGAGGTGACTAGTGCCAGCATGCGGGGATTTGACTTAGCTCGGGTAAGAGACTTATCTCGTAATTCATGCAGCTACATTTTGTTGCTCCACAGAATTTGAAGTTGAATAGATTCTTGGTAATGTATGTTCCCTTTTTTCGGTTCATCTTTTGTGCAGAATGGTTGAGTAGCATATACAAGGAAGAAAAGTCGTCTAGCTGTATAGCCAAACTACTATACCCGCAACTAGTGAAAAAGATCTGTAAGGAAGGTCTCCTCAGGATTATTGTCGTCATCAATACCATACTACTTACAAAAATACATAATGCATACGTAAAAGGACAGATGAACTAATTTATGGGAGTGGGGTCTCTATTTTCTTTACTTCTGTACCCTCTCTGTAGCTGTGTGCTGGACCACACAGAACAATAGCATTACAAAAGAAAGCTAGCAGTAAAAACTCTTAATGTTATTAATTTGCCTTGTTTACCTTGTCCACACTTTATTGAGGTGAAAGTGGGGAAAGAAAAAAAAAATGAAAACAGGGGGAACAAAGAATGAAAAAATTGAAAAGAGCTGATGTTTCTGTAGAGGTGGAATATATAATTTTTTTCAAGAGCTGTCACCACCATGTAATGAGTACAAGGATGGGGATGCTTGTAACAAGGAATAGGGTTGTCTGTGTACAGAATATAGCACGACTGGGGAGCTGAAACAGAACTGTTAACTACTATACTGATAATGAAACCCCAATTTAGGGTAAGGAGTGGGAGGGCTGAAGTGGTGGTTGAGAGCTCTTCTTCTCTCATTTTTTTCCCATTCTCTGTTATTTTATTGCATTGTCAAGAGGATCTTTATCTCAATTAATTTGGGATTGAGGTTATGTAGCTTATCCCAATTAATTTGGGATTTGAGATTTTGTTGAGATGAGTTGTATTGTTATTGCAGAGCATCTGTCATCCTTTGGATGATCACTCAAAAAAAAATAGAAAAGGTCATAGAGTGGGAGGGAAAAAAAATGGAGAGAGAAAAGGGTATTCTTTCCAGTGATTAAAGTCTACTTTAGGGGGCCTCTTTTGTCTCATTTTGTGGTGTTTTTTTAGGTGGACATGAAAGGAGGGAGGGCCACATTGTCACATGGGGTGCTGACACCATTTGAATGGCATCTGGGTACCAAAACACTCCTTTCACTTTCAAGTCCTTAGCCTCATTCAGATTAAAATATATGGTTTTTTGGCCTTTTGTTTTATGGGTACTGCTGCTCTTTGGCATGCCTTTTAATTATGCTTGTGGTTGGTACATGTGCTCCTTTTTTGTGCTTTTGCCCTCCATTTTTGCTTAAAATTGCATTTTTTTACCAGCACTGCTCTGGACAAGCAGAAAGTACCAAAGTGGGGTGTAAATACTTGCTAACATTTCATAACTCAAAATGGTCACTGTTGATCCTGCTGCTTCTGACTCTTTTGATTCTCTTTTATACTCAGATCAAGGGGTAATAAAAGATCGCAACTGGGTGAAATGGTCCCAACCTTTTATGCATGCATGTGTGTACGTGTCTCTATGTAGTAAATTGTTTGCTGGATCATTGTTGATCCATTTTTACCGTCCAGTTGCAGGACTAAAGAATGATCCCCTCCTTTTATTTATTTATTCAAACAGTGGAGTCATGATCCTAGTTGTTGGAATTGGACGTTAAAAAAAAGTGTATCTATAAAGTTTATATATATATATACACACAAACCTTCAATGAGTTTTTATTTTTTAATTTTTAGTTGTTAATTTTTATTTTGAAGTGACTGATTAAGTCAAGGATGGCTTCACCCTTTCGCTGTCAGCAAAATATTATTAGTTGGCCGACAAGAAAGATGTTTAATTGATTAGAGGGGGCTGGAATCACATCTTTTAGTGGAATTAATTTTCAAGAAAAATGTTTAATTAATTGGGCAAAACTTGTCTAATGGACGTACTTCAATATTAAAATTGAGAGGGTGTTTGAGTGGTTAATGTTTAGTTAAAAAGTATAGTAAAAGTAAAAAATTTTGATATATAATAAAATTTAATTAGAAAATATTTTAAAAAATAAATAAAAATTGATAAATTTTGATTAATTAAACATTTCTTGAAATATGTTGGGTATTTGTTATGTATTGATACAAGTAGAAGTTTGTATAGTTAGTGTTCGTAATTCAAGAGATTATTTTTAAAATATGAAATTATGTGTCTTCATAGTATGTGGCAAAATTTTAGTGGAAGATGTACGGTGTCATTGCAATATCATACCTTTTTTTTTTTTTAATTGTATTATACAAATAAAAGGATGTATTATTATTATTATTATTATTTTATTTTGAAACTGGAGAGATTGCATTAATAAAATTAAGAGATATAACTTTTCCTACTAATAATAAAAGATAATTCATAAGGAAGGTTTACAATAAAAATAGAGAAAGGGAGTGAGCCTTTCAGGCAATTGGTTGCAAGGAAATGGGCTATACCTTTTGCTTGTCTTTTACATTAGGAGAAGAAGGAAATGGGCTATACCTTTTGCTTGTCTTTTACACTAGGAGAAGAACCATTGCTTGGAGAGTTGGCACTCAAAGATATCCTCTAAGATGGTTTTGATCTCCCATGGGGATTGAGGAGCTAAGGCATTAAGGGAGGAGATGATAGTTATTTAGTCGCATTTAAATATAGTTTTTGATAAATTCTAATGAGCAGTCATTGCATAAGCCACCTAAATTGCCCATGCTTTTGCAACTAGTGCAAAGAGAATTTTGAGATATCCATAATTGAGATTTAAAACTATACTTTGAGAGTTTCGAACAAAATGGCGTATGTTACAATTTGAGAAGAGAGACTAAACATGCTATCACAATTGAACTTGAGTTTCCTACTAATTGGTGGTTTTCATAAAGAGGGGGGTTGCCTTGAGGGGGTATGGTTGGTATTCTGATTATTAGAGAAAATGGTTTCCAAATAATCTTTTGAGGTGCAACCAGCTCAGATGATAGTTTCTTAGGGGATACAGGAATATTGTTGAAGATGAAATTATTTTCGGAATTTTAAATCTCCTAACAGATGTAGGCAATGGAGGAAAGGGTATTATTGGGGATGGGATTGGAATCTGAGATGCTTTTAAACAATTGAGCAAAATTATTAGTTGCTTAGAGTTCTACTTTGGAGAAGTTGCAGTTAAACTAAATACTACAGGTCCAACTGCATTTGAAAAAAAAGGTGCTCGGTGGTTTCAGCTTCTAAATGACAAATAGGGAGGTTGGTTCTTTAGCACACCTCCTCCTAATAAGATTATAGCAAGTTAGTAGGTAGTTGTTAAGGGATTTCCAAAAGAAATGTCAGATTTTTGATAGTGTTTTGATAGACCAAATAGTTCCCCAAAGTTTGGATGATGGCTTAGTTGAAGGGTCTAAGTTAGAGAGGTTATTTTTATTTTTGGTTATGGTAGACTGGTAATTAGACTTGACTGTGTAAAGGTCATTATTTGTGTGATGCCAAACAAGGAAGTCTTTAGCATTCTTCCTCCATGACAAAGGGATAGTGGCGATTTTTGGAGCATCTTCATCAGAGAAGAGTCTATGAAGTGTAGATGAATTTCATTAGAAGTTTTGGTGTGAAATTAAGTCCCTCACCAAATAGATGTTGCATCAAGAGGTTTAGGAGAAAGTACATGGAAAGATTTAAAGTTGGGATCCATTTGTCATCCCAAATGTGGATGTTATTGCTTGATGCAATGCTCCATCGTAGTCTAGTGTTTAGCAAATTTCTCCCATGACATAAATTGGTCTAGGCTCAGGAAACATTTAGGCCTTTAGATGCTTGTAAAAGGTTGGTGTTTGGGAAATAAATTCCTTTTATAAGTTTGGCCCAGAGTTGATTAGGATTTGGATGAGCCTCTAAAATTATTTTGCTAATATTCTTTCAAAGAAAAAAGTACCATAGTAATTTGTGAGTATATTACATAAAGGAAATCTACTAATATGTTTTGTTTTTTTAATACATATACTATTATCACATTATTTTAATTTTTTTTATTACAAATTCTATAAAATAATTCTATTAACATGTTATTTTTCATTCACCAAATGATATTATTCTAATTACTCAATAGGTTGAAGGACATCCCTCCTAACTTCTTCTCTTTTGGGTCAAAATCAATGTTCAAGTTTAACACTTGTTTGCAGTTTTATAAAATTTTAAATTTTTTTTATAACCAAACCAAATCAAACCTTTTCTCACTAGGTGGGATCAGCTATATGGATTTGACGACTCCAATCAAATCTATTGATGGTCATATCCTCCGTTAAATCCATGTAGGTAAGGTCATGTTTAATAATTCCTTTTCAACAGCTCTTGGGTCTTCCTCTCCCTCTCCTACTCCTAACAATCTCCATACTTTCACACTTTTTAACCGGTGCCTCCGTTGGACGTCTTTGAACATGACCAAACCATCTTAGTCGATTTTCTC
>JAVXUM010000036.1:9219073-9234885 GCA_035590655.1 Pouteria glomerata
ATTGTGCTGGCTGTCGGCTACCTAACGCACAACCCTCCTCCTTTATCCGGGCTTGGGACCGGCTATATTAAAGAAACCCTAACATAGGCGGAGTTATGTTGTGCCTACATTATTTGGTTAAATATAGTCTCATCTTTCTTGGTTGAATATGGTCTCATCTTCGTTGGTTGTTATGGACTATTAAAGCATCTAAGTCAAAATCAATTGACAAGGACTAGAGAGGCTTATTAGAATTTTATAGTGATTTGGGAGCCACTATCTTATTGGTACGGGATAGATCCCAATACGCCTTCTCACATGCAACCCTCAGCTCATATGTTGAGACATACACCATTGCACCAAGTACAAGGAGTACACAAATGAGAGATTGATAAGTCAAAAGCGAGGAGAGTCTTCCCAAATCTAACTCCGGTACCATGTTTAAGCATCCAATTCAGAAACAATCGGCAAGGTGTGGGGAGGCCCTTCCGGTTCATATACCAATTTGGGAGGTACTATCTTGATAAATCCTAACATGGGCATTGCCACAAGTGTTCTTTTTCCCTTAAATAGTTAATGCTTGATCTATGGGTTTGTTTTGCACCACCAGCTTTAATAAATTGAAAGTTCACTAGATTTTCAAGTTCTTTCTATTTATGATTCGTCTAATTTGATAGAATTCCAACTTTATGTCATTTTTGTCATTGGGGCAACAATGAGCTGCACAATTTTTTCAGGCCCCACAAATTACTGTGTTAATTACATGTTCACTTGGACATTCAACTACCAAGCATGGCTGACAATCTCAACAGTACAAGCAACTCCCTTCTTCTTTTACTTTAATGACGTCAGAAGTAGCCATGCTCAACATTTCATTTGCACACAAACATCATTTCAGTCTTGGAAACAGATGAAATACAGTAAGAAATTTGAACGTGAGTCCCTGGTGTCCTGGGAATTGGGAGTTAGATGAATTCGATATTAGGCAGTGGGTGCATACCTGCACTCATCACTCATGCTACAGCATGTGAAATTTGCCTGTTAATATGACAAAAAATGTCATTATAATTTTCAAATGAAAATTCTAAAATCGCTGCTGAGGATCAATGAAATATATGTTCTAAAACTAATTACAATTTCAATCCAGGGGAATTGATCCATCTGCAACAGCATCAGAAATTAGGAAGGCCTATAGGAAAGCTGCACTCAGACATCATCCTGACAAGGTTTTAAGTCTCTTTATATCTGCTGCTAAACTGACAAATATACTACCATATGCCTTTTCTAAAAGTGTATTCCTGATTTAGGCTGGTCAGTCATTGATTAGAAGTGAGAATGGAGATGATGGGCTTTGTAAGGAGGTAGTCGAAGAGGTTCACAAAGATGCTGATAGGCTTTTCAAAACAATTGGAGAAGCACATGCAATTCTTTCAGATCCTACCAAGGTATAATTCTTGTGCTAACTTAGTATATTTTCTTAATTTTGTCTGGGGCTGTACTCAAGTCTTTCCATATTACTCCCAGACTATAGATACTCTTTGCCTAATCATTCAATTATAGACTATACTACTCCCAGATTATAGATTATATAGCCCTCAAACTTATTGAATTACTTATGTATAGCTTTAAAAATATAAATGGATGATGTTCTAGTCTATGTTTTCAAATGTTTTCTATTTTGTGTTTCCATCATATTTTTGGAACGATTCCGCTTTTAAGCTGACTGAAACGACATTTTAATTTTTGGATTCGACCTCATAAAAAGTCTTACATTTACACTAGATAGAGCCCTCTTGAACATTAATTTAACTACTGCTCGCGAACACCCAAAAAAAAAAAAAAATGAATGTGTGATGTGCCCATGGGCAAATCTTTATACAATGCAGTATTGTAGACAATTTAATGGATCACCCTTCGCAAGCATTCTTCACCAAGTAACTTCCTTATTAGTCCTTTGAGCTTTTGAGTTAACTTGGTCAATTGTTGTTTATTTGTAGCGGACACGGTATGATCTAGATGAAGAGATGCGAAATTCCGGAAAGAGAGGCAGTGGAGGCAGCTTATCAAGAATGCCTGCAGATGTCCAGAATTATCCATTTGAGAGAAGCAGCGACAGCAGGCAGCAACAGCGTGAGGCTTGGAGATCATATGGAAACTCTCAGTCTAGAGGGTCAGAGACAAATCGATCGAACAGGTACTCATAACAAACCGCTGGCAAAGCCTATAACTGGATCTGGCTATTTGGACCAAAGCCACTAGAGCGAGGCCTAGTTTGATGAAGTTTTTTTTTTTTTCTACTAGATGCATATACCACGTACGGCTTTGTTTAGAGGTCCAGCATATGGGCAAGGACTTAGCTCTTCTTTGAGAATATAGATGGTGTTCATATAGATGAAGGATTTTTTATGTGGCTAAAAAGCTAGAGCAAGAAAACACGGGGACTGAAAAACATTACTTTAGGACAGATAGAAGTTAAAAAAAAAAAAAAAATCATTTTCCTTTAAGATGCATTTAGAAGTTGACACGAAGAGAATTTTGTTTTGAGTGTTGAATATAGCTTCACAAGAGAGTACTCTGCGTAACTATAAATTGGCAACAAGAAAAAAGGGAAGAATGCATATTACAACGACAAAAAGTATACATATATGTACTGGCAACAAAAGCGGGGATGATTGTTGGGCGCGATCTGATTGAGAAAAAAGATTGCTGGGCTCAATCTCATTGAGAAGGATTGCCGAGCTCGGATGTTTGCGAACTTTATCTGGGATGATCCTAATTACACAAAAGAGAGTTTTTTTTCCTGAAGTACCATGAAGCAGCACTGGGAAGCATTCCGTTTGGGATTATACTTGTGTTGTCTCTTTTCCTGGGTACTGGCCCATTTTTTTTCCTCCTCTTTCTCTCTCTCTTGGGTGTGAATTGATTTGATGTACTGTCAATATTTATAGTGTTTGTTTTGAAATTTAACAAATGAAAGAGGATGGAAAAGTTTGTACGTCTGGGGTTGCACGACAATTAGATTGCGTTGTTGAAGTTTATGGAGTTTGTTGAGAAGTTATAGGAAAAGGATGGAAATGTTTGTGTTGTCTGTTGTTGTCCAAACAATTTGAGGTTTAATTCATTTGGTGGATTTTGTTTTCATTTTGCATCTAAAGCATTGCATAAACTTTATTTTGCAGACATTAATTTTTTTTTTTAATTATTATTATTTGATTTTGCAGCTAAACCATTGCATCCGGCTAACGATAGTGTGTGTGTGTGTATCAGATAACTATATCCATGTTATTTGATTATAGCATATTATGGAGGCCCGTGCAACCACTAGTTCCCTCTATATTTGTGAAAGAAATAACAGAAAAAAAAAAAAAAAAAAATTATACACAAATTTATTTATATTTACTAGTAACCAAAAAGTATATATATACGAAATAACTATTTGTTTCTACTCATTTTCCAAAAGGAAAAAGAAAACAATTATTTGGAATTTACTAATCCATGGATTATTTCCGCTGAATTTGAGTTCGCATTAGGCAGTCAGATTAAGATTTTCTTTTCAAATTAGTACCGGAAAACAGAACAAAGGGCAATGTGGTCTTCATTCTCTCTCGACGTTTGAAAACAAAAATAACAAAATAAGTTCACGAAATAATTCTGTATAAATCAATAAAAATGCTTGATAGGTCAATCGACATAAGCTGTATTTAACGTATATTTTTCTCAGAAAGAATGAATAGCTAATTCTGCTTCTTGATGGTTATGAACATGATCAACTACGACTTGTATTGCATTCCAAGGAGTTGAATGTCCAGACCCCGTAACATTAGAACGATATTCACTGTCCAGAAATACATATATATCAAGAATATATATATAATTAGGGTACTGGTGTGGTTGGGTGGGGCGGTGAATAGGGAACTATTTGGGGTGGCCCGGGCTCCCCTGCTATTTTTCAATCTATTCTTTTTCTGCCTTTTTAAATCTCAATCCTTCATTTTCATCTTAAGGGCTGATAATACAATTTTTGTGGGTTCTATTGTAATAACTTTTCCTCTTTAATTCTTACATTGTAATTATCTCTATATTTAGTACAAATTGAGTTTATATTTTCAGCTCTTGGATAAAATGAACAGTAGAGATTTAAAAATGTAGAAAAAGAGCAGAATGAAAAATAGCAAGGGAGCCAGGTGGTGGCAGGACTTGGCGGGTCGGTTCGGAAAGGAGCCCTCCGCCACCGTTACCATTCCCACTGGTGAATGAGATTTACAGAAGTAACAGAATTTTACCTTTGTGGCACAACTAGGATACCGGAGAAAAACTGTGTGTGAAGTGTCACCCGAGAATTTTTATATGTATATTCCTAAACCAAGCTCTTTTGGATCTGTTTCCACCATCCATGGAGGCCTGTCGAAGGTAAAAGTTAGGCAAAGACTACACAATAAGAGAGAGTTAATTGACAGTACAAGTTTTTTAACTGAAGCAAACAGTTCTTACTTGTTCATTACAAAATTAATAGTTCCCTCTGCAGCACGTTTTAGAAGGACTTCCCTCGCCTCAATTGCGATTCCCTCAGGCTGCATGGTGGACATTGTATATGAAATTGAGAAGAATGGAAAGAATTCTGGAAATTGAATCATTTCATTTCGTAGCAGCTGTAAATACGTACATACCTCTTCTGGAAACCAAACCCCTGGTTGTGTGTTTCCTTCAAGAATGGCAACAGCAAATGCAGCTGTGGCTCTCCCAACTAATCTGCAAGGGATTAATTAGATACATGTTACAAGCATAGTTGTTAATTAGATCCACCATGTGATCGATTTGAAATTTTACCTCCAACTCAAATGGAGTGATAAATAAAACCCATATCTATCTGATTCATAGAGAATTTTATAATTCTTCCTATTCAAGAAGTAGGGAAGTGAACTCAGATCTGGGTTTGGTCATCAAGACCCTCAAGGTTCTACAAATCTTGCAGTACTTACTCATCATCTTTAGATAAGTCATTTTGAACTCTTGGAACTGTGACTAAAGCTTTTACTAACTAGAGAGAGAGAGGGAGAGATGTTAGAACTTACACAGAAAGTCTTCTGTGACTAAATAAAGCTAACGTATTGCGCCCATCCGAACACTCCAAATCAACCTGTCCATAAGAAAATGAAAATGAACCTGACTCAATACATTGTCCAACAGAAGAAAAACAGACCTTCACCCACTACGCCTTATCTAATAACACGAAATCGAAATAAAGCAACTATAAATCAGTCATCATATAAGCATTTATGTGTAGTATAATACCCTCATCGAAACGCGCTCTCCAGCAATTCCATCAACCGCGCGGACCACTGGGTCAAACAGTTGAACCAGCTTCTGAACTTCCCTCCTGTCTCTTAGAAATTCCTGCAAGACAACCAGAATTACACAGGCATATCGAATGGAGCTTGAATCCATTAAAAACGATTATAATCTACTGTAAATTATCATTTTAGATTAGTTGTAGTCTTGTAGATGTAATTAACAGCATACAAGCCTCTTGTAAAAACCAAAAGCGATCCATAATCCCTAACAACCATTCTAATCCACTGCAATGAAATGGGAAACTCCCATACAACCTGATATCAGAAGTAACTAAATTATCTCGCTTGAATTTAATAACCAAATTTCAAAACATCATTGTGCCTATCACTGGTTAAGTTGTTACTGTATTTATAATCATATTCTAGTACTTCGAGGAGAAATCATAGACCAAGGCAGCAAGGTACACAAGAACAATGCCAAGTAGCTGACTGGAAAGTAAGTGCTTTCAGAATGTAAAAGCATACCGCAGGAAATATATTAGCAAGTGCTTCCATTCCCCAATTCCAGAAAAATGGTGCGGTTCCAAAGCGAGCACTAACAGTGGGTACCCCTAGGACCTCATGAGCACTTCTCACCTCTGGTAAATTCCTGGAAACAATGTTCGGTTAATAAAACTGCTTCTAGAGGGGAAAGAAAGTACCTGCAGCCTTCCACAACAGCAGCTAGGCTAGAACTAAATGACTGCACACAATTGACTACACTGTGACCCTAATCATTAAGATCCGGGGAAAACTGTTACAGTTGAATTTAATTTAAGGAAAAGACTGATGATTTTGGTATTTAATAGCACTTTTTTTTATTTTTTTTTATTTTCTTTTTTTGAGGTCATTAGCCTTTCCCGTGGCATGATAAATGAAGAAAATAACTTCTACTTCCAGGTGCCCTGTACAAGTTTAATATAGTGAACTTGTCATTGACCTGTGAGAACTATTTTGGGGAACTCTTGATAGGAATGCAGCCAGGCTTCAAAAATGTGTACAATAAATTATAATCGAACCTATTCTCTTTCTTTTTCTATAAGAGGCCAAAAAGTGAAATTGGCTTATTTGTTAATTGTCCTCGACAGAATGATGGCTACCATGAGATACTGATCTCAAATTCACCATCAGGGGCCTTATGTTTTCAAATACAACTCAACTCAACTTAGTCTTTTTCTAACTAAATGGAGATGACTACGTGGATCTTTTTTTCCAATTTTGCTCAAATAAAGGCCATTTCCTCCATTAAGCCACATCGAGCCACGCCTTTCCTCATTATTTTTACCCATGTTAGTTTTGGTCTACCCGGCCCTCTCGCATTACCCATGATTTGGACTTATCACTCCTTATAATTGGCGCATATATCAGTATTCATTGTATATGGCCAAAGCACCTTACCCAATTTTTTCACAATTTATCTACAATTAGCGCAACCTTTAAACAACTGATTTTTTGTTGTAATTTGTGTAAGTAAAAGTTTTATATTAGTGACAAAACAATATAAAATAATGTTTCGATATTTCTATGAAACCAATATTTTGTAATTTTGTATTATATTTTTTTTTTCGGGTTCTTAATTTGTTCTAAGAAAGGATCAAAATTTTGTTTTGATATGTCGTTTTGGTTAGAACGAATACAAAAATATTTAAAAAACATTTCAAAAATGTGTTGAAAACATTTCAAAAGTGGTGTTAAAATACATAAAAATGTTAAGAAACATAAATTAAAATCTATCTAGTTGTACGACACCTAATAATAAATAAATTGAACAACTTATCATTTTGGTATGTTACGGTGTATTTTTAATGTGCTTTATTGTGCTTCGAATGTGATATTAACTTTATTTTTACAGTAGTGTTTCATTTCGGTCTCTTACAAAACAAAATATTTTCAACCACTTAATACAAAAAGAAATGTGATTCTAGGTTAATTAAAAGTTTCATTCTAATATTAACAGTTTGGTTATTATGAATAAACATCATACTTTAACGTATCACAAAGAGTTTAATTGTTGTAATTTGTGTAACCAAAAGTTGATGTTAGCAATGAGTGAATGACCCTCATTGAGAAAAGTTTTGGCTGCCCCACCGTATGCATGGACGTTTTGCGGTCTTAAGAGGAGTTTCTATCTTATAAACTTACAGAAGATAAACATCTCTTTTTCCGATTCCTTTCCCAAAGTCTATCTTAAGCATTCCACTATATGGCCTTAGCTTGACTTTTTCTCCTGATAAAAGCAATCCATTAACTGGGTTAGAACAATGATACAATATTGTTAGCCATTGAAAATAAAGAAAATATGTAGTATGTGTTTGAAACAAACCTTTATTGTATGCTATAACCTCCTCTCCGAGAAGTAAAAAACTAGTAGCTAATATTGTTGGGCCAGCACCGCCAGTGCCGGCTGTGTAGTAATAGAATCTGAGACAAAGTACCAGCATGCAAGTTGCTAAATTCTCTGAGAAAGAAGGATAGAAGAGAGAAAATATATATCGCTTCTAAGTCCTAGTTCAAGATAATATCAAAGTAAAATGGTGTATGCAACTATCTTGGATTTGATTCAATAAAATGCCTCTACATTAGCACCAAAGTTATACAAATTTGGAGAACCGTACATAGAAGATCAATAACAAGAAAGAATGCTTATACTGGACTAAAAAAGACATGAGCCAAAATTAACAAAAGGAGGGGAATATGGACAAGAACATTGACTTGAGTGACAAAAGATAAGATATACTCTTTTTACTTGTGGTCAAGAAGTTACGTAGGAATTGCAAATGCTACTCAAGTTTATTAGGAAGGGGGACAACTTTATTATTTATATTAGATTTATTCTCTCTCAACAAGACTGGCCAAATATCTGACAAACTTTTGCATATTGATAAAGATAAATGGTGAAATGTAGGTGACAACAAACGGTTGAAAGTTAAGTTATGCCACTAGAATGAAGAATAACTATATCTTCTTCTTTTCTTTCACATTTTTTCTTTCCTTTTTTTTTTTTTTTTCTAAATCTACTTGTCATAAAACATGAATAAAAGCATGTTGAATTTTTTGGTTTTATATACCAAAGTTCTTTTTATTAATTGCTGTGGTTGGAAGAGGCTGAAAAGAAGACGACAAAATAATGTGAATCAATGTTTGATATTATAAGAAACAGCTTCAAAACGAAGTAAATCTAGGAATTTGGAACTATCATCAAAGAGTAGCAGGTGAAATTATTACCTTAGCCTCTCAGGCTCACCCTTGCCTTCACTCCTAGCAACACGAACCAGCTCTGCTGCCATCACTATCATGAAAATTATTTAAAGAACTAAAATTTTAGAGCTGAGTCCATAAGACAAATTCTGACTTCATTTCTGTGCTAAACCTAAATTCCAAACCCAGTAAAAAAAATTGAAGTTTTATTCCATGATTAACTAAAGGATGAAGATTTGTGCCAGGCCAGATGCCATGAACTGTGCCACGAGCATTTAAACCGATATTTAAACCATGCAGGCTCAGCCAAACCAATATTTAAAACAAACCCTCGGAACAACATAAGAGACTCATTACTGAGGAGCCAGGTCTGCAAGATCATCAATTGTACATTTCTACCATTCGGTGGTATCAACATACTTCAGCCAGAACAGTTTGTTTCACTTTTGGTCATAAAATATTTATACTAACTGTAATTCTCAGATTGTGTCTCCAAACCAGAAGGTATTAAATGCATAAACTATAAACAAGGCTGAGTGTACTGCACCATTGCTTACTCCAGGATAGATTCCTCCAGTTGTTATGGCTGGAATATTTGCAGCAAGTGCTTTACTCATATAGGATTTTGCACGCCATGCATAGCTTGTATCATCACATACATCAAGGTATGCTGTCTGTTGGGAGACAAAAAACATTTTTCAAGCCATGGTTATAATCTTTCATAAGAAGACAGGTTATGGATGGCTAGTGATTAGTCTAGATGACAGAAATATTAAATCGAGGAATTAAACATGTTATTTACCTGTTTCTCACCTTAGTCTGTATTGCAGCTTCAAGCACAGTACACCTCTCTGCCTGTTGGAATGGCCCCGCAGCATGAACTACAAGATCCACATCTGCAGAGGAAGTAGCAAAATCTGAATGTGGAATGTTTAGGATACCAAAGGATTTTGTTGTAGAGCCCTAAAAGTGGTGGCATAACCCAAGAATATACACCACTATTGTCGTCATGGTTACCTTTGCCAGAGAGAATAAATTTATTACCTAAGATCATGCATTTCAAGGGCAGTAGTTATAGTTTTTGTGGTCCTTCACACGAGTCATGCTATATTCTAGAGGCACATCATGTCTTCTTTGCAAATGACAACATACCACAAGATAACTGGAAGAGGTAGATTTCAAATAAACCTCAGTTATAAGATTGAAGCAAGACTTGGCCCAACATAATCATTAAGAAACACCACACTTCAGACTTGTTAAATGGTATCGGTTCCCCAACCTCAGAACAACCTTCTCTTAAATATCCACACCAAAAGTATCTGGTATATATATTATCCATTTTTCACCACTCCATATCAGCTAATAAGTATTCATGCAACCCGGTTTTAAGAAAGAAAGAAAAAAATAAAGCTAGCAATGGTAGTTATAATATACACTCTACTTTCAAAAGATGTGAATTCGTGTTCAAAATCAACTTCCCACACAAGATAGATTGAACAACTGTTTTTGCTCAACCAAAAAGCATAACAAAAATAATCTTCCATGGTCTAAGCAGTATGAATGTGACTGAACAGCTTGCAAACATAAGAACACTAGTGGGAATAGAATCCAGTTGATAATGGTCTGAATTCACTTCACAACTGTCTACAGGAAAGGGAAAGAGAATATATCTCTCAAAAAAATAAATAAATAAATATCAACTGGTTGATACTTGATAGCAAACTGGGTAACTTCCTCGGCACACTGCCATATCTTCAGTTGGACTAGATTATCGTTCAGATAAAATAACACAAGAAGATGCTGAATCTTGAAAAGCCAATGTGAAATGATAAGTGAAGTACAACATCAGTTGATAGCAAGAGTAGGGATCAACAGTATCAGCACAACAGATTTTTATAGTTCACTACAGTGAACAATCAAATGCCATGGCAAAAGGACAGAGTGCTATAAAAACAATAGAGTACGAAGGGATCAAAATCCTAATAATTTGGGCAGCACATGAACTCTTTGACTGTTTTTATTTTATTTTTTATACGTAATATCAATTAGAATTTGTTCATGGAACTAAAAAATGATCTTGAAAGTTTGAATGTAATAGATGCTGCACCACGTAAAGTTGCTTCTAGCATATCCATATCTTCAATGTTGAGTTCAGAGAACTCCGAGCTCTTCCCAAGTTTTGCTACCATAGCTTCACCTTTTTCCCTGACAAAGAACTCAATTTGGATAAATCAGAATCAGAGTCCCAAAAATCGTATAATTTTCAGACTAGAAATTTCCAGAATTTTCCAAAGTAAGAAGCACATGGCCATATCAAAGCAGATGAGGCCTGTCTAGTGTGGATGGAACATCAGAATCAACAGAATCCTGTTGCATACTGCTCCTTAAAGAAGCAGTCATGTAAGATTGTAAATTCAAATAAAATACCTATTAATTTAATTTAGATGCATAAGTGAGTTTACTTTGCAGAAGGTCAATCCTAAGGGTTGCACTATTATTTCTTATTTGAGTTTTAGATATATAGTCACCAAACAAAGGAACTAGTTATTGACAGCTACTAAATGTCTTCAATTGATATAAAGTATCAGATGTAACAGTTACGGATATACAAACGCAGTCCACGACACATTTTACTTTTACTACATCTTAACACAGCTATTCTAGCCGGGGAGAGAGGGAGATTTCATATTTGTAGCTTTCTTTTCTAAACAAAAGAAAAACTCTATGTGGGCTTTGTTGTAGGAATCGTGTACGGTTTTGGGTACTGACAACATGAGCAGTAGCTTTGCTAAGAGGGACATGCTTCCATAAGAGGATTGCTCTTACAAGAGTGGATTGTCAAAGATTTGGCAGTGGTTCTGAAGAAAGTGCTTCAATAACGGTGGCTACACTATGCAGGAGAGAACCTTCAAAAATGATTGTAATTGTGTACAGATAAAATTCAGTGGGCTCATGTAATTTCAAATGCTGTAAAGGCTTTTGACAATAGCATAACGATTGCCCTTGTGCAGGTTAACCAAAAGGGAGCTTTGCTTCCTCATTGTTTTATATGCTGGCCAACAATCCTAGATCTATCTTCAATTTCAAGTACATTTGAGCCATTATATTTCATGATTTTAGGTATTTCGAATCTGTCATCATAATCTCAAAATTTTGGGTAATATGTCCTCTCACAAGCAACTCCCGCTAGATGTAAATAAGTGCACTAAATACAAAAAGTGCATAACCTAGAGGTTGTGATGAAAATGGTATGGATCCTCCCAAATTTAGCTCTGATATCATATTAAAGCATCCGATTTAAAATCAATTGATAATGAGTGGAGACACCCCATTAGAATCTCATACCAGTTTAGGAGAATTGATTTTACTGATGTGGGATAAATCTCGACAGAGGAAAGGGCCGTTTGGTTCCATGAAAATGTAGGCAAATGGAAATACATTATTAACCAAAATTCAAGTATTTTGATTACCTTAGAGCCTGAGATGAATTGACCAAAATTTCTAGGATGAGTTACAGAGAATTTTCTATTTCACAAAAATGAAAATTAAGAAAAAGCATGGAACTCAAAACTATTTATTTTCCTTCCCTAACTTAAATTCTTACATAGGGAAAAGACAAATCCAAACAAATTTTAAATCAACAAAAACGGATATTCCAAAAACAAAAGAAAACTAAACTTCAATCACCAAATTACAACAATCGCAACCTTAATACATCTAGCGGCAAAGTTATCCGAGAACTAAACATAGCACGTGGCTCAAGATTCTAACTTTATTTTACGGAAACCAAACACACACACACACAGAGTGAGAGAGTTACTTGTTTCGGCCGGCGACGACGATGCGGAGGTCGGGACAAAGCTTGGAGAGAGCAATGGCGGTAGAGCCTCCGACCCTGCCAGTTCCTCCCATTATCAAAACCCTCGAATTTCGAACCTTCTCTGGAAGTTGAACTCTGTGTTCACTCTCTTTGGCACAATCCATGGCAATAGCCAGAGTCATAGTTCTGTAATTGCTGTTCAAATGTAGCAAAGCTCGCGCCATCTCTCTCTCCTACTATCGTTTGGTTCTAAGAGTTGTATCAATTCCGTTTATCAGTTTATCGTCATGACGTGGCATCATCCTTTACACCTGGTCCACGCACGGGGAGGCTATCATCAATTTGACGCACCCGCGAGGTTCACCCAGGGGAAAGGGAGGCGCAATACGGTTTGGGTAGTATACGCGTGTCGAGAGTTTAATTTTTAGCTGGGTGACCTTCCCTTAAGTGGGTTGTGAGGTCTTATCCAATATTGGAGTTTCGAACTCTAGCCATCAGTTCGGAAATTTTTCTGTTACCAGAAAAAAAAAAAAAAAAACCCAATTTGATGTGGGTCTTATTAGTTATTAGATTAAAATTTGATAGTTCTCATGTATTTATATACTTTTAATTTTAAAAATAACTGATAAAGTAATATTTGTAGAAACATAACATTTGAAATAATATTTTTATGTTAATTGAAAAAGTTAACACTTTGTTTGGAATGAAGAATTTTATGGGATTAAAATTTTTTGTGAGAATTTTCACTAATTTTTAAATTTAGAATTAAAATAAACTTTTGTAAAGTAAATTTGATTTTATTTCATAACTTAAATTTTAAGATTTTTATATTATTTAAAATGTAACCCTAAACAATAAATTTGATGAGAATTCACAATTTTCTTAAGACATCTAAATAGACAAATTTATAACATATATCATATTTACTATATTTTTTTACTTTCTATTAGCATGATTAAATTTGATATTTCTCTTAAATCAATTTAATTTAAAGCTTAAATTCGAATATGTGTTTCACATACAAAATTTTATTTATCAAATC
Source organism: Pouteria glomerata (assembly GCA_035590655.1). Classification (NCBI taxonomy): domain Eukaryota; kingdom Viridiplantae; phylum Streptophyta; class Magnoliopsida; order Ericales; family Sapotaceae; genus Pouteria; species Pouteria glomerata. The sequence continues at coordinate 9,232,443 of JAVXUM010000036.1, forward strand.
AAATAATCCTAAAGGAAATGTAAAGGACATTTTTTCACAAATTCATATCAAAAAACACTGGATAGCATCTTTAAAAAACGGTAAACACCCTTTAAAATAGCAGTTTCTAATAAAATCTTTTGTGTGATCTTTATATTTGTAAGTTGCTAAGTCTGCACCAATGTGGTTAAACTATAAAAAGGCTCTTCGAAATAGATTTTTTTAAATAATTTAATTCAAATGGCAAATATTTTTATCAAAATCTTAATATGTAAACATGTTATTTTAAATAATATATATTTTTTTACTAATATTATTTTGTCAATCATTTCAAAATTATCAGTACTCATCGAAATATTTTCCCCCAACAGCCAAAAAAAAAAATCCTTCATTGTGTTGTTTTGAACCATCAGGACCCATTATCTCCCTTTGTAATTTGCTTGTGTGGTAGTTATTTTTTCATGTTTATTTTGATACGCAGCATTACTCATTTAACTAATTTTATATTTTGTAAAAAGAAATAAAAAAAAAATCGATGAAAATTTTCTTATACAGATTTCGCTAAAAAATGGTATTTTTTTCCTCATCATTAGTTCTATTAGATTTGAGCCCAGAAGAAAAAAAAATATATATATATATATCCAAGAGGTAATGCTCCGAAAATTTCAAAGAAAATTTAAAAATTGTCGGAACAAATTGGTAGGAATGAGTAATTACATATCATTTCAGTATGATATGAAAAATAATGTCCTGTAATAGTATTTGAGTATAAAATATAAGAGCGAAAAATATAATTAAGGATGTGTTTAGAGTGATAAAAAGTAAGATAAAATGAGATAAATTGTGAGTTCGTAATTCGTATAATGAAATAAAAAAATAAATAAATTTTAGATTTTTTCAGAAATTTTCATCGTATTTGTTGCTTCAAAAGGGCCTCAAAAATAGTTACATCGTTTTCAGAAAATGTAAGCGTAGCATTATCTATATACAAAAGGTAATGCTACAGCTACACCCTTTTTTTACACTCTGTTTTATACCTTACTGATCACGGCGGGGCAGTGACCAGTGTATTCTGTTTAAAATTATCACAGTCGTTGGATGTTACCTTCATCGAGCGGCTGTGATGGTTTTGAACAGAATACACTGGTTACTGTCTGTCGTGACCAATAAGGTGTGTAAGTGAGAAAATGTAAGCGTAGCATTAGCTATATACAAAAAGTAATGCTACAGTTACACCATTTTCTTACACTTTGCTTTACACTTTACTGGTCACGACAGGTAGTGACCAGTGTATTCTGTTTAAAATTATCACAGTCGTTGAATGTCACATTTATCGAGTGGTTGCAATAGTTTTAGACAAAATATATTGAGTACTGTCTGTCGTGACCAATAAGGTGAAAGAAGGGTGTAAGTGAGAAAATATAAGCGTAGCATTAACTCAAAAAACAAATAACTATAAAGCCTCGTAGGGCTTTGCCGGCTGTGAGAGAAGATTGGAGATGGCTTCAATTAAATCTTCATTAAATCTTGAACAAGACGTGCTTAGGGTGTTAGAAGAAAATTGATAATTAGTTAATATAATAATTAATGTCACTTGACTTTGGAGTGGTAGTGTAGGTATTGTAGCAGCAGCCACTTCCAATTTATGTCACTGATCGACCCAAAATTACCCAATAAGTGATGGCATATTGGAACTCTCAAGTGCGAAATTAATAGCAACCTTTTTTCAAATTTTCGGTAATAAAAAAGAAATTCCCACCAGAAAAAAAAAAAAAAAAAAAAAAAAAAAAAAAAAAAAAAAAAAAAAGTTTTTTCTTCTTTGTAGCACAAAATTAGAAATTACCAAATTTGATTTACTCTAACTTTTTTTTTCGGGCATAAAGGGGAATTCTCAAAATATATAAATATTTACAAATTAAATGCAATTTTGTGTCTCAGTAATCAATAATTGTTGACCCCGAGTCCCACAAGGAAATGGCAAAATTCTAATTGTTTCCATTTACATATCGAATCCGATTTTGTTTCTGATCTGATTTTTGAATCCAACTCCTAAAAGGAAACTAACGTCAAAATTGTAATTAAAAAACCCCTCCAGTACAGGGTCAACACATATGGGAAAGCAGATCTATGAAGGCCACTTCCCAGACTTTAAAAGCCACTTAAAGCCACCAGCTGCCCTATGATCAGAGTTGCTAGTTGCTTGCAACTTACGTTCATAGTCTTTAGTCTTTCTTCATATGCCAGAAATTAACCTCTCTTTGAACCATCTCTTTCTCTATCATTCTCCCTTCTGTTTGTTTTCTAGGAAAAAAGTTATGGCGGGTCCACGGGAAAGAAGATATCAAGCCAAAAGCCAGTGCTTTCGCAGTACGGAAAGGAGGAGCGCTGCTTGCCCATGCATGCAGAGTGGAGAGTCTTCCTCTTGTACGTACTTCGATCCGTTTTGTTCTATGGCAGATGGTGT
>JAVXUM010000036.1:9267613-9281420 GCA_035590655.1 Pouteria glomerata
TTTAGTTTGATACAAATGAATATGTTAAAAATTAAAATAAAATTGATTTATATTTACATTTTTAACAAGTATATTAAAAATTATTATTTATAAAAATTAATAATTTTTATTTATTTTACTAAACACCTAAAAGTTATTAAAAATTACTTAATTATATTAAAATATTTTTTATTTTATTTTTCTAACTTAATAAAATAAAAATTAATTATTTTTATTTATAAAATTTTCTTTTGTATCAAAAAATCGACATATTAGCAATCTGCCATATATAGGATTATTGACAACTTGTATTTTATTAAACATCTAAAATAGTAAAAATTTGTATTTTTTTTACTTTTTTTATCCTCCAAGCAAGACTTATGTGAAACTACAAATTCATATTGTTATGTTTTCATATATAATTTGAATAAATATAATTATCCTTAATAAATAAATTTTTATGAATTTTGATAAAAACACTTAAGTTTAGTTTGGTACACGATAATAAGCTAAAAATTAAAATAAAATTTATTTTTATTTATATTTTTAACAAGTATATTAAAAATTATTATCTATAAAAATTAATTTTTTTATTTATTTTTATCTATTTTATTTAACACCTAAAAAATACTAAAAACTACTTAATTATATTAAAAATATTTTTTATTCTATTTTATTTTCTAGTTTAATCAAGTAAAAAATAAATTATTTTATTTATACATTTTTCTTCTTTTCACACACAACGCACTCAAGTTGCCTTTTAAAAAAAAAAAAAAAAAACTAGCCATCAGGCAATGACCTTTTTTTTTTTTTTTTTTTCCTAAAAACGACACGTTTCATCCGACTTCAGTGGTTGAAGTTAGGGACTGACTTCAGCCCCCTCTCCATTTTTCAGATTGGTTTTGTAAAATCTTGTTTGGTTAATTTTTTTTAATTTTATCTTCCAAAAATCAAGACTAAAAAGAATTAAGAAATTTGATAACTAGGAAACATTTCGGTGATTTTGAGGCAAATTTTGTGTAAGTTCTTTTTTTTTTTTTTTTTTTAATTTTAATATACCCTTTAAATTATATGTTTATACACAATTTTTGTATTTTTAACTATTTTCTCTTTTCAATACCAATTTTCGAATGTAAACATGTTTTTAAAACTACTTTTCCGAAATCATGACTAATTAAACAACACCTTTTAAGTTCTTTATTTTTTCGTTTGTCTTGTACTCCATTTGTATTGAGAGCTACTGAAGAGTTTTTTTTTTTTTTTTTTTTTAAATGTCGGAAATCTCGCAATATATGAAATTTTTGGGAAATGTTATTGCAAAATAAATTTAAACCCAATTTAAATATTTGCAGGGAATTTGAAAATTTAGTTGTTAAGAGAATTCTAGTATATATTTTTTTTAGGGGAGTGTTTGGTTGACAGTTAATAATGAATGCATACTACTCATTATTATTTGTGTATATATAGACACTCGTGGTACTTCATTATATAATATATATATATATATTTCATCTATATAAATATCACCGTCTATATTCAAAAAATTTTATGTTGTGAAAGAAACTTGATCGGTTTCCACAAGATCCAACGGTTCCAAATTAATCCAAGATCGATTGGGTTCCACAAGCTCCAATGGTTCCAAACTAATCCAATAATAAGTAATTGTTCAAATCCGATCTTAAACTTTGTTTCATTAAACTAGCTCCAATTTCCAAACAATCCCTACATTATCCACTTTTAATAATTTCTAACATTGAGAATATCACATGGCATTAATGTGTAAAAATAACCCACGTTGTATAATTCATGAATAAATAAAAAAATGGAGTAAGTAATTAAAACCATAGCAAAGCATGCCTTTCACATCATCAATTCAACATATGAATATTTTAGAAATATCTTAAAACAATACATGACATGTGAGATAATAATTTATTTAAGTATAGTATTCAATACGGTAAGTAAAAATGACTAATAATAACATGTCGTAAATAGATTAAGGTTAAGTCGTGGGCACGAGGAGTTTTCGTGAGTATGAGAATTTAGTTTGATATGATATGTTGTCAAATTTTGAATCTTATATTCTAAGGACGTGAAATATTGTACATGCAATCACACATAATTTACACAATATGTTTCGATTAGAGTCATACAAATCACAACTAGAGCAAAGATTAATATATGTCTAAAATAATATAATAAAGTTTTAGTTATACACTGGGCAACAATATTTTTATGAGTATAAAAAATGGAGCTTAACAAGCTTGTACAACCCCAAAATGGTAATATAAATAACCATCTTACATTCGAGATGTCAAAGAATAGTATACGATAATTAACTCAAACAGAAGTTAAAATATGCATCCAAAAAAAAAAAACTTAAATGAAACCAAGCTTAATGGCTTGTGAGTCTCACTAGTCTATTAGCATCGGAACCTACAATAAAATCTATAGGAGAGTGAGTACTAGCAATTGGTGCTCATTACACACTTGAACATACAATATGTTCTCAACATGCTGTTATAATAAATATGATGGTAATATCAAAACGATAAGGCATAACTTATGCTACATGTTAACATTAATTCAAAAACTCAAACAGCATCAATGCGTAATAATATAAACTAAAATACAACCATAAACTCAGTTTTAGGCATTCAATCAGGTGAGCATATGGTCATAAAATTCCATCCAATACATTATCTTATGTTGTGTTAGCCTTCGTAGTCAAAGTCAAGAAGTAACAACGCGTTAACCACGTACGTGGCTTAGGCCCAACACTCAAGACTAACTCTACACTATTAGCATTTATCACTTAAGTCTAAGCATCAAGAGTAACAATAGTGCCATACTGATTTGTATTTTAACTTTGCAGGTCATTGACTTATTAGAATTTGAATAATCAAGCCCTATCCAAGTCTAGAGACTTACAATACACGAGTACGCATAGCCTTTGTTTTAGTGCCTCTAAAATAAAGGTACATTGGATATCGCATACCTAACATGTTATATTCATATCTCAACTATTTAGGATAATTCTTAACTAAAATAATTGATCATTGTCATAACATGAGATACATGATAAATACATCTGAGGCATCACCTCAATCAAGTATAGCATAAACAAGTATCAAATCACAAAAACCTAACAAACCCAATCTTATTATTTATTACAAATATTATTATATTTTTTAAAATATTAATTTAAAAGTTTTTATAACAAAAATTAAAAAAATGAAAGTAGTGAGAGAGTGTGCTTTCATGTGAAATAACCGGAAAGATTATTAAAGTAGAGAGAAAAAAAAATAATCTTGACAATTGAATAATTCTCACAGTTTAAAATATTCTAAATTTAATTTTTTAACTTTCCTTGTTATACATGTTCTTTTATTCATTTATCCACATTTGAAGAGGTCGTATGCCTAATTTTAGTATGTTAGAAGTTCTTTAAAAAAATAATTAGTAATATGGATAATAAATAATAAATAAAATAAATATATGTAACAATAAGATGATAACTTATATTTTTAAATTTGAAAGTATAATATCTTAAAGTGTTAAAATTAAGGTGATATTTGGTTTATATTTTTATTTTTTATTTTATGTGTTTTACGTTTTGACAATCCCAAAATAAGAAAAACAAAAAAATATATTAGGTTTGACATTTTTTCTTTTTTATGTTTTGAAATTTTCATTATTTTGAATTAAAAATTCTCATAATGACTTTTTACTATTTCTCATTTCATATGTAAATATATTTTTTATTTTTTAAAACAAATTCTAAAAGTACAAGTGGTTAAATACATTTTAAATTTTTGATGTTTTGTGACTTATTATAAATTCAATTCCAAATAAATCACTGTAAATAATTTATCTATAATGAACTTCTACTATAAGTCATTCTTTGTATCTCACTAAACGTTCCAACATTGGCAAAAGTCATTTTGGATTGAAAATCACTTATAAGAAGTTGGTCAAATGTCCTAAAAAAATTATAGAAAATAGCAATTAATTTAATAATTAATCTAAATGATTGGATAAACCGTAAATAATAAATTTTCGGATTATCACGGTATAAATGTGAAAAAAAGAGTTTTTTCACAATAATTTAGCAACGAAGGGTGAGTATGGTAAAAAATCATAAATAAGAGATGCAAAGATATAAAGTAAATCAAAGTAGGAGGAATAAAAGGCTTGGTTACCCAAAATAAACAAATACACTGCCCAAAGTCGGGTAGGGTTTTATAATGTATTTGGATCCGCATCTGTAACCCGGTCCAGTCTCCTTTACAAGCCAGTAACTGGCTCGCCCTGCTCTTTTGCTCCCTCGGCTTCTCGGTCATAGACTCATCCCTCTAATGGCGTCTGAAAACAAATCAAAGTCCGACTCCGGCAAGAAGAGGAAGCAACGATATCTCCCTTATAATGTCAGCTCTATTTCTTTCTCTTGAATATGTATGATTTGCTTGCCCTTTAGTTTTCCGCTGCTTATCTCCTCTCTTTCTTCTTTGCTTTTTCCAGAAACCTGTGAAGAAGGGCTCGTACCCATTACGTCCAGGAGTTCAGGGGTTCTTCATCACCTGTGATGGTGGGAGGGAACGCCAAGCCTCTCATGAGGCCATTGACGTTATTGACTCTGTAAGACTATTCCACTTTTTATTCTAAAAAATGCCTATTTCTCTCTTCTTCTTGCCAATTCTTTTGTGGGTTTCTGTCATCTTACTTATTTGTGTGGTGCGTATGTGCGTGTCTTTGTGTTTGCTGAATTATCTCGTGTTGTTAGATTTCCAAGTGGCTGTCTTTCTATTTTATATACCTGTGCTGCACTGGCGGAGCCAGAAATTTTTTTTAGGTGTGGCGTAAATTTTTTTTTAATATTTTAAATAAATTTTGTTCTAATTGTGAAATTTTTTTTTAGGTCTGGCATAAAATTTTTCTTAACATGCTAAATAAATTTTTTTCTAAATGTAATTTTTTTTTGCTAAGTAATGAATTTTTTTTTACATATATGTATATAGATAATATATATATATATAAGTGAGCGGTGAAATTTGAGGCGGAGCGGACGCCCACCCTCGGCCTCGGGTGGCTCCACCCCGCCTGTGCTTGTAAGTGTACTTTTGCTGATGCTGTGGAAATATGTATTGATAATTATGTTGGTAGTTTTGGTGTACTTCTATATGTGGAAGTAGAATTATGTTGGTGTTTTTATATTCTTTCTGAGTATAATCAAACATTTTAATTTCTCTTTATTTCTGATGTAATTTTGATCTTTGTAAGCACCACTTTTCTGATTTTTCCTTGGTGTTAGGCCTGTTAACACAATGCTCCAGCTTGTCCAATCTAAGTTCACCGTCTCCTGCATGAAATGCTATGCTCTTGTTTTTATATCTAGAATCATTAAAAATAAATGTTTTTATAAACAATTTGTACTCATAGTTTCAAGATTTTGACCCACCCCTCATGTTTATTGGTTGTATGATTTTTGGGCACGCTTCATTAATTTGTAGAAGCTGTCTCTTTCCAGTGCCTCGACTATTTTTTTGCATACCACTATAATCATTGGTGGATTGGTGGGGGAATAATTGGTTGCTTTAGGGTTTTCTCCTCTCTTTTGTGGGTTGTTTTCGCGCTAAAAGTTTCCTTAGAATTATTTAATGTTTCCTAGGAGGATGGAGAATATCTATAGTTTTACAGGAAAGTGAGAGTATAAGGTAGTGTTCCCTTTTTATCTCTTACTGGGGTGATCATCTAGGCTTGTCCTCAAAAGACAAACATGTGTCTTGATTATTAAGAGGCTTTGGAGGAGAGTAGAGGGTTGGAAGAGATATAACTTGTCAAAAGGTGGTGGCTTAGGGGAGATTCTTATGGGATTTAGAAACTGGTTGGATGCAATATTGAAAATTATGACTATGAGGTTTTGGTGTGATAGCAAGTGTCCTGAGGTTGCTTTAATAATTAGATTCTTGACCTTCTACAAAACAAACTAAGACAAGACTTGTGTGATATGTGATAAAAAAGATGGAATTAAGAAATAGTTAGTTGGTATGTTAAAATTTTTTGTAATAGCTCTATACAAACATTGTAAAAGGTAACAAATGGATTATGAAATGAAATACCACTTTTTTTGGGAAATTCTCTCAAATTGGAAGATGAATCTCCCTTGAAGAAGATTCAATTTTCCTTTCAATTCCTTTAATTTTCTTTCATTTTCTGTTAGTCTAAACAATGAGAACTTGGTTCTCATCAGTAGCTATTGGAGCCGTTCTTGGTTCCTGTATGGTCAGAACAGAGCCCTTGAATCTAGAAGTGCAAGCTTAGATTGAGTCTACCATGGATCTTGATACATTGATTAAGGCACAATTCCTAAAAATTCAATAAACAATTAGTAAAATCATCACATCAATTGAAGAAAAAAAAAATTAGAGATGTTCCTCCTTGGAAGAAAAAGACGATTGACAACAACTGCATACCCGACCACAAGTATGCGAAAGGAAAAGACAATATTGAAGTTTAGCTTAAAAAAATTACTCTTAATCTCCAAACTGTGACCCTAAAATCTCAAAACCTTAGCAATCATCGCAATTCGGCATTCAACCTCGAAGGAGCCTTCATTTGACTTGGCAGATTAGATGCCCCATTTGGTTGATTGTATGTCTCCATGCGATTTTGTGGTCTCTTAAATGGCTCAGGGCCGATTGACTTGAAAGCTCTTGGAGACAGATTTGCCACCACTTACTTGAAAAATTATACTTACATTATTATTTTGTCCCCATTTTTTTAGAAATTGTACTTTTGCCTCATTATTTTTCGTTTGTTTGTCCTATTCAACTTAATTTTTGCTTTTGCCCTCAATGATTACAAATTTTGGTTTTGCCCAAGGCCAGTGATACTGGCAAGGCTGAGCTTGCTAAGATCTAGTCGGCTGTCAAAATAGCTTGAAGGAATCATGTTGCTCCCATGGCCAACGGAGGTCAATTAGTTCAACAGGTAGCATTAGGAAGGTAAAAAGACGGCCAGCAGAGGCAGATGTATGAGGCTGATATATGCATATATACGTATATGGCTTGTATAGATGTATAAGTAGCTTCTAGAATGATGCAAAAGGATAGTGGGTTGTTGTAATGTCTCTTGTGATTATTCACAAACAGTGGCTTAAAGTCAGTATTGGGCCTGATTATTCTGGTGATTTGTTATTAATGTCTTGAACATCTTTTCCCCAATGATTTCATTACCATATTTCCCTCTTGATGACAAGGTGAATTTTAAAGGGGGTTGTAGTTGTTATGTGACCAAAAGATGGAATTAAAAAATAGTTAGTTGGTTAGAAATAGTTAGTTCGTTAGAATTTGTTGTTGTGGCTGTATGAATACATTGTAAGAGGGAACAAATGGATTATTAAAATAAATATCACTTTTTTTAGAAATTCTCTCTCCCTTTAAAGAAGATTCAATTTTCCTTTTAGTTCCTTTAATTTTCTTGCATGTTCTCTTAGTCCAAACAGTGAGAACTGGGTTCCCATCATAGTGTAGCTATCTTTGTTTCTGTGAAACAATTGAGCTTGCTCCACTACGAGAATATAATATTTTTATTTGGATGATGTTGATTATTTTTCAATTGCTTTGTGTGGGTCAAAGGTGGCCATGAGAATGCTATGAGCTATGAGGCTCATATGATGAGAGTGTGTGAGGTGAAGTATTAATATCGTGTATGATGGCCTATCTTTCATGAACACGAGTTGAAATGTTGAGTTAATGTTAAAGAATTGCGTTCGTGACCAATGCATGGGATACCTTTTACCTCTTTGGAAATCCAATTGAACACTTAACACATTAAAAAGTTGTGTTGGTGAGCCACGTGGAGAAAGTGAAGCCAGGGGCCAATGAGAAGAGTTTTGCAGATTAGGATTATGATTATGGACATTCTGTTGGATGATTGCCACGACGATGGAGTTAGAATCATTGAGTGAGAAAGGGGAATGCAAAGATGGATGCTTTTATTAAGAAAGGAAATCAATTGGATGGCTAGGGTTTTCAAAAAAGCTTTAGATAAAAAAGGGGGTGCTCTGTCTTTGGGAATTTGCAAGGTCATAGGGTTTTGGCTACAAATCTTCTCTAGGCAAGCAATATATGAGTTCTGGAAGTGATGTCCTTTTTGAATATGGGAAAGAAAATGATTCACATCCCTTAACTAGATAATGGGCTGGGGTGGTTCTTCTTTGCAGGGGAATTACTAGGTTTTGATTTGGATGGAGGAGCAACATTGGTTGACGAAGAAGACATACCTTAAAGCTGCATCGATTCTGGTGTGGCCAGAGTCTGGGATCAAGGCAAAGCAAGAGAAGAGACACACAAGCACAAGAGCTAAGACTAGGCATTATGTCAATAAACCTTAATTTCATCACAAAATGTAGTTTGGCTAATGCGGAAAATCCACAGGTTTTGTGTCTGCTATCTGTTTCATTCACTTCCCACAATAATTGTTTTGTCTTCCATTTTCTCCCCTGTTTCTTCACTCTTCCCCAGCATTGCAGCTTCTTTTTATCATTTTTCTTGTTTCTAACTTTCTTATATGTTTCTCTTCTATGTCTATAACACTGCTGCTTCCTCTTTCCTTAATTTTTGTTCCTTCTTCCTCCTTTATTTCTTGAGCAGTCTACTCATCTCTACCATTCTTCTACTTCCTATATTAAGTCTTTCCTCTGTCACATGCTCTATTTTGCTGAGTTGATTGAAGGCGTTGGAAGTCCTAATAGCTTAAGTTTTTGGGATAGTTGATAACTTGTTACGAGAGATCTGGTACTAGTGAGTCCTAGGTTGAATTCTTGTTAATTGTGGTTATTCCCTGTTTGTCTTGTTCGCTTTGTGTTGGTGCATCTTGTTTCATTCAATTTGTTTCTCTTTCTCGTCCACTTTGAGATTGGGTTGGTTACCATGGGGTTGAGTATCAGGGTAGCTTGATATACATTGTTGATCCCGTTTCCACATAGTTTAAACTTTTGGGATAATCAGTCACCTAACAGTATCATTATCTTAACATTTTCAATATTGTTCATTCTTTTTATTTTTCTTCGACATTCGATGGATCATTCTTGGTTTTAAATGAATCATGCAAATGTTCAGCTTTAAAAAAAATTTCTTATTGCTTTTACCTAATTAGGTTTCATCTATCTTACGCAGTTTCAGTTCCATGATAAGCTCTTCCCATGTCTTCTTTTTGTTTCTCATTTAATTTGTATGATTCATGATAATTTTCCTTTTATTTTGTATTGGGTCAAATTTTGTGAGAGAAAAGTTGGTTCAACTATTTTTTCTTTTGGTATGAGGCATTTAGATTGGTTACTGTAATTGACACATGCAAAAGATACAAAATAGTTAATATGATATGTTATTACACTTGCATGTGAGGCGGACCCTGAGTTACCTTTTGTTGAGTTGCTGGTTCTTCTTGGTTATGTGGTGCAGTTCTATGAAGAGCTAGTCCATGGGAAGGATATAGGTGTGAAACTTGGACAGATGCCTGATAAACCTTTGAACAAAAAGACTAAATTCACATATTCTGATTCTTCCAGTAGTGATGATGACGACGAGGATGAGGACAACAATGATGATGAACAGAAGGATGGGGACAAAGATAAACTAGGAAATCATCCAGATGGTGATGCTACTCATGAAAGTTCCACAAATGCAACTTCAGATTCTCATAAACAGGATGAAAATAAAGACAATAATACAGAGGATTCTAAATCTCTCAGTAGTCAGGCTGTTGAAGGTGAGCAGCCACTAGCTAAGAAACAATGCCTAGAAACAGAAGCATCAAAATGTGAAAATGTCATCCTTAATAAATATGAGGAGAAGTCCATTGATAAGTTAATTGAAGCCGAACTGGAAGAGTTGGCGGACAGAAACAAGGTTAGTCAATACTAGCTGCTGAACTTTTGAAAAAAAAAAGGTTTTTGCATTCATATGTATGAAAAATATACTGCCAACGTCTATTCTGTTTCATCATAGTTCTTAACTTGTGGATATCTTTTTTATTTTAAAGGAAAACAATATTTAAAATCTTTGATGGGTTATTATCACCCTTTTATGTTACTATCATTTGCAACAATTTATGCTGGAAATCATTGATGGTTCTTCTGTCTATACACATGGTAGATGCTGATGTATTTATAATTAGTTTCTTGGAGTTCAAGGTTGAATGAAGTTAGGTGCGCGTCTTAGTCATACATATTAAAAACACTCACAACTGAAAGCAGTTTAGGATGTGCAACAAAAGTTAAGAAATGGTATTTAGGATGTGCAACAAAAGTTAAGAAATGGTATACTCGTTTACATATATTAATAGCTTGTTTCATACAAATTCTTGTCCTTTTGAAACAGAGGCGTTTTAGCAACCTTGATTCAGGTTGCAATGGTGTTGTCTTTGTACAAATGTGCAAGAGGAAAGGAGACCCAAGTCCCAAGGATGTTGTGCAACACATGATGATGTCAGTTGCATCAACAAGGAAACATATGTCAAGGTTCAATGCTTTATATCTTCATTTGTCACTTTTATTCCTCTGTTAATAGGATAGTCTGTCAAAAAGCATTTACAGAAGACTTGCAATCTGATTTTAATCAGGTTCATGTTAAGAGTGTTACCAGTTGAAGTAACATGCTATGCTTCGGAAGAAGAAATTACAAAAGCAATCAAACCACTCATTGCACAATACTTCCCCTTGGAAAGTCAAACTGCACAAAAGGTACTACTTGATAACTGTCAGGATATTCTAGAATATATTATTGATTGAGCTTGCTTGTTGGAAGATTGTAATTTCCTTTTTTGGTTGTAACGTAGTATTATAAAAACAATGATAGAGAGGGAGAGGAGATCAACTCTCTCAATTATTCTACTCTGATTTTTAACTATAACTTTGTATCTGAATTATGGAGATTGCATTTTGTCCATATTGCCTCTGAAGTAAAGATTTGTCAGAAAAAGAGGTTTGAGACTCTAATGGAAGTTGGAGCAAATTTTGAAGTATGGATCCACTGGTACCTGGAGCTCCTGATCTTAAATTAGCTGTAACTTTTAGGCATGGACCAAGTTATCGTGTCTTGACTTAAGACATGGTGTGCAGGATAAGGCTACCATCCAAAATCGAGAACGGGGAATACAATGCTATGTCTCCACTTGTGAATTTACTTTATTAATCAAGAACAATTATCATAATGGAAATAAGCTTCCAGAACAATGCATAGTATAGTAACCAAACCAAACCAAGGCAAACTAAGCCTTGTTCCACTAGGTGGGGTCGCCTATATGGATTTGACGACATCAATCAAATCTGAAATTTCATTAGGTCTCAAATCCATAAAGAAATCTGACTGAATATTGTGCTGGCTGTCGGTTACTTAATGCATAACTCTCTTCCTTTTTCCGGGCTTGGGACCGGCTATACCAAGGAAACTCTAACATAGGCGGAGTTAACAATGCATAGTACACTAATGATGAAAAAATACAATCAGCAAGGTATCCTTCGTAAGGGAGTTATACACACTGAACTCACTGCTGTGTATCTCTAGGGTAAGTAACAATGGAACCTATTTTGCGTCCTAACCCACTCGAAAATGCGTGACTGAGTCAACAAGTGAAGATGAAAACCTACCTTTGAAGGCTGGGGAAAAATTAACATACATACCCTAACAAAGTGCAACCCCACCATCTGCCACCAAAATTTATATATTTATATGGTGGACCATGGATCCAGGCAATATCAGGAGAAACATATCCATGATGTATTTCTTCCTTTTTTTTGGTTAAAATCCCTTTCCTGCAATGAGTTGTTGATGTAATTACAGGAAATAAGAAGACGTCTACAATCTTAAAATTTACCTAGATGATGTTCAAGGATTTAACACACTGATTTTTTTTATGTGAGCAATTTAAAATGTTTTTCCAGCAGCTGACCTTTTTTTTTTTGTTGTATGTTTTTTTTTTTAAGTTTGCTGTTTTGTATGAAGCCCGGGCAAATACAGGTATAGACAGAATGAAAATAATCAACGCAGTTGCAAAATCTGTTCCTGAACCTCACAAGGTAGATCTCAACAACCCGGATAAGAATATAGTGGTTCAAATTGTCAAGGTAAGATGGGGCTCTCCATGTAAATTTCTCATGGAATATGTGCATATATGGTATTTGTTTATAAACATAACTAATTTTCAATTGTTAAATTACCTGTTAATTAGGCTAGGTCATACATTGCCAATCTGATTTGTAAGTTAGGATTAATTAATTATAGCTGGCAGCTAGAACTATAGACAAGGTTAATCAATCCTCTGCCATTTACCTTCCCCAACTTTCTGTTTAGTTACAGCGGAATACTTGGAATTATGTGATAAACCATTTCACTTGAGAAGATCAAAAACATGTATTAGATCTGTTGATATACATGCTTGGAAAACCTGCCTTGAATACAATGAATTGTGCTGAGACTGATGTGCAAGGTATCCTATTAAGTGCAGTTTCTGTGAAATCCTATGCATATTGGTCTCATTCATCACGTTGGAATCCGCCTATGTGCCGTGAGCATCAAAAGCTATGGCTTGACTATATCTGCTTGTGGTTTAGAAATTTAAGCAGTTCAAGTACTCAATTTTTTCTTTTTCTTTCTTATAAACCTAATTTATTTTGGCCCAAACTTTAGCGCTGGATTTAGTTAATATTATGGATTATCATTTTACTGTTGGGCACCAAAGGCTTTCATGATTCTCCATGTCAATTCTTTGTTTATCTCCACAAATTAGGCCATGGAATGCTCCTAACTTATTCCGAGTTTTATTTTCTTCTTGTCTAGGCAAAAACTGAGCTTTATATTTATCCACAGAAAGCCATCTGCAATGAAAAATGTAATCATGGCTTGGATGGGTACTTCACATGGAGCATAAGAGCATATTGAAATATGATATCTGGAACCTATAGACAATTAAGGTTTATGTTTCCATTTTTGCTTTTGTTGGGCATACTTTTGGGCGACTCTAATGCTAAGTGGTATAGTGGTAACGTGACATGTAAAAGAATAAAAAATATATATATATATATCTGAAAATAATTATTGATTCATTTTTATATTATAACCAAGTATATCTTTTTGATTAGGTAATATTCTGTTCATAAGCAATTGGAAATTTCAAGTTTTAAAATTTCTAAAATAGAAATAAAGTCGTACAATTATAAAAGAAATACAACTACATGTTTTCATTTTATTATTTAATTCCAAGCTTTTCCTGCAAAATTACAATTTATTTCACATGTGATGGATACACGTGGCTCCCAACTGTCTGATTATAAATAAATAAATAAAGGTCATGGGACACACTTAGACGAGTCTGAACGTTGGTGTATGATGCAGAAAACACAGATAAAGTACGTTTCTAGTGAGTGTTCGTGCGTAGTAGCTACGTCCATTCCAGTCCATTTGTATGTCTGATGAGCTTATTCTGTGTCCAAGGAAATGAGATTTCTATTGTTGTGCATGCGCAACAGAACTTCTAGGCTAAAGCAATTGGATTAAAATATACTCTTTTTACTTCCATTGCATTATCCCCTTTCAAAAGTTGTAGAAAACCATCAGTTTCACATATGTTGTGTGGTAAAGATGTATAGATTTGAGTTATTTATGTAAGACTGGACAAACATGATGCTAACTCCATAACACCCCCCTAAAGCCTTGTAGAATGTAAAAATGCTATTTTCCCTTTACTTTTCTTTTCTTTTCTTTTTTTTTTTTGGGTTGGGGGGGGGGGGGGGGGGGGTTTTGGTTTGGGGGGGCATTTTTTTAAATTT
>JAVXUM010000036.1:9397458-9408117 GCA_035590655.1 Pouteria glomerata
AAGTTACAAAAATTATAATTTTATTCACCAAACAAACTAAAAATTACAATTCAAAAAAAAAAACAAAAAAATTATCAAAAATTTCACTTTTTTTATTTTTTTTTTTTCTATTTTCAAACGGCCTCCAAATGGTTGTTACAACAAAAGAAATAATTTTTGAATCATAGTAGAACGTACATATGTTTCTTTTATTGCAATTTCCATTGAAATATGTACACCACGTACATTTCACCATTCATAAGCAGAATGAAATCAAACAAATGTTTAAGCATCTAAGTGCTTATCTATTAATACAAATTTGATTATAATCAAAACATAAGTTATTTATAATCAAAGAGAGCTCACATCCCACTCTACAAAATTAGAAAAAATATAATAATCTTTACAAACCTCAACCAAACAAATGGAGCATTTGTCTCTCTAGAACCCCAAAAGAAATCTAGAGAACCCGACTCTCCATCTAATCAATAAACCAGAGAGCGACACAATGGCAATACCAATAATCAGAATATCCACTATGCTGCAATGGAAAAAGACTAATGACCAAGAAACGAAAGGGAGATGACAGAGACCCAAAATCTAACCAAATATTTTCCAGACAATTCCCGCGAAAGTAGCGAAGATGACGATGAAGGTTGAGGAACCACGTAGCTAAATATCAGCCAAGCTTATCTATCCACAGCAGCGTAAAATCGAAATTTCAAATTCAATTGTCCTATCTCAAACTTGGCCACCAAAATTAAGGAGGGTATACGATCCTTCACAATTCTTGTTCAACATAAAAAAAAAAAAAAAAGGACCAACAAACTTGAAGAATAAAAATATCATTTTACACTCAAAATTAGGGGAAAAAAGAATAAATTGTCAAAATATGCACGTTGGAAATCAAATTGCATTGAAAATGGTTATATTATTGTTAATATATATATATATATTTTGTCAATCTCATTTTTTATATATTGTGTATAAAAAATAAGAAAATATGTAATTTTTTTAATGAGGTCATTTTTTGGAATTTCAAAAGTTAGGTCTGATTTAAGAAAAAATAAGTCTACTTATTTTAAGTAAGAAACTAGAAACTTAATATATATATATATATATACTGTACATTTGGGAGGCACCAGCTTTATACTTCTTTTTTTTTTTTTTTCTTTTTTTCATTTAAGATATTTGTCTTTCACAATTTGATTGATAACAAAAGGATAATTTTAATAATTTTACAAAAATATAAAAAAAAAATTTTTAGGATTTCCCAAAAGATACCTTGGATAGCATGGAGAAAAAATTTTGAATCTTAGTGAGGTTTTTTCCCGATAAAATAAAATACTCTTTCAACTTGTTTTTAGAACTTGTTTATGAAAAGAAATATATTTTATAATCAGAAAATTGTTGAAAACAAAATATATTTTATGAAAATGGTTATCTTACTCATGATATTTATATTGTTTTTGCCAACATTTCTTTCCAATCTATGTCATTTTGTAACTTTAAATATATATATATATAGTTTCAATACATAGACACCGTTTGATTTGCTAACAAATAAAAAAAATCTCTGAAAATCTTTTAAATTTATTTACTTTTTATCTCAATTACGAATTTATAAGTTATCTTATTTTATCTCGCTTTTATTACTTCAAACACACCTATAATTTTGGAAATCATATATCTTTTTACTTTGCAATGAAAGGGGAAAAAGGTAAAACCAAATGCAATCTAAGTATAAAAAAATTTTAAATTTTATATATCATTTTATTGAATATTATTTAATCAATGGACAAAACATAACATTCAATGCACAAACTTATTTTAAAAGCTAATTACAATATCTTTTTTCACGTGTAAAATGCATTAAAAATCAAAATTTTTAATTAGAAATTAACAAAAACTCCAATGTCAGCATTCCAAATGAAAATTATAAAGAGTACACAGCCCGTGTGCCTTTGTGGTGTACTAATGACTCTTATTTTATATTTTTTAAAAAAATGAAATATTTTAATAATTGTATAAATTTTGAGTTCAATTTATCAAAAAAATTTAAAAAACTCAAATTTTTATAATTTTTTTTAATTTTTTCTATCAAATTTTGTTATGTGTCATGTTTACAAATTTTTTTTAGCCATCCAAACACCAATAATTGTGATTGCAACAAAGAAAAAAATTATAATAAAAATGGGTTAAAAAAATCATATATTTAAATAAATTTACTTCTTTTTAAATATTCCATATTTTTTTCTCCATAGCCGGCTAAACTAAAATGTACAAGGAGCAAAAAGCGCTTTGTTCTGAAACCGGTGAACCGTGAAGACTATTTACTGTTCACAAACCGGGCTGCTTGGCGACCGGGCTGTAGAAATCGGGCCCCAATCACTTGGACAGTCCCCTGCCTCAGTTCGGCGAGGCGACGACCGACTACGGACGATTTCCGGCGACAGATAGA
Source organism: Pouteria glomerata (assembly GCA_035590655.1). NCBI lineage: Eukaryota > Viridiplantae > Streptophyta > Magnoliopsida > Ericales > Sapotaceae > Pouteria > Pouteria glomerata. The sequence continues at coordinate 9,399,899 of JAVXUM010000036.1, forward strand.
CTTCTTCTTCATCTCCGGCGGTCTACTAGGTTAAAATTTCCCCCCTCTCTCTCCTTCTTACCTTTCCCTCTTTTAATTTCTGGGTCATGGTTTTGGATCTTGTTTGATATGATGTTTATACCAAAAGGGCATGAAAACAACCCAACCAAACCCTAGTTATACTCTTTCTGGCCCAAAACTTCACCGCATGCACATATATATGTATCTATCTAAATTGGGGCGAATATGTATTTCTATATTTTGTGTATTTTCTTTGAAATCGATGTTTGTAGAGTGGGTTGATTTTGGTTTGATCTATTCGCCGAATATTGTAATTATTTGGGGTTTGAAAGCTTATGGGATTGACTTATTGATCAATTAATTTGTGCTTCTTCTTTTCTTTTTGGTAATATGGAAAATTTAGGGGAACATGTCATGTTGTGAGACCCGATATAGGTTTTTGCTGTTTCTATGAACATCTACATCTCTCTGTGAGTTTCTTTTGGGTATATCATAAAAGCTCAATTTATGAAGTTGGGTTTGAATTTTTCCAGTTTCAGGGTTGGCTATAGCTTGGGCCGGCCTTGGTTCTTGTTATATAAAAATTGCACTAAAAATTGTATAAAAATCTTAAAAACTTGGATAAAAGTTGCGTTTTCACATTCTAGAATTGAACATTTCCATAAGCCAATGCCCTCACAAATCGCAAAACAAACATTTTGTTCTACTTTAGTCTTATTTTCTTCCATGGCTTTTTTTCTTACTTACAAAAAATAAGACATTTGTTAACACTGGGAAAAATTGTGCATTCCATATGGAGTTGGTGAACTTTACTTTATACCTTGTCAGCTTGTAGAAATTTTCTTTTGTTACAATGGTCTGTCACTAAAGAAATCATGGAAAAGAACATTTTAGGAAATATTAAGAAACTGTTCTATTCCTGTGCCACATAATTACATTTTTTTTTATATGCTGTCTATAGCCTGATCCGTGATCCAGTTACCTACTTACCTTCCATCAGTACCTTTTTTGGGGTCATTTAACTGTCTTAATTTTTAAAACATTGGCAAAATAATTTTATCCATTTTTATGGCTGCTTGGAGTTTCTTGATTTCTTGCTGGGTTCACAATTGAAAGGCAAAATTGTAGATTTATGTTTACAAGTTTTCTTAAAATCTGTTGGTAATATGTGCGCTTGAACTTTCATGGAAACAAATGTGCATTTGAACTTGCGTTTTATTCATGGGATTTTTTATTTTTATTATATATATTTGTAGAAATGCATGTTTGTGAATTGTTTGTGACGATTGAAAACCAGCTATCGATTGTGCAGGTTTGGTTGTCTGTTTGTATTACTGTATGCAATGGGATTTAATATTTTAACAAATGAAGTAAAGCTTAAACACGGTGTGGCTTCATATGATTCCCTATTTTGTTATGCTTATTATCTTTGAATTTTTAATTAGGAAGTTCTTGAACCCATTTGACTGTTTCGTTAGTATTTTTGTAATAATATAAACGTGTCTGTGTGCATATAACTGCTTTATGAATTATGATCTGCAAGTCTGAATATATTGGTTTACAAAGCATAGCCAAATTAAGCATGGTTTTGGGCCGGTGCTTGTTGGATGTCTTTTCCTAAGGATGTTAAAGATTGAACTTCCTTTCTACAACTTAAAGATACAAAGGGAGGTTTGTCTATTGGTTAGCTGATAGGTTTATTACATTACCATAAAAATATGTGACCTATGATGCAAAAGCAAGATGATGTTAGGATACTAGTTTTGAGCACAATTTATGATTTTTGTGCTGTGTTCTTGTGTCCATTGTGCATGGATCTTCATGCTTTTGGTAAAATTAATGTTTACTATGTAAATAATGCCATACAAGCCTCGGAGAGTCAAATTTCCATGAAATTTGTTCTTATCCATCTAAGATGTAGATTAGCTGGATATTTATGTCATAGTTGGAAATTTTAGGCTTGTACTCCTTGTTCTATCGCTGATTTAATTATTGTCTCACAATCTATTGTGTTGTAGGGCTAGACATTTACATTTGTGCATCTACAACAAGATAATCATGGCTAGTCACCTCGCACAAGGGAGGCTGATTATTCAAGATGAGAACTTTGACATCCACAGCAAAAGTACAATTCCAAGTTCCTTATTATTGATTTTCGTACTCAAGAAATAAGATACCGTCTAAGCTATCTGAAGATTCTGAAAGCCCCTGTATGAGATCATTGGGATGTGACATAAGTTGAAAGTCATTCAGTTCAAAGTTCTCAACGAAAATCTATTTACAGTGATGTAAATGGGCTCTCAGAATCTTTTGCAAGCTTTGCAGTCACTACAAAATTTATCTTCGTATCAAGCTGATTTAATTTCTTGTGTAGAGCTTGTGGTGGATGGAACAGCCAAGAGTTCTAAAACAGCTAGCAGGAAAGGTGGCACTGGGTTTGGAGCTCGTAAAGCCCTCAATGACATTACAAACAAGTCATCTGTTCGTCATGAAGCATCATCAAGTAAAAAAAATTTACCAAAGGAGGAGTTCAATGCTGCGGAGGAAATGTTTTTGCATGATCATAATAAGTGCATTGAGGCACAGCTAAAAGCATTGGAGCCTAGTTTTTTGGACATAGTTCTTCCTGGACATGGTAATTTATTGATGCTAGTGAACTTGAGTTGTCTTTTTCTTAAACTTGTACGTTCATCTTCTCCGGAATAATGAAATCACCTTTTCTCATTCTTAATTTGGTGTTGTAATGTTTTTCAATATAAAGACTTCCTGTATGGGTGTTTACAAGTTACAGCTAAAACTCAAGGAAACTTGCTGGCATGCCAAATGGGTTAAATTACATTATTTCATCTCTCCCCAAAGGCATTGTCAAACTTAGGCCCCTTGTCATAGTTTTTGAAGGATTATTGTGTTCTTGAAATTGTAGAAAACAAAGAACAGCTATCAGTTTGTTTTCTGTGCTTTTTTCTAGAAATTGACTTGTAAAAAGCTACTTATTTCTGAAAATTGCGTCATATAAACCATTAAAATTTTAATAAAAGATATTGGTAACTACATTCCTGCTTGAACGCAAGCACAGAAAAGTGAAAAAATCCAATCAAGTTATGCTTATGAACTGGCTTAAAATTGATTTAACTTTCCAAATCTAAAAAATTATGAGATCGCTTATGGCAATATTTTTAAGCAGGGAAATTTATGTCAACTATGTACTGAACCTTAATTCCAGTTACAATAGTATAGCTGTTTGCTTAAATTGTATCTGTGTTTCTATATGTGTCTCATTCATTTTCCCTTTGCAGAATCTTTTTCTTGTGATGAATCTCCTGAATCCAAGCGAGCCAAGGTGTTTCTCTTGCATATTTCATGCATTCTTTTGTCTACTTCAGTAGAATTGAGTTTCAAAAGTAAAATTAATTTTTTAATGTGTATCATTGACAGGATATCTTATCTAATTTTTTGTATTCTTGTGCTCCAGACTGATCTTGATAGCCCCCGCTGCTACTCAGAACCGGAAGAGTTGCCCATGTCTGAGTTCTCTGATTGGTTAGAGCCTTCAACCCATTGGACCTCTCCTCAATCTTCTCCTCTGCAATTTGATTCTCCACCTTCCTTTGTTTGGGAAATAGAGCCTGACTTTATGTTGAAGGAAGAACAAGATTGTTGAATGTCTTTATTGCTTAATTGGTTTTGCTATGTATCTTCGAACCACTGATCAAAACAAATTTACTTTCCATATGAACAATTGTATCAATTTTTCTTCTTATGTGAGAGTTCATCGATGTGTTGTATTTTGAATGATGGGGTTATTGTGGCTCTGCCTTTCTTTCCTCTGTCAGTGGCAATGCAATCCCTTGTTTTTACAATCTTGGTCTTGACATTGTAGTGCTGTGATTGCTGTAGGCTGTGGGGTTTTGTTGGCTTCCATTTAGTTTGTTCTAATGTAAGTACTTTGGGGTACCTAGAGTTTTAGCATCTTATGTTGCTCTGCATAAGCTTGGTATATGCATGTGAAGTATTCCAGAGTCATTGGGTTTGTGGTAAATTTCATTCTGACACTCGACATGTATGTTTTCTTCCCATCCGAACTTTATGGGGCCCCTATTTGAATATCTGCTGGATCCATTTCCAATTACTAAGTTCTCAAAGTTTGTAATTGAATCTAGGTTTCATTACTCAAAACAGTGAGAAATTACTCCGTCCATCTAGATCCTATGTGGATAACTTAAATTTTGTAGCTAAAAAATTTTGAAAATAGGTATCCCCTTTCAAAATTCAGTTACTGTTAATTTCAATGGTCTTTTGACCTTATTTGACATATTTGGTTCTGTTCTTGCCTGTACTGCAATATTTTGAACTCAGTGACGTTTCTCTCTTAACATTAAGCTGAGCAAACTGATCCTAAAACCTTTTTCAATGTCCTTTCTTTTTGTCTACTTGTATTTATGCAGTCAGCGCATTCAGTTTACTGAGTCTGTTTCTTTCAGACATTATACGTGAATCCTTGGCTGGCCATTTACTCTCACTCTATTGTTTATAATAATAGTTTCTCCCAGTACAGGCCTGAGACGGCTGATATTCAATTTTCTCTTCACCCTGCAGCAAGAACCTACCTCAAGTCAGTTCTCGTAATTATCATCTACTCCAGAAACTATTTCCATCTTCCTTGTCGTGTAACAAATGGTGGGTGTTCTTCTAGCTGCTATTCTACTTCATATTGCCGCCAAGATCTCTTGTTTGTCTCAGGATCAAACCTCTTTCAGTGTTTCTTACAAGGAGGGAAGAATTATGACAAAACCAATCACTGTTTCTCCGATCCGGTTTGGTTCTGATTGGGACAAATCAGGTCAAGAAGCTATAAGAAACACGATTACTTCTCTAAGTCCATCGTGATATCAGGCAAAGGATTCTGAGGTGCCAACATTAGGGAACTGGTGGGAGATCATTCCACAAAACACAGACAATTCTGGTACTCCAGTGACAGAAACAGTAGGCGTTGGTCCTGAGTGTTTCTACAAGGGTCCTTACCTCAACATGACTCTAGAACTAAGTGATTAGAATTGGAGGGTCAGTCTTTAACAAGACATCTATTGATGGGTTTGGAGGGAACTTCACTTGTACCCGGGTTTTTGAAGCATATGTCTATACCATCTACCATCTGGTGTTTTCTAAGGGTACAAAGTTCTTACTTGGAGAGGAGAGGACTGGAGGAAACTGATGGACTTGTGCAGTGAGAGTTTTGCAGTTGAAACCTCAGTTGGGATGAGCGTGAAAATGTTATGGGCTAGAGCTCCTCAGAATCCTTGTGACCATTGCTCGAGATTTTTTCAAGGAAACTATTACCTGGAACCGCCTATAATGCTGATGAGAAGATCGACAGTTTGGTGGGGAGGTCACAAATGGGGATGGAAGAGGATGGATTGGTAGTGATGGAAGTGACTGGACAGTTACTAGTTCTTGTGGTTCTGTGTTTCAGGGAGACAGAGAAGGTCTTCCCTGTTCATGGACATTGAGAGGAATGTTAGCTTCAATGTAGTTGGTTGAATGGCTATCGATACATGGTGAAATACGTTTGGGATCAGAAAGTCAAGAACTGTGCTCTTAAACCATCGGCAATAGAAATTCAAATATATTCACTTGAGCATGACTCTGCACAACTACAAACACTTCTCAATTCTCAAAGCTATATTTTTTCTTCTTCCATTTTGTTTTAAATGCAGAAATTTCTGGGACTAATATACTCACCTCTGACCAGCCGAAAGGACATGTGATGGCAGGAATGGCAGGAATTATAGTCAATCACACGAGTAGTCTGCAGCCATATCCGCCAAATCAGAAATGCAGGTGGAAAATCCAGTACCCAAACACAAAGTTCATTGGTTTTACAATCAACTTCTTCTCGCTAGCAGAAGATACTGATGATCAACTCAAGATCTGCAAATCAGATTCGGTTACTGCGCAATGCTATGTTTTTCACTCAAATGATGAAAAGTTCAACAAGATGTTCAAGTTAACAGGTTCAAAAGTTTATGTTGAGTTTAAAAGTGGTGAACCTGCTCAATCTTTCGAGTCAAGAGGGTGGGAGCTTACTTATTCTGTAGATATTCTATTCAAACCTCAACCTAATGATGTTTTTTTTTTCCCTTCCTTTCTCTCTCTCTCTCTCTCTCTCTCTCTCTCTCTTCCTCTTTAACTATCATCTATGTAAAAAATTTTAGGACTCTGCAGTGGAAAGGAAGATGTTTATGATCATAAAGGTGTTATCAGCTACTCTTCTTCATCTACTGGTTCTTCCTATGCAAAAGGACTAAGTTGCCAATGGATCCTCCATGGGAAATCAGAAACTCTGGTTACTTTGAGCTTCACTCATATACACCACGAAAGGCTTTGAATTCCTTGCTATATATAGTTGTACTACAAGGCGGCAGATGGCTAACTTCTCTGGGATTTACTTGGGTTCTAATCCCCCAATTCTGAACTTAACCGGTGAAGTTATGATTGTGTTTTCCACCCAGACAGATGAAGGTGAAGGTTGTTCGGGTAACTTCTACCTGTCTTCTCCATTAGATTGTAAGAGGAAAGAATTATTAGTCATAGTCATCTCTGTTGGTCTAGGAATTTTCGCAATAAGCTGTTCTCTTGCTTTAGTTACATTATCATTGCTCAGGAGCAGGAAGTGCAGAAGCACAGCGGAGTTGGATGAGAATTATGTGCTGATAAGAGCAGAGGTGAATGGGGAGCCAATTCGAATTGGTGAGGGGGGTCCTTCCATTGTTTATAAAGCGGTTGCAACAGACGGGAGATCCACCCAAATATTATTTCCTTGCTGGGATATGCTGAGGTTGGTATTTGAGGAAGATGCTTAGTATTTGAATACATGGTTAGGGGAAGTTTGAGATGGAACTGGAAAGAAAGAGGAGAAACGCTCGATTGGGAGAAGAGATGAGCAATAGCATTACAAATTTCCTCAGCAATTCAAATACTGCACATGTACTTAACACCGCCTATATATATCATGGAAACGTAACTCTTGAAAACATTCTTCTTGATGGTACTATAATGCAAAGTTGGGAGGCTTGGATCTGCAAATTATTGCACGAATTATGATGGGATGAAAGATTCAGAAATGGGCGGAGATATTCGGAGTTTTGGGCTACTCTTGGCTGAGCTTCTCAAAGGTGAGCCTATTTCTGAGGGAGATGGTTGTGAGTTTTTTGGGAGTTTTAAAGATATTAATGAGGTTGTTTGGGGTCGGGAATGGCTTGATCCGAGACTGGGTATTCGAGAGGAGGAATGGAAGATGATGGGTTTGGCGAAGTCGGGTGAAATGGCAAAATGGTGCCTCAGTGGCGCTGGTGGGGGGCAGAGATCAGTTGAAGAAGGGGATGAAAACTGTAGTCCCAAGATTGGTGGTGTTGTTTCAGGTTTGAAAAGCTAAAGCAATTGTTCTGTTGTGTTCGGGCAAATATTTGGGAGGGAAGTGACTTGGTATACTCTTGTACGTATATACCTATATGAGTCGTTCTCTCTCTCTCTCTCTCTCTTTCTCCCCCCTAAATAGTAGTAATTGACTTACCATGAAAGAATTTTGTTGCAATTCACTGCAACTTTTTAATAATTGGATATCACAATAGTTGCTCACAACTTTGCTCATACGTTCTTGATATTTATTTTAATACTGTTGATTTTAAATTTATGCTAACATTAATAAGCATAAAATATAGTTATTTTTTACAATTATAAATTGAAATAACTTGAAATAAATAATAGAAAAACAATGTCCATATAACTAATATCAACTAATTTGAAACTAAAATTTTGTTAAAGAAGAGATACTAAAACTTTATTAAGAAGATAGTTTCTCTCCTATATGATTGTGTTGATTAATTTCGACACGTTTTGATGAATTAACCTTTCTCAAAAATGTGAACGATTTCTTCAATTAAATTTATTTTAATTAGGTAGTTTTTTTAAGGGTAAATTATAAATAAAATTACTTGCATCATTTAATTTGAAAAAACTAAAATAGTCAAAGTGTAAGGGCACGAAAACAAATGTTAAATAAATTGATACAAAACCAACCACAAGTCTCGAGATTAAAAAAATAAATAAATAAAAATAAAAAAATTATGCACTATAACTGGCGTTAAAGTCATTTATATCAGTTTTTTTTTTTTATATATATAAAATATTTTAAAATATAATAAAATATATTTTTGTAAGTA
>JAVXUM010000036.1:9449495-9468055 GCA_035590655.1 Pouteria glomerata
TTTTTTTTGGTGGGGGGGGGGGGGGGGGCAACGTCCATACAATTTTTTTTTTAAGAACCAATTCTTCATGGATCGTGTCCCCCACGGGACCCACCATCTGATATATGTTATTCATCCCAGACTGTTTAGTACTGACATCTCACTTTCTATGACAAATGTAAGAAACACAAAAATATGAATGACCAGAAAGCCAACTACTTGATTTGAGTCTTAACTAGCAATCCTACTACCACACTTGGTAGACCAAAAAAAAAAAACAAAGAGAAAAAAACACATCACGAAAACTATATCTAAGCAGAAGATCAACCATTTAAAATTACAAAATTTAATTGACTACCTTCTTCTTTCTTTCTTTCTTTCTTTTCATTTTCAATGAGTAGTCTAGTTTATGAATGTACTGTCAAAGGAAGTATGAAACTCCCAATGATTCTTGTCACACCCCAAAAAGTGGCAGGACTATTTATATTTTTGCATTCTATTTTCTTAATATTAAGATGGATATGGTACAACTTACCATTGTCTGGTTCCCTAATTGAAGACTCAAATGCACCAGGAGGAAGTGGGTCAAATTCAATGCTAAGCGGTGGACCATCCTCTCGATAATACCTCCCAAGTTGCCTCTTAACAGCCGTAATAGCAGCATTTTCAACAGGACCCTTTATTTTTAAATATCCTGATGGCCCAATCCTCGCTTTAATGCCCATCGAATTTATTGGTGCAATGTTTTCATTCTGGGGGAGGTATCTTGAAGCTGCCATATCAAAAGGGGTTTCATTTTGAGGATTAAACCTATTCTGTAGAGGCAAGCTACGGTCTGAAGATGTATCATCCATCTCACTGTAATTTTCAGTAAGATTGCGCCCATGTTCATATGCAAGGTCAGCAGCTGAAACATCTTGACCACTAGGCCTTCTACTTTGTACCTCCCTAGGATCAAAATGCCTGTTATCCCCTTGTTTGGTGCTGCCACATGAATCCTGCCTAAGTCCACTGGCACGATCCTGTACAATACCACTTGAACGATCTTGTCTTCCATTTGCAGACGCCTCAACATGCAATAATTTTTTGTCCTTCAACCTTCTGTGGCAAAACCACCCAGAAACTTGCTTTTCTGTCAACCCAACTGACTCCGCAAGTTGTGATTTCATTTCCTCAGAGGGATACTTGTGTTCTGAGGAAAAGAAAATATTGATTCTTATAGTCATTTATGGTGAAAACACGTTAATTTATCTAAATAGTGCATGAAGAGTATAGCAAGCAAGAAGGGTTTCAATACCACTATAAAACTTCTCTAATGCCTCAACCTGTGATGGTGTCTTGAGCCTTCTTTTCTTGTTTTTCTCTGGAATAGCTTTATTGTCATCAGAAAGCACTTCAATTGACTCTAAAATATTAATAACAGGACACATGAAATAATCAGTTTCAAAAACAATGCTAATACAAATCTATAAACACTTCTAACCTCACCAGCCGCAAAATAAACTAACAACAGATCAACAGAAATGTTTATAAGGTAAGAATGAAGTTACAACCCCTGCAAGAATCAATATCAAGACCTAAAATTGCTCCTAGTATTTGCGCACTTGAACATATGGTAACATTAAAAGAAAAAAACAGGCATCGCTATTCAGATAATGTCCAAACAATTGTCAAAATATATAACGAAAAGCAACACAGAGAAATTTTCCAAGGCGTGAAAACACATTGTCAACGGAACAGAGAGCCCCAAAATTTGATCTGCGATAAAATTCGTAATCAAACAACCCCAAATCGAATATTATTGAGAGTGATCTGCAAATTACGCAAAAGAGCAACGTCAAAAACAGTACCTTCCATTGTTGAAAAGTTTCTAGGGCTTTTCTGTTCTTCTTATTGAGTTAAGTCAACAAGCAAACCCCCGTTAGGCGGAGAATGTAAGAATGGCACGCCTGTTTAGAGAAAGTATGTTTAGGCTGGTGCGAGAGTCTATATGGGTCTGAATTGGCAAACCATTAAAGAGGAGGGCGAGAAGAGAGACGGAGAGTTATTGGGTGAAGAAGGTAGAGATGAAACGAGGCAAGGAACCTTGTCCCTCTATCCTGACCCACTTTTTTTTTTTTTTTTAAAGCATTTGGAATGGTTAAAAAAATAAATATTACTTAAATATTTTTTATATTTTTTAACAATTTTTCAAACTCTAAATAAAGTCTAATATTATAAAAAATACTTAACTATTTTAAACTTTTTAGAAGGTTATTGTTAATTAAAAAAAAAATTATCTCACAAGTCTCTCATACTATTAATTTAATAAATAAATAAAAAATGAGAGAATATTCTCAACTTATTTCATATTGGATAAAAAATTTACGAGTAATCGTATCTCCAATTACGTTTGGAGGTAAGACATTCCTTTTGTGGGTGTAAGGGTGGGATAAAAATGTTAGGTGCGGTCAGAGTGAAAAAAAATATATACATTTTTTTAACTTTTATCGTAATGTTATTATAGAAAATTAAAGAAAAAATATATATTTGGTAAAAATATGTAAAAGTTGAAGAAAATTATAGAAATTTGATAAAAATTAAATAAAATTGATGAAAGTTAGAGAATGAATTTGATAAATTTTAATAGAAAAAAGTTATTAGAATTACTAATTTATAAAAAGTAATTAAGCATTGATGCTTAATGTTCGTCTCACTATGCTTGCGAAAATTAAAAAAAAATATCTCTTATCGGCTCTAAATTTATAAAATGCTGTGCGATCTTTTTAGGTTATATTTATTTTAAGAGATTGAATGATAGAAGATAAGTAATACCATTAGATAATATACGAGATTAAATATATTATGGGATTAATTTTTTAGTGGGATTATTTTGTTGATGTTGGTGGGATATAAAGTGAGATAAAATATGTAATTTGATATGTGATGTGAAAAAAATAAATTTTAAACCTTTAAATTTTGATAGAAAACAAATTTGGATGTGGAGAATTAATAATTCCACTATTCTTGTGATATAACTCATTTTGTTGTTGGTGGGATAACTCATCCAATCGGCTTGAAGTCTAACGTTCCAAAAGGCATAGCACATAAAGTATTAAATGGGACTCACGAATTAACAGTCTTATCCCGCCTTTTAATCTAGCAAACAAATATCGCCTTAGTGTTTGAGTAAGGAAATCTTATAATATTTGATTAATAATATTTTAATTTATATAAAAGTTTTCACAATATATATAATTACGATTAAACACTAAACTTTGTTAAAAAGTATTAAAAATTTTTAAAAATTATTAAAATTTTATTTTATTACATAAATTATGAAAGTATAATTTTTATCAATTTTTATTAATTTTTTATCACTTCAAACGCACTTAAAATAACTATATAACAATGACAATTTACCTAGTTTTAGAAAATTAATAATTTTTTTAAATTGAAAGTCTACAACTCAATCTTATAAATATGTGAATTTAAAATTTTTATTTATATATGTACAACCTCATTTTAAGTTCTTTGTTCCTTTATGGTCATTTGTATTGACAACGACTTTCGTAAAATTGAATTTGTTTTATTTTGATGTTCATAAGAACTCTTTTAATGCACTGAATGACGTTCATTTATTTTCTTGCCTCGGGATTTTGGCAGCACTGTTATTTTCAGTACACGAGACAACTAGGAAAGGACGAGTCGAGTGGAATTGAATTTTGGGGTGTTTGTTGTAATAAAAAATAAGATAAATTATAAATTCGTAATTAATATAGTAAAAAATTTTTTTAGAGATTTTTAAAGTCTTTAAGTAAATTATAATGTGCCAAACACCTCTATTTTACTTGACTTTAGATTCTAATTACTTATATTAAACTTAAGTTAAATTTTTATATAAATTCGTATTGATAAAAAGAAAAATTTGGATTCAAAATTAATTAATAAATAACTTGATTAAAGTAAAAAAAATCGTTTTAGTATAAAATATAACAAATAAAATATTATAAAAATTATTAAAAATATAAAAAATTTATTAAAAATATATATTATTTTATTAAATAAAAAATAAACAAGTCACAAATCAAATTTAATTTAAAATCGTTTTAATTAAATGAAATAATTTTTTACTATGAATTTGTGAAAACCTTATCCACACAAATAATATTTCAACGCTTCAATCAAAATTCAACATTTAATTAAATTATGATTCTGACCTTCAAGTTGATTCTTCACCCAAAACTTTTAACAAACCCATACAGTAGTCAAGTTTTAGCATTGCAAAATTTCAAGCATGCCCACGCATTATTGAAGTTCTAGCTCAGTCAATCAAGGTCCATCAATTTTTTTTTATCTAAATTTCAGAATGTACGCCGAAAGGACTTGCCTCAAGGATTTTTGAGCTTGTTTGGGATCCTATAAAATAAAAAAAAATAATACAAAATTTTATAAACTTCTATAAAATACTACAAATCTCTATATAAACACGCAGTCCAAGATTATAAAATTTAAATTTTTTACTCATTACACAAAACCTGAGACTGTAAAATTTAAATTTTTCACTTACTACACAAAACCCAAGATATTAAAGAGGTGTTTGAAAGAAAAAAAGTTGACAAAAAATACTGCAAAAGTACAAATGATTTGATATAAAAGTGATATTTGTTAAAATTTAATTGAAAGAAATTACAAAAAAAATAGTTAAATTTGATAAAAATTAATAAAATTTGATCCACCAAAGGCCTCACTTTTTATTTAATACAACTCTTGGCCACATGACTACACACGTGGCTAGACCAAGTGTGTTCGAGTAGCTAAAAATTAAGCTTCTTTTTCTCAACTTTTTGATTTTTTCTTTTAAAATAATTAAATTTATTTTTCTTATTTTAAATTTTTTTAAAAACTAAAGTACACAAATATTAAATTGACAAAAAATTAAAAAACTAATTACTAAAAAGTTAAAGTAATATTTAGTTTATTTTTTATTTTTATTTTTTATTTTCTATCTTAAACTCATTTTTTATTTTATTCGTTTGAAAACAAAAAAATAATTAAAATATATTTGGTTACTTATATTTTCAAAATCTCTTTTAAAAAATAAATAATAAATTTACACATGAAATATAAAATAAAAAAAATTATTTTGAGTGTTTTCAATCTAAAACAAGAAAAATCTTAAAATAAAAAAAAAAACATCTTTTTCCTTATTTTAAAATTTTTCAAACATAAAATATATAAAACAGAAAACAGAAAAACAAACTAAATAGAACTTAACTTTTTTCCTTCCCAAATACAAAAGAGTTAACTTTTTAATAGTTAAGTATTGAAAATTCTCCGAATCACCAAAATCAATAAACCAATCCATACAATAAAAATAAAATACGAAGGCACCAAGAATTAACGAGGAAAACCCTATCCAGGGAAAAACCTCAAAACAGTTTCCACTATACAATTAGGTTACAAGTGCCCACTCAAAATCTCTACGACTTCTCACACGACTTCTTTTAAGCACTTGATCGAATCCACGATACACCTAAACCAAGCGGAAACTCACTTTCTAAATCCTTAGAAAGTAAACAGATTCAACAAAGAATAATGAAAACAAGAGAAAGACCTATACGCTCACAAGGAAAAATTCTTTCTCTCACAAGACTCTATAATATGCCCCCCCAAGTATCTATTTCATTAATGCTGGGTGCATATATATAGAGTTACATAAGGTTACCCTAATTTGACAAAATAGAAAATTTCGTATGTTTAGGAAACTCAAAGGTCGCACTCGCTCCCATCCTGCGCCTAGCCTGCGCAGCTCACTAGAATTTCGCCATGCTGAAAAATTGCCTTGGCGGCGCACCTGCGTGCTCCGTGCGGTCTCCCAGCGCTCAACGGGCACAGCTGCGCGCTCCCCGCGCCGTGGCTGCGAGATCTTCTGGAATTTTCCGCGTGATCTGCTTGTGTTTCACTTTAACTGGAATTCTTTTTTGACTTGAATTAAGTAACTTCCAATTTTCTCAAGAACATTAGAGAACTTAGTTGACAACCCCTTCTCAAAATATACATACAAGTACACAACAATGCCATGAGGATAGGCTAAACCATTTATTACTACATGCTTCATCCTACAGTGCTCAGAAAAGGGAATTATGGTGCAGATCTACCTCTATCACAAGAATACAAGTTCATGGGCATAACACAATCGCCAGGAATTGAGTCAAAATTTTCAATTTCAATGACTTAGAACGACGCGGTAGAAAAAAGCGAACGAAACGGGAAAGAGCAAAACAAAAAAGGGACGACGCTGTAAGATGCCAGAGACACGTAAAAGTTAAATTGGTAATATTGCTGCCATCAATGGTTTAATTGTTATTAATTCTTAATTCAAAAACTCAGTTACAGCTGTGTCTTAACCAGTCAGCATTGCTGGTTTTCCTTTGTGAAGGGTTTTTGCCTTACTTCTCTTTCTTGCTCGGTTTGGAATCACCGTCTTGAGATTTAATATCCTTTGACTCATCGAACTCCAATAACTACAAACGATAAACAGAACTTAGCACAGAATTCAACTGAGTATCAAACATAAGCATCGTTATAACGACAATTCAAGTAACAACTGAGACAAAATCTTGACATGGGTTATGGACAAACCTGCTTGACATCGCCGTTCCATATGCAATGAGCTGCCAAAAATCCAACAACAGCTGGTACTATATACAGTAACGCCGGCTGGAATTGAAATAAAAGGGTATAATAAGATAGAAGAACGGCTAAAGACAAATAAGGAAATTAGGATGGTGATGATCTCACTAGAGAACAGAACAAAAAACTAGACTTCCTTGGCTTCAGTATACATAGGTATTGTTTTGTTTGTTAGAAAAAAACATCACAGCAAAAGGATTGAGCAACACATACCTGTGCAGCTTGAAACCAATTCATGACAATAATTGTAAGAGCCACACCAACTGTGTATCCCAGGAAAGCACTGTTGAAATATTGGCTCTCTTTCCCCCTGGACACATCAAAACGCAATGCCAATGCCACAAAAATCCCTAAAAAAGAAAAGATGGTGGAAAGCATACAAAATCAACATTAAGTACTAAAGGTTGGAACACTTAATATATATGTGATTATAGAATAGAATTGGGCTAGCAACTTATCTATAACAAATTCTCAATTCAACACAGAGGAACTTCAATTCCAAACAAGTTGGAGTAGGTCACATGAATCATTTTCCTCCATTGATATCTAAACATTTCATTTTAACAGGTTGATTTGTTTTAGCCGAGAAATTGAAACATTATGAAAACGTTTCAGAAATGCCACAACGATTAAAAAGAAAATTAATTAAACTTCTTATTTTTTTATATATTATGCTTTTTTTTTTTTTGGCTTGCTTCTTTCTATTTTGATGGAAATATTAGAATTATTATTTGTCTAGTGTTTCGTTCTGCACTTGGGAGATGAAAACTTTTAGACCATTTCATCCATTTCATCAATATACAAATATAGTCCCTTACAACCAATAAAATGTTAGGTGCCTGCAACCGTAGCATTCGCACCTTAGAACCCAAATTTTCTAGGTTCAGCCTTGCCATAGCGTATCAAGCATGTTGAGGTTGCTTGCAATTTCGTTCAAAATCTATTGTTGAGAAAATAACTTGTTACCCCTTATGTGCACTCTTAACACTCAACCGGGCAATATTTTGACCACGTCGTTGGCTTCTTGTTATTTTCAATATTTGTCTTCCAAACATATTTGACATGCATACTCCAGCTTGAGGGGAATGCTAGAGCAATTTTCCTTATGTCTTTATTATTGTGCTAGGTTACAAATGTCAACATTGCCCAATTTTAAGGTAAAAAGAACATCAGATTAATTACTACAAAATCTACCCTGTATATTCAGTGACACCACATGCTTAAAATACAACATGTAGCAGAAACACAAGCAACTAATCATCATGTCATGGCCAGCCTTCAGAAAATACAAATTTTAAGCTCAACTTGAACATCACACCTGGAATTACTATATCTCCAAGTCCAAGCATTGAAAATCGACGAGCAGAATCTGCTGTTGGGAATAAAAGCTGCAGGAAATGAAAAATCAATGCAATCAGAATATTACAGAGCATGAAATAAATACAAAAATATTTGAAAATAGAAATTATTTCAATTAAACTGATATACTGACCTTTATAGGAGCATCAAATGATTTTGCAACGCTAACCATCACAGGGGTAAAGAAAACCCAGAAAATATCATACACAAACAGTCCAGCCTGCAGTAATTTTAGCAGGAAAAGAATCAAACAAAAATTGATGATCAGAATTTTTAAATAACATTCACAACTGCTCAGAAATAAAGTATAATAAGCTTGAAAACAAACACTTAAAACATCATTTACTAGGAAAGAAAAAAAGTCTTCTGATGCATTAAAAATTTGTGATCGGTTAGATTCCCCATAAGGCCCAAAGTTTTCAAGGTTTATCAAGAAAAAAGAATATGGCAATAAGAGGAGTCAGGTTAATTTAGCTATCTTAATATTAAGCTGTTTACAATCTAGGATGATCTATGTCCAGTATGGTTTATGTTTGTTTCTTATTCTTTTCTGCAACAAGTCAAACCAATCTAAGGAGCTTAATTGATGATATTTATTTACTAGTCAGCAAATGAACATTTGGAATACCTCTTAACCAAAAGTACGAATCCAATCAGTTGGTTCAAAATCCTATCCCCATCACCCTTTCAGAAAGGATAAGCTTACGTTGAGCTACTTGTTCTTCACATAACTACACGTTCATATTAAATATAAAAGTCAAAAGAATAAGGTAAAAAAGCTGTTCTAGCAATTTTTAGGTTGCCGGCATAGAAGTCCCACCGCTGCATATAAGACTAAGATATCTCTGGTTATTAAAACAACATTCTGAAAAAAAAAAAAAAAATTCCAAGTATTATCTTCTTACCAAAAGGATAACACCAGTCTTAAATGACCCAAGTGAAAGCATTTCAATTCCCTACAAATTTGAAAAGTGAAAAAATGAAGCAAATGAATTCAAAGTTCTGATATGTTATATTGTCACACAAACAGATGGGAGGTTTTCGATTAAAGGGCTATACGAAATGTAAAACCATTTCCTTATTTAAAATTTACAAAATATATATAAAAGAAGTTTCCTCCTATGGAAGCAAGAATGCACATAAATGTCTGAGCTTAAACTTCTGAATCCAACTGGGGAAAAAAAAAGCTCAATAGAAGGAAGGGGGGGAGAGAATATCTAAAAATATGGACAAGTCACATAAAATGAAAATAATGAGAAATGAAAAGGTGTATATGCATTATTAGTACATGCAATTTACAAAATCTGAAAATACACATATGTGATTAGGAAGTATAGTATAATTATTCAAACAAAAGAAACTTAATAAAATCAAACTCATTTTATAAATGGGCACTTTGTTTTAATTTTCAGAATTGAAAGAAAACTAGAACCTCTTTGTTAGGCAACGGTTGTTTTATTCTGTCATTTTTTAGCTCTGCATTTTGGCAAAAACATTTATTTTTTTTGATAGATAGCTTGTTGAGAAAACAATACAAAAATACCAGATTGAGGTGGAGCTTCCTAAACTTCTGAAAAATTAGTAGACTCACTCAACCAATTAAAAACGCAAATCCTTACACAGAACCTCAGTAACTGAGATATTATAAGTGATGCTACCAAACCTGAATGCAGAATGCCAGGCCCAATATATTGTTGGCCAGCCAATGCTTCTGTGAAGCATACCAGGCACAGAAAAAGGTTCCAGGTATTGCTGCAATGATCTGAGACCTTGTGAATTCGACATCCAAAGCTGTGGAGAAATGTGTATAGGAAAAAAAAAAAAGTCATTTTGCATATTACAAGCAAGATAATGTCAATTGCATCAAATGAAAACCAATTAAGGCAGAAAATTAAGAGATTGCACTAGTCATTCAAATTTCAAGGCACATATTTTATACGAAAAAACCAGACCCGAATCAACCTAGTGGTTGAGACTCAAAAATCATCCAACAAAGATGGGATAAAAAACCAGAGTTGAGAACTACAGCAATTTGGTAAAAGCATGAGGTAGTACACCAAGCTTTCAAGGAAACCATCTACAGATGCATATAATTCCTTAACAAAACAGAAGCACGTGAAGCTACAGAACAGCAAAACTGTGTGTTTGTACAAGATGATAGATGAAATTCAGAAAATCAATGTTGTAACTTCGGCTAATTCAGTTCCATTGAAAGCGCAAAAGCCAACTTAAAAAACCATCTTTAGTTTCCGAATTTCCTCAACCACTCCATTCCCCTTTTGAGGGTTGGGGATGGGGTAGGGGGAGGTGCAAGATTCCTGTCCAATCTGCCTCTTCACAGGGAGGAGGGTAGGAATCATTTCAATAAAAATAAAAAAAAAAATACTAATTTCAAATAGAACCAGACTACATGCATAAACAATGTACTTACATGGTGAAGCGTCAACAAATTCATCTTAACCAATATCTTTAACTGTGACAAAACCAAATGGTAATTACAATTTCCATTTGAATCACATCCTGTTACTCCTTCCATTGTGAGCCTAATACGTAATCAAACAAATGGCAGTCTTACACATTTATAAGAAGCAAGCATTTCTGTCAATCAACCATTTCCCTTTGAACCAAAATATGGCATTTTCTCCTTCCAATATCCACCTCCCACTGCATGTGGTTATTTGCCCCACGAATAAAGCTTGGACCACAATTTATAGAGATGGGAAACAAAAACAGTTAAAAACATCTATACACTACCGCATTGCAGAATACAACTGTCAGATGACAAAGGCAGCCACTGAAGTAAAAAATAATAATAATAATAACTAAATAAATAAAAACTACTAACATGGACTGCACTACCTTTTTTTTAATAAGTAATTTGAATTTATAAAAGCATCAAGAAGATGCAGAAAAGGCCCAAGGATTGAATTACAACAACATGGACAGCACCAGTGAAAGAAAAATAGCATTGCATACGAGAGAACACAATAGCATTGCACATGAGAGAACACACTAGCGTCTTGAAACAAATAGAGAGAGCATCCACACAAACATTAAAAAAAAAAAAAGCAAGGTCAGTGCATACAATGGAAATATGGGAAATGCCAGATTATTAGGTCTTCATTCCAGTACTTTGGCAAAAAGCGTTTGATTGAAGGTAAGAGCGTTGCACTGTAAAAAATGAAGAAGAAGAAGAAGAAGAAGAAGAAGAGAATAGAAGAAGAAGTGAGTAAATGATGCAGTAACCACAATAATGCAAGAACTTGCAACAATATTAAGTATAGTAGAATGACCCATACGGGGGGGCACATACGAAAGAGCGACGATCCCGAGTATAAAGAAGTAGCCTGTCAGAACAGCATTAACCAACTCTTTTGACAAAAACTTAAAGAGTAAGAATAGTGATAACAGCATTGCACTCCCAACAAATGGGAACCGCATAGCATGTTCATTGGACATCGTCTCCTGCAAGATTAAAGACATTAATTTGGGGAAAGTTTAGCTCAATTGAAAAATGTGGAAAGATATAGAAATCAAGTTAGATGCAATATGATGCCAGCTGTACTTACTGAAGGTGGACTCGCCTTGACTGAACGGTAGCAACCCACAAAAACTGTGAGGCAAGCAGTCAAAATAACATTTAAATTGGCATTTACCTTCAGGACCAGTGGTGCCAAAGTTAAACCTGCAGCCAATAATAGGACACATACATCAAAATGTCCATTGATCCAGACACATGGACTACAAAAGCCACTATCTCATGGACACTAAAATTTCACACATCACTGCGTAAAATGTACTGGAGTTACATTCACTAAAAATGTAGTCTGTTGTCAGCAAAAAAATGTACTCTAACATCAAAGAAGGCATCAAGAACCAGACAATTTCAAATTTTTACCTCCAACAGTTTGACTTGTCTTACATGGAATGAAAGTTGTTACAATGCAACAAAATGGCATATCTCTCGCAATAAAGATGAAACTAGTTCACCCACTCGGGAATTAAAAACCATTTTGAATTGTGTTTTTTCTTTTTCAAGTGTCTGAAGATTGGCACCTGGAAGAGGGAGAACTTCAAAGCAGGTTTGCTTCTCTTTGAATTGAATCCCAGAGGGATAGGCCTCTTTGGCTAGAGCTCTTCTTGACTTTGATCCAAACAGTGATTTAGGGCAAGCAAGGAAGTTTTACCATCATTCCTTCAAGCAACATATGTACCACCAGCTTGGCCATTACCAAATATTTACTCTCAGTTGAAAGGTTGAATGAATTGTGACATTACCTATTATAAAGGGAGAATACCAAGTTGTTATATCCCCCTTGTTGAAGCTGTGTCACAATTCTACATTCCTCAAATGCCCTTTATCTGTCATTGTGGTGGAGAGTAACTGCCTAATTAGGTAATTGACTGATTCCATTTTTTTTTTTTTTTTTTGAATAATCAATAGAGGAGGAAACATAGGAATGGTAGAAGAGAAGAAGACAACGATTGACCTATTGAAGGGGGAAGGCAAGCAAGAGTTGAGGAGAAAAAAGATACACACGTAGTGTATGCCTCCACCCCTAGTAATTACTGAAAACTCTAGCCTTGATCAGCCAGATTTCTTGTGACACCACCCACAATTCTGCACTTTTGAATTTTGCATGCAAAAGCTTCATTACTTCTCAATGCCTTTTGCCGCAGGCCAAACAAGGGCCACAACAGAAAAGCACAAATCCAAAAAAAACACCATCTAAAAACACAACATAAACACATATTGCCCTAAGTCTCTTAATCTAAGTCATCACATAATATATTGGAATTAGATACCAGTAAGGCTAGCATATCCTTGCCAAGGCCCAGCACCCATAACCATGCAAGAGAGAGATAGAGAGAAATGTGCATTCCAACACCAAAGAGTCTATACATCCATACATGAATTATTGAACTCCAAAATGCTTCTATTCCATTGTTGGAATTTCCGAAACTGATTGTCAAAGTACCTATGAGAATCCTACAATAATTAAAAGAACCCCAAAAATTTCGAGGTAGCAAAATCTATACCAGTCATACTAAGGATGCATGCAATAATTTGACAATTTATCTTTTAAGTTGTTCTGCCGGATCGGTTGCTCAAGATCTTTGGTCTCTACCCGGATCCGATGAAAACAAATGGGGTCACTTCATATGGACTCATTGAGAATGATTCTGATCTAATTGATGGCCTATTAGAAGTAGACCTAGGAAATTGGCACAAGCTTAATTTGTAAGATTATTATGCCCCTCCCCCCCTTTTTTTTTACATTTTTTATCTAACAAGCTCGACTTGCTATTTTTAATCATTAATATTTCTTTTCTTCCCTCCCAAGGATAACCTTAAGGAAATAAATAGAAAAAAAAAAAATGAGATCCTTTTAGATAACAAAATTTAATATTTTGAAACAAAAGATTGTCAACTATCAAGTTTCGAAACATGTGCTCCAAAATGTAAATCATCAAGAAAATCGCAATTTTTGTTAGCATTGGTCAAGCGCTAATTGTATTTTAACTTCATATGGACATGCACATTTGAAACTCAAATAACGGGTTGAAGGAGCTTTCAAGCAAATTGTTAATTAGCTTCCGAACATAACAATACTATCCCAATTAGGCATTAAAATCACTCACTCGGCTTGACTGGAGGAAGAATTCAATCAGAATTTTGAGGAAAAGTCAAAATGCCAAATGCCACAAGAATTTGACGTACTCACACGCAAGATGGAGTAACTCACCCGCTAGAGCAACATTAGCAACACGCTCAATATTCTTCATCGCAACCGGCGCTTCTTCTGCAAATTTCTAACTGCTCACCGGTGACAGGTATCGATACAGTAGAGAACCACAATCTGCGAACGACACAAGCACGAAAACCAAGTGGGAAAATTGACAAAATTTAAATCTTCGTAAGGTTTTGAGTAATCGATAATTATTAACACACATATATACATTATCAGTGACCAAATTGTAATCATTATAAGATCTGAATTGAAGTTTCCGTATTTCAAATTCAAGTCGAGGAAATGAGCCCTAAATTCTAACGAAATAGATTTTCTCTAAAATCAAAAAGAGAGAAAGAGAGAGAGAGAAGAGACTAATGATCAAATGTTGAATTTAACTAACCCGAGGAGGACGGAGGAGTGAGAGTCTTCTTCTCTCTCTACTGCTTGACGACGAACAAACAAGATCGGAGATGAGAGAGACAGGGAGATAGGGGCTTTCAAGAAGACTTAGGGGGACGGTTAACGCGCCACTTGGGATCTGGCTTACGTCAAGTGCCACGTCTGGGGAGCCGTGAGATCCAATCAAGATGAGCCATGTCAGCATCCAAAAATATCTTCGGACAGCTCTCACGCGCCCGGTCAACTGGACTGGAAGAGGCGACGAAAAATTTTGAAATTTTTATTTTTTAAATACTAGACGGTAATTATAAGGCACGTTAAGAATAATTTTGATTAATAACCTTTAATCACTTATAACTTAAAAGAGACACATGGGGTGTGTTTGGATATAAAAGTTAGTGTATCGTGTTTTGTATAATGAGAAAAAAATTTAAATTTTATAATTTTGTAATTTGTATTTATAGAGATTTGTAAAATTTTATATTTTTTTAATTCTAAATATTACCATAAATAATTTTTTAAAATTTTATAAACCATTTAAGTAATTTTTATTTTATTAATTTTCTTATATATTTTTCAACTACTTTTGTTTATCATCTTAAAATATTTACTTATAAATACTTATTTATTTAAATGTCATTATTTATTATTTAAAATAAATATTTAATTTTTATATTTTAATTTTTGTAAATTATAAAAGATAAAAAATTAAAATAAAATTAATTAATATTTATTTTTCACACTCAAATTATATGCACTCACTTCTAATTTATGTAAGAAAAAATTTTCTAGCAAATATTCATCCTTTTTTTTTAATAAATACGTACGTGTATATATATATATATACATATATTAGCAGTCGGCGCACATGGGAGAATATTGAAATAGAATAAAATAAAATAAAAATTGAACCTTGAGAAAATAAAATATGAAAAAAAAATAGAATACATGTTTGCATTCTTTGTTTGGTTGTTAATATGAAAAATAGTGAAAATATAATAGGCATTTGAATTTTTATAATTTGATTACATAATAAAATAATATAAGATTTAATAAAAATTACTACTATCAATTTTTTTAAACTTCTAAAAATAAGTTTTACTTTTAGAAGGTAAATCTGGACAAAAAAATAAGCTTGGAAGTGAACTTTTCATTTTATAATTGGAAAGTTTAGAATGTGCCAAAATTTTCTTAATCATAAAAAAATATGAATGAGCCAAAATTTTCTCAGCCATAAAAATATGTAAATGAATAATTTTCTTTAATATTTTGGAAAATCCAAAATGCAAATATGGGTTAGAAACTATCGTTTTATAATTTAAGTTTAGATCATATTGAAATTTTTTTAACAATTAAAAAATATGTCGATAAATATTTTATTAATTTTTTAAACAACTTAGAACGTGAACTTGGGAAAAAAAATAGGATCAATGGTAAAATCATCATTTTATGACTTAAGTTTAGACCAGACTAAAATTTGATTAACTATTAAGAAATACATCGATAAAATATTTTTAACATTTTGAAATTTTTTAAATACAAATTTGAGCCAAAATGGGCAAATAAATAAAATGATTATATTCCTCCTTAGTTGGGTCAAGCTAAAATTTGCTTCATTATTAATAAATATGCCAATGAAGATTTTTTAGCTTTTTATGATATCCCATTATATGAATTTAGACAAAAATGAACTTATGAGTAAAACGATCATTTTATTATCTAAGTTTGAATCTATGCTGACATTGATGTACAAGAGTTAAATAGTTATATTACATTTTGAGTATTTTTTAGTTATTAAGAAGTATATTGGCTAATATGTCATGCTTTTCTAATAATTAAAAATATTAAGGGACACATAATTTTATTTTTTTTGTGTATTGTTTAGTTATTAAGAAACATATTGATAGATATTTTTTAATTTTTGGGGTAATTCAATACACAAAACTTGATTAAAAAAAAAAATTGACACAAAATTACAAACCCCATTTATTGCCTAAGCTCGAAATTAGACTAAAAATAGAATTTAAGAGTTAAATGGTTATTTTACAATTAGAAAGGGTATTTGAAATAAATCTGTAATCGTAAATTAGTTACTTGTTTTTATTTTTTCATAAAATCTTAATTAAAATAAAATATTAATTATTTTATCACGTAAATTGAGTAACAATTTATTTCACTTAACATGAGAATAACGTTTTAACTCTATTTTTTAATACCAAATAAGAGAATAGATTAAATGACAAATAAATTCTACTATATCCGGCCACTCTAATATTGGTATCATAAAAGTTACGATGCAGTCGTCTTATTTTTGCATTTGTCAATAGTTTACAGAATCTATAATTAAATCTAAAGAAAAGAAACATAGAAATATATAAATATATAATCACACATTGCAAATTTCGTGTTTTTACTCTTAATTTTATAAAATTAATAATCGATGAACTTAATTAATTCATTTAATTATAATTAGATTTTTAATTCTATTAAGGTACTATTATACCTATTATTTTTAATCAAAATTAATTAAACTTTTGAAGTGATCAGCATATCTCAACAATCTGTAGTAATGACCGAACGAGCATCAGAAGAGTGGCACAGGGGATCCTAAATAACTGCTATGCATACTAGCTGAATGGGAAAAGGACCTGCAAGATCTGTACTATTTACACACCAAACCTACCAACCAACCTGTCTCTTCTACCTGGATGAGGCATCATGCCAGTAGGAATGCCATGCTTTAGCTCCATCATCGTTTCCATTGAATTACCTTGTAGATATATATATATATACATAAGTTCCAGTGCTAGATCCCTTATAATATACTTGGAATTTTAATGTCACATGTTCTCTTAACCTACAAATTTTGTTTCACGCCCAAGAGCATTGTAAGAGTGTTCAGGGGCGGAGCCACCACCCGAGGCCGAGAATAGAAGTCTGCCCCACCTCAAATTTCGTTTTATATATATATATATATTATTTATATGCATATATGTAAAAAAAAAAATTATTACTTAACCAAAAAAAAAATTTACATTTAGAAAAAAATTTATTTAAAATGTTAAGAAAAAATTTATGCCAAATCTAAAAAAAAATTTACAGTTAGAACAAAATTTATTTAACATATTAAAAAAAAATTTTACACCACACCTAAATAAAATTTTTAACTCCTCCAGTGGCAGTGTTAGTACTAAAAATAAACTACACATATAACAGTCACCTTGAACGTATGTGTCAAGCTGATATACTGATCTGAGTGATTGGCCTTGAACAAAAGAATACTTTTCCGACCATGAGTGCTTATCACCAGCACGAAGGATTAAGGTTCTATTCCATTTCTAACTCTATTGTAAAATCATAACTTAATTAATTTATTATTAGTGATAGTAAGGAATATAATGTAATTGTTATTTTTCTCAAATATGTCACATCTAATCAACACCCTACAAACAATTTCACGAAAATAAAATATAATGTAAATCGTCACTGTAATTATTAAAAAAATAAATAAATTAGTGAGATTAATAAAGTATTACTATTAAATTAGTATCTCATTAATTATTATTTTTTATAATTTATATGCAACTCATTATTATTCACAAAACTCTCTCTCTAAATATTATCTATTTGGGAATCTCTTCAATATATTCCTTGATTGTTTTTGTGATTGTAAGTTACCGAAGGAGAAAACTGTGAACATCGTAACCAACGAAAATTTATTTCCCACAAAAGTAGCATTCCTAAAACAATCTTTTTTTTTTTTAATGTATTGAAAAGAAAAAAAAAAAAGATTTAGGAAGCGTTTGGAGGTATAATTATTAATAATTTTTAGTCAAAAATTTTTAGTAGTAATTTTTGGTATGTTTGATGAAATAAGTTATAATTTTTAGTAATTTTTTACAATTTTTGAGTGTTTGGTAAAATTTTTGATAATTTTTAGTAATTTTTAACAGCTTTTAAGTATTTGATAAAATTTTTAATAATTTTTAATAATTTTTATGTATTTGTTAAAATTTTTAATAACTTTTAAATTGAGCAAATTATTATAATAGAGAAAAAAATGATAAAAATTAATATCTTATCAAAAACTAACTTTGCAGCTATTAGTAAATTTTTACGTATTTTTATACTACCAATAATACAAAAAATATATAATAAAACGAAATCGAAAAGCAAAACATGAGATCGCTGTTAGATGATCGATGGTGGAAATGTCAAAGCAACTAATTGATTGTTGGTTGAATCAAACTAAGGTTTGGGTTTCATTTGACTGCCAACCACTCATGATCAACATGTTATTAAATGCGAGCACTTCATTTCATTGACTTTTATTTTGCGTCGACAACGTTGTATGAGACTGGCACAAAACAATATCTAGTAATATGGATGTAGTCTCTCTCTCTCTCTCTCTCT
>JAVXUM010000036.1:9490556-9505675 GCA_035590655.1 Pouteria glomerata
GGGGGGGAAAGAGCAATACTACAAACACAAACTCATAAAGTACACTAAGATATGCAATTTTATAAAAAAAAAAGGAGAGTGGGGAGAAAGAGAAAGAAAACTAAAAATAGAGAAGGAAAATTAAATAACTAATTAAAGAGCAAAATTCATGGCATAGAGCTAGGGTCTAACAAAAGCAGGTAATTTTTTAGATTATTCAGTTGGTAATAGTCAATTTTAAGAACCCTTTTGGTGGGGTTCCGTCTCTAGAAATCATGATCCATCACTGCAGAAAGTTTCCACTTCAAAAACAAGTCGGTAAGAATCATGAACTCAAGTTGTTGAATGCATTTAAAAATTTACCTGCGTAGAAAAGTTAACTCTTCATATATCAAATTAATAATTAATCTAAAATCATTGCAACAATATTTAAGTCACGTAAGTGCTTTCAACATGATTTGGGAGGAAACAATGTGGAATATTGAGATTATTCAAGCTAAATCAAATATTTTGTAATCATCATATACTAACTAAAGTTCACATCACATGATAGTAAAACAAATGTAAGCGCACAAGCACTAACAGATAGCCTGCATTAACAATATGTCTACTAATTTCTCATGTCCTACCATTTGGAACAATAATGAAAAAATAAAATTAATTAAAAAAAAATCAACACAATATTTAAGGAAACCCTCAAATTTTTAGATTTGAAACCTATTAAAGGACATTAAACCAACCAAAGATAGTACCCTAAGCTGCCTGTGTCTACTTCCCTCAATACAAAGAAAACTTTTTAACTTATCTAACCCTCTTAGAATCTTCCCCCCGTGAGATCTATGATATCTCCCCAATGAGAGAGAGAGAGAGAGAGAGAGAGAGGGGGGGGGGGGAAGCAGCGGGTGACTATTAAACAAGTGAAGATGATAATGTCAATTTCCTTGTTCTTAAAAATACACTAAACATATACACAGCTGTAAAGCAAGCAGCAGAAGACAAGGGAATTTTTCTAGCTCAAAAAAATTTTGAATGCAAGAGTGCTAAACACTGGAGTAGATGCATACCGTAATTCCGGAATTTAAGACAGCTCGGGGTGTCTTATCCATCAAGAAAACAACAGTGGGGCTGTCCTTGTAATGCAGACTATATGGATAGATCATAATGCCATAAAGTATTCTCGTAATATATTCAATAACCAGATAGCATAGAATGGAGAAGAGGCAATATAAATTGTGATTCACATATAATAGAGACATCCAAGAAAGGGTCGGTGGATAAGATAAGCTAAGCAAGCAAGCACTATAGTTAAGAAACAACATTGTTTAATAAAAGAAAAAAAAAAAAGTCAAACATTTGTACACCGATCTGGATTGTAGCCAAAAAGTTAATTGATATGGTATTCAAGCATCTTAAAGGACAACATATTAGTAGAAGACAAGCAAGCATCACAAGCAGGTAACATCCCGGTTAAAAATTGTCAAAACCAAAAACAGCTGTAATGCCTATGCAATCAGAATATAACAAGAACACTTAACCAGAATTATGTAGCTTATTCCGGAACCCACCACTCTATGGATTAAACAACCTATTAAAATAGTGTTTCACCATAACTATAACATTATCACATCACTTTGGTACACCATTTCAGTTGAATAGAAATTTGAGAAACATGTTATAAATATTCCACTACTTGCATTTTACAATATAAATAAAAAATAAAAAAAAAATCTCACCGGTAATTGGCTTGATCCAAATACAGAACCAAGGCCAACAAATATTTTAGATACGAGCATAAAGAGGCACACAATGAAGCAAGAGCGATCATGAAATAACAATACAGCAATAAAATGATACAGAGGGTTTCCACAAGGAATGAATCATTGGACAAGAAACATGTGCCACAGAAGAACACCAAAGCAGTAAAGTGGGCGCAAGAGGACATCCAACCAAGAAACTTCTGCAGGCAAGAAATGATGGTGACATTACAGCTACTATTCAAGATGAAAGTCCAAAAAAGCAGCGCACACAATGATCAGCTCCACATTAACTTCTAGTACTTGCTCAACCGAACTACACAAACCAAAAGCATAGAAATTGAACCAAACAAAGACAATACAATACATTGAATGCAGCAGTACAAAGGGGTGGAGCTTTTGAGCATGTGATCAAATTCAGCATTGTCCTAGTGAGTGATCAAAGAAATGAGAGACAACATATATATTATGGGAAAGTTAATAATAATATTAATATTCCGAAGATGTCTAATCGAAAGAGTGAATAATGCTTGCAAGCAAGACAAAGACAATGGCAACAAGAGAGAGATTACGATCAGGCCACAACACCCGAAGATGAATAACACTTTAGACTGTAGATTTGACCTTCAAATAAACAAAACTCTAATGAACAAAAAAGGAATAATAAGCACCACAAAAAGAAGATTATATATAAATATAAATGTATGTATGAATGTATGTATGCAGCAAATAATTATGTATACTCAAGCAGATATATATTAAAATGGTGATAAAAGACAAATTGAAATGAGGAGAGGATCTATATATCACAACTCAATATGTTAAAAGGGAAAATACACTCCTACAGAGATTAATAATTAGTAGACAGAAAAGAAAATTGAGGACTGGTACACTGTAATTCCTTCCGAGTCTTCCACTTAGACTCGGATGGAATCATCAGCTTATTTGGTTACCATAACTCGAACCTCCAAGGAAAGCACCACCGGAGGCTGCATATATGTCGGAGGGATCAAGAATCGGAGATGACGTAGCCCCATTCCTTTCTCCACCGCTGCCGCTGCCACTGCCGCCGCCGCCACCCAAGTGCAGCTCAGATATATTGGGGAACCCATCTCTTGCTTCAACCCCTTGATCATACAAAAACCCTTTGAAGACATGTCCTCCAATCTTTACAACCGTTTGATATGCATACTCAGCCTTGCCATCTTCGACTGCAGTGACTTGAACACATTTGAACACAGCTGGGGCTCGCACTTGCCCCGGTAATGCCTCTTTAAAACTCGTATCTGTAGTTACATGTATAATTCAACAAACCCCAATCCAATTAACTAAAAAATTGCACGCATTTTATGTATAATAATATGCATATGAAAATGAAAAGACATGTAGAGAGAGAGAAAGAGAGAGAGAGAGAGAGAGAGAGAGGCGTAAAGCCCAAACCTTGATGACTAGAACTAGTGTCGAAGCTTCGAGGAGGAGTGTTGGAAGTTGAGGTATGAGAGGTTGTGGTTTGTGAAGTGACGAGTCTAGGTTTTTTAGCGCCAGAAGTGGACCCGGAGGATCCGGCTGCGGTGGCAGCCGCGGTCATCAGCTGACGCTCGCGGCGGCGAGCAGCCGGAACCCATGTGCTCTTCACGTGCGTCGAGCAATCGAAACCTCTACTTTTGCAACAAGTCCTGCACCGGCGATGGCTGCAATCTTTCTTAGCCTGGTTTCCACAGTCTTGGCACGTCGTCGTCGTCGATGAGGTCGACGCCGAGCCACCAACTCCGCCCCCGCTTTGCAACAAATTTGCGGGGGTCTTGGGATAATTAGAGTGCTGCGACTGCTGGTTCTGCCAGAACTGAATTCCACTATTCCTTCCACGATTGTTAGTTAGCAATTCTTCATCGACTCCCATATTTGCCGGCGCGAGACACGGAGCAGCGGTGAGGAGAGGGATGACGCCGACGCCGAGCGCGGTGGCGGCGTTCGACCCGTTGATCGCTTGATGGTCGGAAACAATGGGTTCGTGCTGGTTGTGGTGGAACGAAGAAGCTGGCGCCACCACGAAGAGGTCGCGGAGACCCACCATGCCCATCTCCGGGGAAAGGCCGTAATTGATCTGGCGAGTGGAGGACCACATTCCGGCGGCGGGAACGTTGCCCCCGGCCCCGGCAGCGGCGGAGCAAGCATTGAAGCCGAGGGAAAGGTCTTCGGCAGCACGGGCTGCAGAGGAGGAAGACGAAGCCACCCAGTCTGCAAAAGCACCAGAATCTGAGGGCAGTCTCCTGGTATTAGCCACAACTGCTGATTCTTCGAGTAGCAATACCAATCTTTTGTATATATCTAGCTATACATACACAGACATATAAATATATATATTAGAATCTTTTCTCTCCCCACAGAGAGAACAAAACACTGCGAAGAAACTGTAAATCTTGATAAATCTATCTATTTATGTAGGTGTTATGTAAGTGGGGTCTCTGAAATTCTTTCAGAGAGAGATTTTTAGAGAGAGAGAAGGAGGGGAGATCTTGTGGGATGACTTTCCCTATCTCTCTCTATCTCTGAATCTCTCTAATTAGTGCTGATACAAAGAGACAGGGTCTGTTTCTGCGGAGCTACTGCTACTACTACTTACTACTGTCACTTTGCTTTTCTTATGAAAAAAGTTAAGGGTTTTGAGAGAGGGACTACTGAGCTTCTTCGCCAGTGATGGCAGAAATGTATGAGAGAGAACGCAAATAACGACCCTCCTTCTTCTGATCTCTCCCTTATTACCTTTCTTCTGTATTTTCTATTTTGTTTCTGCTGTTTTTTTTTATTTCTCTCTCATCATCATCTTCAATTCCTCTTCCTCACGCTGCTTCTCCTTCTCTGAGCATCTTTATACTCCATCTCCATCTCCACATATCTCTCTCTTTTGGAAAGCGAAAAGGGTTCCTCTCTCTCTCTCTCCCTCCAATAATCACACACCAGTCACCAAAGTCTAGTTAGAGAGAGAAAGAGTATAAAGAATTTTGTTCTCTATTTAAGTTGTTTTTTTTTTTTTTTTTTTAATTTTTAATTTTAATTTTTACGGAGTCCCTAAAGTCACATGATATCTTAGCTATCTCTTCTCCTCCTCCTTTCGCGTTCAACAATTTCCACTCTCCAAACATCGCGTGACCAAACGGTACCTCTCCTCAAAATACATTTTTAAGTGTGCGTGGTAAAAAATAAGATAAATTAAAAAATTAAAAAATTTATAATTTATATAATAAAATAAAAATAAGTTTTACAAATTTTTAATATTTTTTAATAAACTAAACGGAACCTTCATTTGGAGACTTTTATTCTATTCTCCTTCTTGTGTTATTATTAATTTTTTTTATGCACATATGTATATATATAGAGTACATTTAGAGTAATAAAAAAAGAAAAATAAAAAAATATGATATGAGTTGATTTTAGACGTTTAATTTTTAGTGTTTCAAACAAAGATTTTTTGAGAAAAATAGTGACACTTTTGAATTTTTGTGGTAAAAAGCAAAAAATCATGATTTCCTAGGTCCATTCCTACGGATTTATACAAAAAAATTTTAACTTTTGTACGACAGCGTCAAAATCGTTAAAACAGTTTTTTAAATCTATTCTAATGAATTTAAAAAATTTAGTATAAAATAGCGACAATGATACTTATTTAAAAACTTTTGACTTAAAAAATATCATTATAAAAAAAATTTTACGTACTTAATTAATCTCTTTCTGGATATTTAGTTTTTTTAGTGAAATATTAAATTTTTTTTGAATATCTTAAAAAGTGATAATGTAAAATAGAGAATTTTAGTGATTTATATAAGTTATTGAAATTTTTTTTATTTTATTTTGTTTATTGAAACTCCAAATATTGCCATAATTAACAAATTTATAACGCAAGCTAATAATCCAATTGATAAAATTTTAAATTCGGTTCAATTAGCATTAATGACAATAATTGATATAAAATAAAAAAATTATTAAGAGATATATATACATTAAATTTATTACTGAAAATAATTTTTTAAAAAAATAATATTTTCCATATTAATATATCGATAAGAAGAACATCGTTATGGTTGAGATTGCGTTACATAATTAAAAAACAAAAAAAGAGTAACCCCAATTGAGGAAGCCCGTTCTCAAAAATTAGTCCCTAACGACTCATAATTAACTCGTGACTGTGTTTTAGCAGAAACGCTACGGGTACTCGGAGGGTAATTTTGGTGACGCCATGGTAAGAATACTAGATTATAATGAAGAAATGCAGATCTCAATCCAACATTTGATTAGTCTGGCTTTTATATATTTTTGACATTAAAAACGGAGTCTAATAACGTTTAATGTATTAAAAAATAAAAAAAAATTAAAAATTATTTAATTTTTATCTCACTATACGAATTAATAATCACAACTTATTTCACTTTTTATCACTCCAAACACACCATCTATTTATATTCTATAAATAAATTCTTGTATTTTTATTTATTTTTTCATTAAATAAAATTATACAACTAATTTCATTCCATTAGACAGATATGTTATATATTTTTAATATCGTAAATATTTTTTTACAAGAATAAGAGTAATTGTATAATTTTATTTAATAAAAAATAAAATAGAGCGCAAGAATTCATTTGTAAAATATAAATAAGTCTACTTAAATATTTACTGTCATGTTCTTTTTATAAAAACTACAAAAAGAAATTAAAAATTTCAAAGAAATGTGTTTTTAATTTATTTTCAAATTTTTGTTTTCATTATTATTATTTTTTTTACACTTGCAATTAATGTTTGGGAGATAAAAATTTGGCAAAAAGTACTGTAAAAGTACAGATAATTTGACATAAATGTGATATATATTAAAATGTAATTAGAGAAAAGTACGAAAAGTAGTTAAATTTGGTGAGATTTGATAATTTTTGGTCCCACCAAACATGGCCTAAAAACTAGCATTACTTGTTACTATAAGTCCTTGCTGGTAGAGCTGACCGTCATCATTTTTTATTGTTTATTGAGTGTGTTTGGAATTGGATAAAATAAAAAGTTAATGTCTCGAGTTTTGTGTAATGAGTATAAAATTTAAAAGTTAATGTCTCATTTTTTATGTTGTGAGTAAAAAGATAATATTTTATAGTCTCGTAATTCGTATTTGTAAAAATTTATAAAATTTTATTTTATTTTATTATATACCAAACGCAGCCATTATAATTTCTACCACCACTCTCATCCACTGTTATTATTATTTTTAATTTTTGATATCATTTGTCACATAATTCACTTGTGCAGCGATCACCACGACTTTTGGATGATTATTAAATTGGTAAAATTTTGAATTTAATCTTTAGTGGTCTCTATTTTGAGTCTCTTAATATCACTGAAGAATTTACTTAATTATTAACTAATTAATTAATCCTCTAATCATTAATTTAAGACCTCTCAAGTTTACTAAAATATTTATCCAGTTTTTAACTCTAATTCTCCGAGAATTAATCAACCACTTAATTATTATTTCTCAGTTATCATTTCCCATCGTTACATCCCCTTAGGCGATGCTGCGTTCTTATGAATTCTTAGCTTGCTAAATTGTTGCCAACGTGTGGAGGAGATTTTACTTATCGGCCCTTCGCCAAGGAGGTAGAACGGTCTCAAAATCACCACAACTGATGTTAGTAGCTAGGAAAAAAAATATTAGCGGGAATTTACATTCCTGCCCTCGCACTGTGTAACATTGAACTAGTGTTAATTGGCAAACTGATGGCTTTGTGAAAATCTAATTACGACATTTTCGTACCTCTATAATTTTTATATCCTGTGGAGGGAGTGATATTCGAATTGGGCAATATGAACAGGAATTTCAGCGACGAGCTTTTTTTATTTGATCTACAAACCTTAGGTTAAAAGTGTGTTTGGTATTTAGGCTTTTGGTGCAAAAAAACACAGCAAGAATTGTTGATGCTGGGAGGGGCACGTGAAAGAGAGATAGAAAAGCATATTTGGCCCTTCAGGGGCTCCAAGAATCTCGCTCTCTCTCTCACAGCTCTTTTATCAGTCGGCCCCTTTTTTGATTGTGTCTCTAGTTACATTCAACTCATCTTCCTTTTCCTCCTAAAGATCAGTACCTTGCAAGTGTGTCAAGGTCGTCCACTTTCAAAGCGCTAGCGCTCTCTCTCTCTCTCTCTCTCTCTCTCTATATATATATATATATGTATATACACATATGCATGACATGAAATGCACTTCTTTTTAGCCCCCAATTTGGTGTTTGTTTTAGGTTTGGAAAGCATTGATCTCATTGATCCCCTAGCTTAACTTTAAGAGTTGTCCGATTTGAATTAAGAAATTGAGTAGTGGAATTAAAGAGTTTAATTACCCCTTCCTCCCTTCTATTATATTTATAATTATGAATTACAACGGAAAAAAAAAAATACAATCAATCTGAAAAAAGAAAATTATAATTCGTAATCAATCCTGGTCAATTATCTTTAAATCATGCTTAATCAATCATAATACATTTTAGAATATTTTAACACTTTCTCTTAAGTTAGAACAGATAAATCAAACATACCTAACTTATAACAGAATTGCTAGAATAGAAAGCGAGACAAAGGTTTAGTAAATATGTCACCTAACTGAGAATTTGAGCGTACAAATGGGGTAATGAGATCTTTTTTAATTAGGAGATCATGAATAAAATAATAATTCACCTTCATATGTTTTGTTCGGTCATGAAATATTGAATTATTAACAATAAAAATAACAACTTGATTATCACAATACATCGACATTGGTACTGAAATTTTAATGCCAAAATCCTAAAGAAGGGAATGAACCCAAAGTATCTCTGCAACAGTATGAGTTATAGTGCAATATTAAACTTTAGCACTAGAACCAGTAACTACTGTTGGTTTCTTTTACGTCAAGTCATCAAATTACCACTAATAAAGGTACAATAGCCACAAATGAATCTCTTATCAGAACAATTGCTAGCTCAATTTGTATCACTGTATCCTACTACATCCAATGTGGTGAAAAGTCGATAGAATAATCCTTAGCCTGAAGAACTCATTAAATAACTCAAAATTCAACATACAACATCAAAATATGGTTGACGAGGAATATGCATAAACTAACTAACCATACTAACAGTATATGTAATATCTAGTCATGTCACCGTCAAGTAAATCAACTTTCTTACAAGACGACGATATCAACCAATATCGAGAAAGATATCACCATTCTCAGAATCAAGACGAACCATAGAATCCACAAGAGATCAGCAGGACGTGACTCCAAAAGTCCAGTCTCAGAAAGCAAGTCTAATACATATTTCCTTTAAGATAAAGATATACACTGTGCAGATTGAGCCACCTCAATCTTTAAGGAATAATGCATAGCTCTAAGATTATTTGTGTAAAATTACTTTCCTAGATGTTACTTTAATTCATAAATGCCCTTCTCATCATCTTCAGAGATAATAATATCATTAATATAGACAATCAAAATAATAGTATCGGTGGACACATAATGTATGAACACTGAGTGATCAAATGTAGATCGACTGAAATCATAATCCAAAAAAATCTTACTAAAATGATCAAACCATGCACGTGGAGACTGCTTGAGACCATACAAAGCTCGATATAGATAATAAACAAGATGCTCACTATCTGAAGTAACATACGCAGGTGGCTGGTCCATATATACCTCTTCCTAAAGCTCATCATATAGAAAAGTATTTTTAATGTCTACTTGAAACAAAGGCCATGACTTACTTATTGCCACTACTAGAAAAATACGGACTGAGTTAAGGCGAGCAATAGGAAAAAATGTCCCTAAATAATTAACTCCATAAGTGTACCTATATCCTTTAGCAATCAACCATGATTTGAGTCGCTCAACAGACCCATTTGACAAATACTTAATAGTATATACTCATCAATACCCCACTATCATCTTCCCAAGTGGAAGAGACGTATGCTCTCATCTATAATTATGATGCAATGCACTCATCTCCTCATACATCGTTGCCTTCCAACCCAGTGATAGTAAAGCTTACTCAAAATAGGTATGAATAGGAATAGAAGATAAGGCACAAACAAAGGATTATAGACAAGGTAAGATACGATAATAAGAAACAAAGTTAGCAATAGGATGTTTAGTACAAGTATGTTTACCTCGTCGTAGGGCAATAGGAAGATCATTAATGAAATGTAGAGGCTCAGTCTCAAGAGATGTAGTGTTATGATCTTCAGAAGGTTCTACAAATCTTTGACAAGCAACTCAAGTGATTCAGAATCCACAGGTGCCAAGTTAACTGGTGCTGGTAGAATGGTAGGACAAAAGGGACATTGATACACCTGCAAATGAGGAGGTTTCTTTAATAGAAGCAGGCTAGGACTAGAAGCAGGAAGAACGGGATCATCGAAGGCAGTAGTCGTCTCCCCCTCTCGAGAGAAATAAGAAACTTCCCTCTCATGAGTAAAATAACAAGTAGATTAAAAATATGTAACATTAGCACTCACAAAAATATGTCGAGGAGGATGAAAACAATGATAACCCTTTTCAGCATGGGAATAGCAAAGAAAAATGCATCATCTGGCACGAAATGAGAGTTTGTCTAAACCTAGGTTAAGAATATGAACAAACGTGACCAATCAAATGTACATGGAGTGAGGGAAAATAAAGAAGTTGAGGGATAAAAAGAAAAAATTATGACCAATTACTGAGGGTAAGAGATGAAACTCTATTATTGAGATAACAAGCAGTCAACACAGCCTCACCCCAATATTGTTTAGGAACATTCGTATTAAAACACAAGGTACGAGCCACATCTAACAAATGACAATGTTTGCATTCAATAACATCGTTTTGTTAGGAGGTGTGAACACAAATAGTCTAATGAAGAATTCTCTATTCAACACAAAAGGCATCCATGACAGATTTAGCATATTTCAAGGCATTATTAGTACGAAGAATTTTGATACATTTGTCAAACTAGTTAAGAATTTCATTATAAAAACGTATTATAATAGCAAACAATTCAGAATGACTTTTCATTAGAAATAACTAAGTCATTCGAGAGTAGTCATCCCCAAAAATAACAAAATACCAATATCCATTAAAAGTTGAAACCTATTAAGAACCCTAAATGTCTGTATGAATCACATCAAAATGTTTAGACTGACGACTATTATGACTAGGAAATGAA
Organism: Pouteria glomerata; assembly: GCA_035590655.1. Lineage (NCBI taxonomy): Eukaryota > Viridiplantae > Streptophyta > Magnoliopsida > Ericales > Sapotaceae > Pouteria > Pouteria glomerata. The sequence goes on from JAVXUM010000036.1 coordinate 9,501,501, forward strand.
CTACGGTGATTCTCGTCAATTTGACAGGTTTCACATTCAAGACTCGAAACAGACTCCAAACTAGAAATACAAACTTGAATTAAGTCAAGGATGAATGGCCTAAGTGACCGTGCCATTAAAAATGAGAAATAGAAATACCAAAAATAGAATATGATATAGAAAAATTGATAGGATCTAAATAGTAAAGTCCATTCTGCTCACATCCCGAATCAATCATCCTCTGTGTCCTGAGATCCTGAAATACACAAGAAGAAAAAGAAAATATGGGGAAAGACTGAAGTAGTCTTTTACTAGCAACAGACTGGTATAACTTATCAGTTGAGGTCATACAATGTGTAGTCTGAGTCAAATTAAAAAATAAAGATGGGTTACCTAAGACATGGGCATTATCCCAAGAATCAATAACCTATGAGAGAGTAAAACTAGTAAATCAAACAGTACTATCTGAATGAGTCAGAGTGGTAGTGGAATTGAAGAAGTAAGAAATATGGAACGTTTGCATAATAACATCTAACTCAGCTATAGAAAAGGAATTCTGTAAATCAGAATGTGATATAGATAGCACACCTGAGCTAATAACACTAGTGCCAGAATTAAGACCCATAGATTCCAAAGTAACATGATGGGTTTACTTGGGATGACTCCAATAATATGGCTCTGTATAATTAGTACCACTATAATAATCACATTTCTTTGTACCTCGCCTAAAGTCTCGAGAACCACCACGAGAATTACTGTCACCACAAGAATCACCTCGACAACGACCAAAACAGAAGAGTTAGAATCACTAGAGGAAGAAAGTGCATGTCAAGAATGTAACTTGATAAGGAACACTACAATTGAAAATATGCATTAGCCATGGAAGGAACGGTCTCTCTGGCCATGAGCTGATCCCTATAGCCACAAAGATTATCATTAAGACTAGCCAACAATAAAACAGTCATGAGTTGGTCCCATTACTTTATCATATCAACTTTAGTTTCTGGAAAGAGACGAACTGTAATAGAAAGTTGCCAAGACCTCTGAGGATGCTATAATACTTAAAGAGAGGTAAAACATGCTGTCAAAAAAAGAAGAATAATTCATAAACTTAAAAATTTCAGAAACATTACTCCGTTGAAAGAAGTAGTCAGCTAAAGAGTCCGAAATTGCCTTCAAAGTTTCACATAATAACGATGTGTGCAATACAGAGGGCTCTAAGTTATGCCATAACCAATTCATAACCATAGCATCTGTAGCACACCACTATCAATAAGTAATCGGCTAAGAATTTAGAGGCATGTTAGTGATGAAATAGTCTATTTGTAGGCCGATGAGAAAAATTTTCACAGCTTGATTTTCTCGGCCTGAGACCACGTCAAATAGTTTGTTCTATTCAATTTCTCACTAGAAGTTGATTTAGGTAGACTATCATGTGTAATATAGGTACTGTTGAAATAGGAACTAGGGGTTGAATCAAGCAAATTAGACTTATTAGGAGCAGCTATGTGATAAAAAAAATAAACAGACATTGAAATAGTGAGATTCACGAACAACACAGAACTATCAAATTAAGTTCAACAGGAGATTCACAAATAACACAGAATCACTGAATCAAGTTTAACACCATCAAACAAACTAAAGATTTAGGAACGAAAAACATCAAACGAAGCAAACATCGTTAAGACATTAAGCGAACCAGAATCAAGTTTAATAGTATCAAACGAACTGGATATTCACGAACGAACAGCATCAAATGAAACAAACATCGAACAAGACACCAAACGAACCAGACATCAAGTAAGCATAATCCGATGACATACAAGAACAATCAACCAATTATATATGACAACCGCTAACCGGCGACGACAATAGGGGTTCAAAACTAAAGCATGCAGGGATGATGACCACATCCAAGAGCCACGAACCGAGCAATCAGCAACAACATTCTACAGCGGTAAAAGTTCTCCTACATTAGGCAACCTCTGCTAGAGGTCACCAAAGAAATGACGATGACTCATGCGTCGATATTCACATCACAAATAAGACACGTAAGATCTACTATTAAGTGCCATTGCCGATGCATTGACACATGTTAGACAATAGGAAGGAGCCAATCGCCAATTATCTTAATTGCTAGAAAGAGACGATCTTCTGGGAAGAAGATCGACTGACGTCGATGGCTCGAATGATAGTTAGTGTCACGCCCCTAACATAAATTGTTTGGGACAGACGGTATGAGAAAATAGGGACTAATAAAAATAAATAAAACATGTATCACGGTCAAGTCAATACAAAATAATCTTCATCAGAGCAACTAATAATTGTTCTTCATTTTTCATATCAAATTAATATAACCACATCCTAGACATTAATATAGCCACACCTCGGTGGCATTAACCAAAATATACCTAACCAAAACAAACAACCATATCAGGCCTTCACTTTAGGCCACATAATTATAACCCCAATAAACAAATTCTCATTTAAGAGAACAAACACAATTATTACTATCCATGGTATAGACCGAACTTAGGCTACTCACGCCTAAGCTACCTACGTATCCCACCTCGGGAATCAGGTCTCCGTAGTTCTTAAATCATTATCTAAATTATGTATCTCATACATTAACAATAAATCAAACATTAACATCATTCATAACATCTATATCTATTTCTCAAGATATATATAATAACCATTTATGCAGTCTCATGCAATGGGTATGATGGAATGCAATGACCCATGCATCCTATATCCTCCATCTACCCCAACTTTATCCAGGGACGGGTGACACTTAGCAAGACTATCAACCAAGATACGTGCGGTCACCAAACACACCGTTTTAAGTGCTAACGGCAAACGCAGATATATATATATCTCATCTAAATATCACATGTGGGGAGCCGTGTTACACCCCCACAGGTGTAAGACTCAGGGAAACTGTGTTACACCCCCTAATCCTTCTGCTAGAGAACCGTGTTACACCTTTAACCAGGTATCTGCTTTGCTCAAGCAGGGTATGATTCAGAGGAACCGTGTTACACCTCATGTCCTATCCGCTAGAGAACCGAGTTATACCTCTAGTCAGACATCCACTTATCTCAGGCAGGCATCCGCTATCTCAAGCAGGCAACCGGCTGCAGCCTGGGAAAATATCGAATCCATGAATCCCATATTAACGTCCCAACTCTACATGACTAAGCTCTAGCCACATTTATAAATTCTAGAGATCATCCGGTATTATAATAATCCATTTTCTTAATTTTATCAATTTAATATATATATCAATCGTGCCTCGGCACGTCATAATATATGGCACTCTCGGCTAATCCATACACATCACTTCCACCTGACGAAATCGCCCCAAATCTCAATGCACATGATATGCTCAATCATGGAATTAAATATTAACTCAATATAAAATCTTATTCACATTCATCTCATTCAAGATTTAGAATCCATTCTATACATAGAAAACACATATGCACAAGTTCGGGAGTTAAAATAAGTGTCAGGAGGCCAAAACTAGTCAAACTGGATAAGATGGCTTACTGTGATCCGGACCACCCACCTAACCGGTCCAGACCACCCCCTGTTCCGGATAACCCAACGCCTGGTCCGGACCCCCGAGACCTGAACCCAATTTGGATTCGTTCCAAGCATAATTCAACCCCGAATTCACCCAATCCAAGCTTAATACAAACCATAACTCATATAGAATAGTTCATACACGTGAATATTATGTTTCTACAACTTTAATTCAAGAAATAACTCAAGGACTGTGAAATCTATCAACATATTTGCATATATATATACACAGACACATATATATACATATATATACAACATTTTCTATATTTCACCAAAACATGCATATATATATACCAAAATGCTCCCTACGTCGTCTAGAACACGAATCTAAGTCTCACCTACCTCGAATCTGAAGAGAAATGGAGAAAAATGGAGAAAACCACTTTTAACTCCGAACTTCAAACTCCAATATCTTCCTCCTCGTTTCGAATCCCGTGAAACGGAGCATACCACGACGATCACCGCATCGAGATCTCCCAAGATCGACCAACTTCCAGCCTTAAATCTCTCTCTCTCCTCTTTTTCCTTCTCTCTTCTATCTCTTCTCTTTTCTCTCACTCCCTCTCTCTCTGGGTCGGTTGAACACCCAAGAAGAAAAGAAAACC
>JAVXUM010000036.1:9560715-9578428 GCA_035590655.1 Pouteria glomerata
CAATTTTAATACTTTTGTTGTATCATATTAAAATGAATTATTTTGTTTAAATATTTTATTAAATTAAAATTATTTTTTGATAAATGGTATACTATTATAACCATTTATTTTTTGTTAAAATTAAAATAATAATTATTATAATGATTTATTTTATTAAAACTAAAATAATAATTATTTATTAAAATATTTATTTTATTAAAATAAAACTAATTTTTAATAGATAATTCATATCAAAATTTTTATTTTATTAAATTTAAATTAATTATAATTAAAATAAAATTTTATTATTAAAAAATTAATTGTTTTATTAGATTAAGATTATTTTAATAAATAACTATTACTTATTAAAATAATTTTTTATTTACTATTAAAATAGCAATTAATAATTAAAATAATTTATTTTATTAAATTAAAATTTTAGTGTTTTATTAACGTTAATATTAAAGTAATAATTATTATAAACCAAATTACATTATTAAACACGTTTTTTACTTTTTATTTCAAAAAAATAAGTAATTTGAAACAAAAATAAAAATGAAAACAATTAAATGTAAACTAAAAAATATAAATCTTTTTGAACGGACTAAACGTTTCGCTTTTTCTTACAGGTGAAAGCTTTTGTAAGATTGTTGTTTAATTTCAACGGGTAGTTCAATTGATAAGATTTTAGGTTTATTTTTTAGTGATCATTAATTTGAGTCTCCTCAGAATTACTAAAAGGTTTACCTGATTGTTAATTTAATGGTTCCTTATGAATAGTCGAGGTACCTAGAAATTGAATCGCACAATCTGAGTTATAAAAAAAAAAAAGAAATGTAAGGCTGTTGTTTGACGAGCATACGGGGGAATTAGGAGCGGTAGTATCCATTGGAAATTGGTAGTGAGGCACGGTACAAGCTAACGTAATGAGTTATACATAGGTTGTATTTGATGTGATAAAAAAATGAAGTAAAATAAAATAAAATAAAATAAATTATGAATTTATAATTTTATAAGAGATAAAAAATAAATACATTTTTAAAATTTTTAAAAAATATATAATAAATCAAATGTAATTTATATATATATATAGAGAGAGAGAGAGAGAGAGAGAGAGATAACAAAGGATGGTTGAGGAAGGCAAAGCGAGCTTCGTCCTCCTCCTGTATGAATAATGAACGTTCTACGATGCAAAAATAAGGCTGTATGTTTAAGTGATGAAAGGAAGTACAGTTTGGTAGGATGAAAGGAAGTACATGATATGATACCGTGAATAGTTTTCATGGTACGATCAATCCAATTGGTTCCCATAAAAGTTCAATGGGCCAATGTCCGCGTGATCCTTTAAGGAGGCATTTGGAGGAATAATATTTAACAAAAATATTTTTTAATTTTTAAGTATTTAATAAATTATTAATTTTTATTTTTTTTTTATCTAAATACAATAATTTCTTAACTCTAAAGTTATTAAAAATTATCAAAAATTATTAAAAATTATCAAAAATTTTGTCAAATCTCTAAAAATTACAAAAATTTATTAAAAATTACTAATAATTACTACTTATTTCATTAAATATATTAAAAATTATTTTTGGTCAAAAAAGTAAAAAGTTGCTAAATATATTATGACTCTGTTTAAAGTCTTAATTATTTTTTAAATTCTAAAAAAATTTAAGAATATTTTAATTTTTTTCAATCAAATTTTGTGACGTGTAATTTTTATCTCACTTCAACATTTACTTTTAATTTTTTCTCAAAATTTTTCAGCAATTCAAATGCTTCCAAAAGCTCCCTATATGTTAAAAATAAGACTAATCCAATACCATCCTATTAATTAAAGGCATCATCACTTTCAAGTTTTAGTTTGACAACCTCTATTATAAGTTAAATTTTGGTAGTTTTATTTTTTTCTTTTAAAATAGTCAAAATCATTTTTTTATATTTTTAAGTTTTTTAAATCATAGTAGATAGATATCTAAAAAAAATAAAAAAAAAATTAATTTTTCCTTTCTAAACACAAAAAATATATATATATATTTTCCCAAACTAAGTCTAAACATTCACATGGCTTGTTTATTAAATAATTAATATCATACTATAACAAGTGTGCCCAATTTGTTAGATAGATTAAATTACATAATATGATAGGAATTAAAGTATTCTTAAACTTATATATTACGATAGGAATGATAGGAATTAAAGAGTTCTTAAGACTTGAAGTTAAAAAATGAGTAAATTTTTTAATGATTCATAAGAGATTTGAATATGTAATATGTAAGAAATAAACTCAATATATTACTAATTGAACTAATCTTCAGAATTCAAATTTATATATCATCCTAAATAATACCTAAAATATTATGATATATAATTAACCTTAGTTACGAGCAACATCCCAAAATAACACAAATGACATTCGGTTTCGAAACCACACGGAGACTACCCATACCAATCGAATTCAATATTCCAAGTGTAAATCAACACTCAGATTAGTAATCAAGTGTAATAAGTTAATAATACATTTCTTAGAAAATTAATCGTCATCATTTATAGCAACGCACTTCTGGTACGTGAAAGTCTGCACCCGCTACCCCGTAATGGGGTGCGCATAGGGCGAAATACGCTTCAGAACCCTAGCCGACAAAGAGTTATGAAAAGTAAACTAGATAGCAACGCACTTCATTTGATCATTCATCGTCCAAATATTTGTAAAGTACACTAGTTCAATGCCTCATTCAAAATTTCCATCTCTAAGTCATATAATATCAAAAATTAATTCTAGCAACTAATTTAAAATTAATTAGTTCATTGTAATACTAGTACTATTACTACTACTTAATATATTTTAATAACTCTAATTAAATAAATCAATGCCAATTATGAATAATGCGTTTTTGATGTGATTTTTTTTTTTTTTTTGTGTTATGACTCAAATTTATTTGTGGCAATACGAAGTTCGCATAAATTTGTATAATGTCTGACATGGTCACTCTTATTAAGAATTTATAGCCCCCTAAATTGAAATTCAACTTTGGAGGCTAAATATTATATTTTTAGATTTCATTCGGCATCTCATTGGCTACTCAACTACTAACTATTCAACTTTTTTTTTATTTTTTTTAAATAATTAAATTTACCTTTTTTTATTTTAAATTTCTTTTAAACTATGAAAGATAAAATTGTCAAATTAACTAAAAATTAAAAAGTTAGCAACTAAAAAGTTAAGTTTTTTCTTTCTCAAATACGAAAAAAATTAACTTATTTACTGCCCAAACCAAGTCCCATTGTTTAATGTCATGGGCCATCAAATCCCAACGCTCTTATTTAGAATGAATATTTTGAAGATAAAGACATTAAAATTAAATTTTAACCTCCTCCTTTTCCAACTGTAATATGTTATTTGTCTTCTCATTTTTGTAATTATCTTCCTAATTTAAAATATGCTTAAAACATATATGATTTGACAAAACACTCCTTTTAAATTTTCATGTATTTATGTTTATACTTTTTCTATTGGAAAAATAGCATTGAATTAAGTAATAAATTGTTATGTACAACTTAATATTTTTAAGACATTATAAAAGAACTATTGTAACATACTTGTAGGAATTTATTTAGCATTACGATTGTGTTTGCATTTATAAATTTAAAATTAAGGGATTTGGTGTTGATTATTTAAAAAAAAAAGTATTATTGAAATATAATTTTATTAGTTTATATAAGAATTTTATCATAAATTTGAGTAGTTTAACATAGTAATATTATAAAGGATTTAAAATATCACCCAAAAAAAAAGTAGTAAAATATCACCCCAAAAAAATAGTTTTAAAATTATTTATAATAATAGTTTCACTATTTTATAAAAACTTTCATTTATTTTATATGAACTAATTCTAACACTTATATTTTAATACAATTTAATTTTAAATTTATTTATTTAAAATCTCTAATTAATCAAAGGAGTATAAATAATATCTTGATTGCCCAAAAAAGGAGGGTAATTTAAACGGTTGTAATTCATGCTGACTCAAATCCACAACAAAATTTGTGAGTTTCGGGTAATCCCTTTTATGAGTTGATGAGAATTTGAGTTTGAAAAGTAAAAATCCAATCTCAATTTAGGTTGAGTTTGGGCCTAGTGTCTACCCGACCCTTATATATGCCTGTATATGTTTGTTATGTATTTTATATTTATAATTTAAAAATAAAGTTTATGTTTATGTTTCTAATTTTTTTATTAAAAAAATTACCGGATTAAAGCCAACCCGAATAAACAAAGAATTGATCTAATAATCTATTTTAAACCAAATTTAATTCAATTAAAAAATTAAATTAGTAATGATCCGAACTACCCCAAATCCGACCAAAACCCAAATCGATGGTGTTTGGTATGATGAAAAGTGAGATAAAATGAGATAAATTGTGGGTTCGTAAGACGTGCAGTGAGATAAGTTTTCAGAGATTTTCAAAGATTTTCAGAGTTTTTCAGAATAGTACAACTACCCAAACACCCCCTGAAGCTTGAACTGGGGTGTTAATTCCAACCCCAAGGTTTCCGTCAGGCTGAGTCTCAGTACGCCACTTCCTGGTTTGCGCTTGGCAATTGATCACAAATCTAGACCGAGTTCATTAATTTTTATTTATTTATTTTTCTTGAGTTTTATTAAAAAAATAAAAAATAAAAAATAAAATGCTATCTTAATATTTTATATTATATTTATAAAGTATAGACTTATGAAACTGAATTATAATTAAATTTAATAGTATACAATAAGCTTTTAAAATTTTAATTCTATAAATTATATTAGCTAATAGTTACTAAATATTTACTCTATTTTTCTTAGATAAACCTAATTAATATATATTTAACTATCTTTCTTGTTTATATTATTAAAAGTAAAAACTTAATTAAGTGATGTATATTATTATTTCAAAGTTATAAGGCAACATATTGTATTACTAACTATTTCATTATAAAATTTTTATATGTTTAAAGATTACGTGCAGTAACTATTACTAAAAAAAAAATATTAAATTAATTATCGAACTATAAATTAGTGATATTAGATATGATGGTTAATGTTATTTTATAAAAAAAAACAATTAGAATGACATGACAAGATTTTAAACTTATCATATTAAATAAACAAAGATGCTACGCTTATATTCTCTTACTTACACCCTACTGGTTACGACGGACAGTGACCAGTGTATTTTGTTCAAAACTATCACAGCCGCTGGATGAAGGTGATATCCAATGGCTGTGATGATTTTAAACAAAATACACTGGTCACTGCCCGTCGTGATCAATAGAGTGTAAAACAATATGTAAAAAAATGGTGTAACTGTAGCATTACTATTAAATAAATAATTAAACCCATTAAGCATTCTTCCATTGTAAAAATGTTACTATGACGTGCCACGTCGTCTTGGTTAAAATTTTTAGGAAAATAACATTTTCATCCATGATATGGTGTGGCAATTTTAATTAAACTAGATGTTTATCGAAAGGATATGAATGCATCATTTATCAGTCAAATTTAAATAAATAGTCATTAAAGTAAAATTTTATTACAAATTAAAATCTCACTATCAATTAATTGTTGCACACATTTCTAATTTAAAAATCTAATAAAGTTGCATTCTCCTAACTTTTTTCCTGAAAATGTTATTAAATTAAAATATATATATATACTATAAATAAAATTAAAGGTTGGTTTGGAGTAATAAAAATAAAATAAAATGAGATAAATTGTGAATTCGTAACCGTGTAATGAGATAAAGGCATCATTTGGAGTGTTGAGAAACAAAAAAAATTTCTGAAAATTTCTAAGAGTTATTAACTTTTTATCATAGTGTATGAATTAAGAACCCATAATTTATCACACTTTATCTTATTTTTATCACTCCAAACAGATCTAAAATTTAAATAATTTTAAAAAATTTTCAATCGATTGTAACAAATCAAACGAAACTTAAAATGATACGATGGCGATGAAATTGTAATTAAAATTTATTTCTATGTTTTTTTTATAAGTCATAGGTCAAAGCGTTGAACTCTTTTTTAATTTTTTTTTAATTATTTTTTTGATAAATTTTTTCATTGTTTTAATCATTACTCCATTTTTACAAGAGAAATTACCAAAGATTGTGTATCAGTACTCCATTTTTACAAGAGAAATTACCAAAGATTGTGCATCATTACTCCATTTTTACAACTTCATTTTCACAAGAGAAATTTCCAAAATAAACTAATAAATATAGCCGAAATAAAGAAAAGGTTCGCGTTGGAATCCGAAGACATACTAATAGCATACAAACTTTTGCAAACACTAATATTATTATCACTTGCTAAACATCACTCAAACACATGGGAAATTAACATTTCCTCATCACATAGAGAGAGGGAGAGGGAGAGAGAGAGAGCTAATAACAAAAGAAACGAGGGTGGCGATTGAGCCAGCAAAGACAGTCAAACAACGGAAGAAAGTACAAAATGCAAATAAGCATATATTATTATACGTAGAACTTTCTTCAAGTACCAGAGGGTTTTCCGCCGGAGGGCTGCTTGTTTCCCCGCACCGGAGGTGGTGCAGGAGAAGCATCTTGGTTAGTGTTAGGTGGAGCTTTTGTCTTCTCAGAGGAACCTGAACCGGAACCAGAACCATTTCCACCAACACCAGCGCCCCCCTGGACCAAGTTAGTTCCTCTCACTGGCTCGTCGCCGGAAATTATCTCCGGCGGCAGGACCTGCGACGCTTGACGGCGATGCCGGGACATGGGCCTCGATCTCTGTTTGTTGGTTTTAGAGAGAGATAGAAGAGAGAGTGTGAGAATATCGGTCAACGCAGGGGTAAGTAGAAGAAGCGTTGCATTTGTGGTGGGTCTTTTTTTCTTTCCTTTTATGTTTACAAAAATCTTTTTGCTTATTTTTACTTTTACTTTATTTTTTTTATCAAAAAATCTTTTTTTTAATCAAAAAAATCACATGCAGCATATATATATATATATATCACCCGGGGGACCGACGAGAGGCCACCAGCAGTGGTTGATTTCAGAAAATTACACAAAAACTCAATCGATTTTGTTCTCGTTCGTTTATAAATTTGCTTTTGTTCAATTATAATTAAACTTTTGTCACAGTGATTATCTACCAAAAAAAAAAAAAATGTATATCTGTTCTCCATGCACAATTAATGTTGAAATATATACAACTACGTGTATATATAAATTATGGAAGTTCTTTCTACGGTATAGATTATCGAATTTAAGCATAATCATCCTAAATTTTTAGATATTTTAAAATATGTACATACATCTTAAATTATGTAAAATATGTTTCGAATATTATACATTTATACTTTTAATTTTTATAATTTGTAAGTTAATATAAAATTTTAATTTACTTCTAATTAATAAATATTTTAATGCAGAAAAACATGCAAAATTTAAAAGAGATTAGCATAAATAATGTAATACTCTATTTATTAGTCTAAAAATAGACGGAATATTAATATAACCCAAAAAATCTCAAAGATATCATCTATAATAAAATTATTATTTAATTCAAACTCGGCTGAATGGCTCGTAAGTCTTGCTAGTGCTTAAATAGAAAAATTCTGACATAGCATAATCCTAATTAAGGCAAAAATTAAGATAAAAACAAGAAAAAAAATACTAGAAGGAAAAATAATAAAAAAAAATAGTAAAATTTACTCAGCGTCAATTCTGGAGAATAGAATTAAAAAAAAAAAAAAAAAGTTATTCAATGGACAAATGATGTTGAAAATTGAAATCGGCATTCCTTGAAAAAGTTATTCAATATATAAAACTTTCCTAAAACCATAAAATTTCTAATTTAAGACACTGAACAGTGAAATTTCGCAAAATTAAGATGGTGCCCCTGCGGTTATATTTCTCCTGTCGTTTTCAATCAATATGCTAAACTTCATGCCATTTAGAGACGGTTGAATTTTTTTAGGATATATCACACCTACAACCCCTCCAAGTTTGAAATAATCCAAGCTTAGCTTTCTTGATAATTTATGAAAGTTTAGAAAGAAAAAAAAATTATGTTTAAAACCCATATCTTTGGTAAAAATTATAAACTTGACATTATCTTTTAATTTCTCTTACATATAAACCCCTAAAACTATCAATAATTATTTCCAATATGAGAGATTATAAGTGTTGACGATTCGGCCACCTTAATCCATTTGAGAGTTGTTGAGAGACGTAGTTGGGATTATTTAAGGCTAAATCCAAACTTTTGAGTGAGGTCCTTTAAGAATAAACAAATTGAAAATTACTATTAATAATAGTAGAGAATTTTTATATATCAGAGAAAATGGAAATGAGGTTTTTGAACATCAAGTTCATATTTATGAAAAAGAACCAAATAATCTGAGTATAAGTAGAACTTTAAATTTTTTAGTAGATAGTATATTCAAAACTATAGGTACTTTAAATAAAATAGAAAATAAAATAAATAAAATTAGTAGTGTCGATATGCTAGCAAATACAAAAAGTTTGTTGGAACACATAATTAGCAAAGGCTATTTAGATGAAACCTCTAATCTTCAAAAAACTGAAGATAACAAAATTCTTACCTTGTACAAATGAGTAAAAAAAAGATTTGATGAAATCTTAATAGTGAAAAATATTGCTAAGGAAAGTATTTACAAAGATTTTTAAGTTAATAAAGAAATATTAAAATATTAAAGAACTAGGTATAAAAAAGAAAGTGATGTAAAAAAAAAAAAAAAAAAAAAGAGATAAACTGTTTAATCAGATTTAAATTCTCTATAACTAACATGAGAATTTATTCAAAAAACATGAACATGTGTTCTCTTTAGATTCTGATTCTAAAAACACAAATGAATAATATTGCACAACAAGCGTAGTGAATGAAGATAAAACTGATTTTGAAAATGAAACTGAAACAACAGTTGGTTTAGAATTAGAAAAAGAACTAGCAAAAAAACTACATAAAACTCTAATCTAGACAAAAATCTAGCAAAAAGAAAAGTAAGAGTATCAGATCATCTAGATGAAAATCTAGAGATTAAACCAAGTATTGGAAAAAGAACTTATTTTGAAGATATACATGTAAAAGAATAAAAAAGAATCTGGTCCATATGAGGTTTATGTTAAAGACCCAGTCTTTCTAAAAGAGAAGATTTAAATAAATTCAATGTTACTGCAAATGGAATATATCTAAACCCGAATAATGTACATCTCAGAGATTATGAAAGCACTATTGAAGAATGAGCATAAGTCATATTCGTCATGATAACCCATTACAACAACGTATGGGATAGGAGAAGATTCCCATACTATATAGCTGGAATATTACAATGAAATATTTTAAATTGGGTAAAAATTTGAGAAGAATAAGAAGAAGGCCAAAAAGAAAAAACTTCTGTTTTGCTGAGAGATCATCAAGATGATAATTTTAGAAAAATATTTAAAAATTTTTCTAAACTAATCAAAAGAGAATTTTGTGAAATCATATCAACAAATAAACACCAAAAAGAGGTGAAATATGTTTTATCAAAAATAAAACTTTGCGATATCTGTAAATGCACAGATTTAGTAAAATTATATCAGAAATACTTTTGGATGTTAAAACTCGAAAGTATGGATCATTGGAAAAAATAATTTTTTTCACAAACGCCCTCATCCATGGAATGAAATATGTGAATAACAGTATCCAGAACACTAATAAAAAATTGAAACTTCTGATAATCTGGGATTGAGAATAAGTTTTGGTTATAAAATAATGATCGGACATTATCTGCAAAGAAAAGCCCAAAAACAAGTTAAAAGACAATTATTAAAAACAAGTGAAGGAAAAACTTGTTATGACAAAATCTTAAAAGAAAATTGAAAAGTTAGATATTTTATGAATAAACCGCATTACATACACAAGAAAAAGTACTTTAAAATTAGAAAGTGAAAATCTAGAAATAAAAGAATATTTCTAGAAAAAAAATATGTTAGAGAATTTGAGAAGAAAAATTTTAGCAAAAAATTGTTGAAGAATTGCACCTGCCATTTCTGCTACAAAAAATGGCATATAACACCTAATTGTCCAAAAAGGAACAATAAGGTAGTTAAATTTTTAGAAGAAAACAATCTAGAAATTTACCTAGAAGAAGAGAGAGATTCAGAAGAAGATATATCGTTTGAATTAGAATTTGTTTCTTCAAAATCTTCAAAAGAAAATGAGAATTCATTTTCATGATTTAAGAAACAAATTCTACTAATAAAAATCTAAAACTTTTTGAATTTATCCCCGAAAACGAATTAGACTAAATTTGTTTAGGAGACATAGTCAGAAAAGATATGACTATAGAAAACAATAAATTGGTCAAGTATAAAAGTCTTAAATTATAAGACTTGTACAAAAAATTAAAATTTAAACCTTGACAAGCCCAACTCTTCGAAAGATGCAAAAGTACAACAGAGACAAAATAATCCTCTAATGGGTAAGTCGAAATGAAAATTTTTGACAAAGAAAAAAATTAAAAACTTGAACAGAAGTATTCTAAAGTGAGATTTATACACGTTGGTATAATTCAAATAGAGATTAGACTATGGTTTAGAGTTGAAGTAGACTCACCAATCTTATGTGTAGTCTAAGATAAGAAATTTTATAACTCTGTTCAATATCTAATGGGGGAAATAGAATTTAATTTGATTTTAGGAGAAATTCTCTTCAGAATTAAACCCAATTATTTTGTGTCTATAAATGATAAAAAAATTCAAGACACATTAACTCTGACAATCCAAGCTCAGAATATAAAGATGGATGGTAATGCAAATAATTTAAAAATATCTTAAAAAACTATTCATCAATTAACCAGTGATACTGAAGTTAAGACTAAAAATGTTGACTTTGGAATGATTGAATTATATGAACCCAAACCATCACTGAAATCAAAGTAAGATTAATAGACATAAAAGATTTGCAAACACCTAAAGAATAGGTATTTGAAAATTTTACAAGAGATCAACCAGAATCCTCTCATAGATTAATAGAATTCCAAGCATCAGAAAATTTACTCTACTTTAAAAATAATAAATTATCTACAATTGAAAAATCTTTTACATTGGACAACTTCAAAACCATTAAAAAAGGTTCCTTGAGTTTCAATAACATCGACAAGGAAATTAGATTAAGAAGAATCCAAGTTCCTGTATTTCCTGGAAGTTCTTCTAACGAAGAAAAATAGAAATTCATTGTTTTTGAACAACTAAATATGAATTCTAAATCAATAATCTTTTCTTATAACTAGAATAAGAGAAAATATTATTATATTTAAATAACATTTGAATTTGAAGGATATAAATCATATAACCTTCATGTACTTGTAAACATTTGAGTTACAACTATGATAGGTCAACCAAATGCCATACTTAAAGAACATTGGATTCAAATAAAGGATCCTGTATTAGCAAAAAATGCTAATGATACCACATCAATAATGGATTTTAGAGTAAAGGACATTATATTTTCTATGAAAACAACTAAAGGTAAAAAGACATTTAGAATTCCAAAAACATTGTGTTTTTCATTAATACATGGCGATATTCTCTTACAAAATAATTTCTTAATCCAGTATTATCCTATGAGTGTATACCATGATCATTTAACCTTGACTGATAAGCATAAATCTTATCAAATTACATAGCTAAAAACCTATTATTCAATTTGTAGTAAAAGATTTGCGCCAGTCAAGCGTGGTGATCATAGTCCAATACTACTCCATTCATTAAAATCAATTGATGAATCACATTAGATTTACTCGATTTATTAAAATCAATTGATAAATTACATTGGTTTTATAACAAATTAAGCTCAAATTGTTCAGAAGATCCATTAATGCTACAAGAAAAAACTCTCAAGTGTTGTCATCTTAAACTAAAAGATGAACAAAAAATAGTTAGGGTAAAACCTATAGTCTATATTAAACAAGATATAGACGAATTTCAAGCTTAAATAAAATAACTTCTAGATGAAAAACTTATAGAACAAACTGAAAATCAACATTTTAGTCCTGTCTTCCTAGTA
Organism: Pouteria glomerata; assembly: GCA_035590655.1. Classification (NCBI taxonomy): domain Eukaryota; kingdom Viridiplantae; phylum Streptophyta; class Magnoliopsida; order Ericales; family Sapotaceae; genus Pouteria; species Pouteria glomerata. The sequence continues at coordinate 9,572,771 of JAVXUM010000036.1, forward strand.
ATGAATCATAGTGAAAGAAAAAAAGAAAAAGCTAGGATAGTAATTAATTATAAAAAAAAACTAAATGAAAATTTAATTTTTGATGAGTATTTTATACTTAGAAAAGATATTTTAGTAACTCAAACAAAATGTGTTAAAATATTTAATAGGTTTGATTATAAATTAGGCTTTTAGCAAATCAGGCTTGCGGAAGAGTTAAAACCATTGACTACTTTCTCTATTCTGTATGACCATTACCAATGGATAGTATTACCATTCAAAATTTGTAATGTACCACAAATATTTCAAAGATAAATGGACGATATTTTTAAAGATTTTAAAGATTTCTGTCTAATTTATATAAATGATGTGATAAATTTTTCTAAAAATAGAGAAAAATAGAAACATCATTTAGAAATTATTTGTTAAAAAATTATTGATAATGAAATAATTCTCAGTTTAAAAAAGATTGAGATAGAAAAATAAGAAATTAATTATTTGGAAATTGTACTTAGTTCGATAGGAATTGTGTTACAATCCCATATAATCTTAAAGATTAAAGAGTTCCCAGAAAAACTGAAAACTCTTAAAGACTTGTAAAATCTTCTTAGTTTATTAAACTATAGAAGACAGTCTGCAAAAAAATCTTTTGAAATGGGAAAAATCATTTCTCGAAAAATTGAAAAAAAGATCAAAGGAATCAAAAGCATTTTAATATAAAAATTGGGTGGAATGAAAAAGACATAAAGAGATTAAAAGAAATCAAAACTTTATTTAAACTTAATTCAGAGGCTTACTTTCTTACAAAATCTGATCTGTTAATCCTAAAGATAGATGCCTTACAAAAGTTTTGGGGAGTTGTTTTAAAAGCAGTAAAATTAAAAGAGAAATCTAAATAAGAAGATATTCCTAAAATTCTTAAAGAACAAAAAAGTTCTAAAGAATTAATATGTGGATACAATTTTGGCAAGTTAAAACTTAATGAACTTAATTATATTATTTTTGAAAAAGAATCCTTAGCCATAAAAAATGGTATAAAGAAATTTCAAATTTATTTAGCTCCTGCTAAATTCTTAATTAGGATAGATAATTAAACTATTAAAAACTTTCTTAAGAAAAAAAGAGTTGAAGATAATCCTAATAAAATTAGGTGGTCCAATTATATTTCTTAATGTACATTTGATGATGAACATATTAGATCTATTAAAAATGTTATTGCAGATTATCTTAGTACACATCTAGATGAATACAAAGACTAACAAAAATCTTTGTATAACAAAAATCGATAGAATAACCAAAAATGTTGAGATATCTAAAGCAACCAACTTTAAGGGCAATGAATTAACAGTTAAACAAGTTGAAATATCCAGGGTAAATAACTTTAAGGGTAAAGAAATAACTGCTAAACAAGCTAATATCTTTTCTAAAAAAATATTCTAGAAGAGTCATTCGTAAGAAAGTTAGGCACAGATAGTGCTAAACGAGTCACCTGCTCTGAGAAAAGAAATAATACTAGATTTCTTCAACCTTAAATTGGAAAAAATAACTCCATGATCCTTTGAACAAGATATGAAAAAGCTATATTTTAGGAAAAAACTCTGATTTTCGCCAAGCAATTATGGAAATAACTTTTGAGCTAAAACAATTCTAAGACAAAATCAGTAATTTGAAAGTATTGTCACAAAATATGATTTTATAATTCGATTTTGAAATATTTTCTTTTGATTACTAGAAAATTTCTAAAATTAAAAGAATTATGGATATTTTAGAAATTTCTACTAGTGACACTCATTTTTATTAAGTAAAGAGAATTAAACTCTATAAAGAGCCTAAACAATCCCTTCTTAAAGTTATATTTTTAATTATTGATAAATATATTAATAATCAAATGATTAAACCAATTCTTGAAAATTTTATGATAAAACAAAATTCGACCCAGTTTTCTATATTAAAAAATTCAATTTGATCTTTAAATCCATAAATGAAAGTTTAAAGCCATTGATTAGGGTTTAGTTAAAAAGACCATCTTTAATCCCTTGGAAACAACAACCTTCTAAGATTTTCCTGCACTAATCAAAACAATGATCAGTAAAATTTTCTTTGGTTTTATAAAAAAAAACTATGACTTTTAAGATTTGCAGTTCTGTTGGATTGCGGTATAATAAAAGATTTTATCAGCCATATCAAATTAAAAATTAATGAAATATTCTTTTTTTGACAACTACACTTCTTCCAATCCACCAAAGAAAGAAACAACCACAGAAGAGCAAATTCTGTTGTGGTCTTGGATTGACTTGGTATACCATGCCAAGTTTTTACAAAGTGAACTAGAAAAACACATGGTCACTAATGGTAGAATATTATTTGTCTCTTCTGTTCTATTAATGTTGCAAGCTTCTTAAAAATAAAAGGAAGAAGCTTCCAACTTCTTAAACAAAGTTTGTTAGATGGAAATAGATGCTTCATCAGAAGAATAACTCAATTCGATGATCTTTATGAAATATTTCAAGCTAAATTAGATCAACAATCTATTATCATAGCCAAAGAAATGCAAGCTGAATAAAGTTATTGGAATAATATGATTGATGAAGAATAATAGCATAACATTGAGAACACGATGGAAGACTAGCAAAAGTCGATCATCACGGAAATGTAGTGAACTTAAACCAAGATGCTACCAAAGAAAAAGAATCAACTTTTTTTAAAGAAGGGTCAGAACGACTGTAACCTTATCCAGTACATGATAGAGCCATGTAAATATACTTTATAGGAATCCACTTTAAACAAAAGCTATTCCTTTATTGTTCTTTTTCTTTTTTAAAGTTTTTTGGCTGGTTGTCTTTTCCAGATGCCACTTTTCTCCTGGCTTTGGTTTTTTATCTTTTATTTTGTAATGTTTTAAGTTTGGATTTCAGTTCAAACTCTGAAGTCTATTTAATGGGTCTTGATTGTAAGAAGAGGACATCAAGAAAATTAGAGTGCTCTCTCCCCTTCTTTCTAGTCTTCTGCCGCTTGAAATATTTTATAAGTATATTAATAAAAGTTTGAGTGTGTTTATCTATGGTATTAGAGCCCAAACATTCTTGTGATGTAGAAACTATCTTCGTTATGAAGTTAGTAATATATGAATGATAATATTAGAGCTTATCTTATTTATTTTGCTTCTATTAAATCTATTTCTACTTATATATGTGATATTAACGCTACAAGAACCATTTTAAGATCTTTGTATGATTTGTATTTAATATTAATAGGTTTATCTGTTAGTCATGAAGTTGATGAAGAAACTAAAAAATTTTTAAAAATAAAAGTTTGTCTATTAGGAAGTAAGTTTGGTTTCTAGAGTGTTTACTATAATTATTAAAAATTATTAAAATTTTTTGTAAATACTAGTGTGGTATAAGAGGTTACTCTGTAATATATGAAAGTTAAGGGGCCACATAGAGTGTAAGTGAAACTAAATTGAAAAGCTTTGGGAGTTTTAGTGAAACTATCCTCTTTTTTTTTTTTTTTTTTTTTTTTTTTTTTTTTTTTTTTAACTTGTTTTTACTATTTTGCCTTTATCACATATAATCCAAGGCCATGTAAGCTGTATCACAATTATTTATCAGTTTTTTTTTTTTTTTTTTTGGCACAAGACCCTTTTTGTCTAGTAGCCTTTTACAACTTTCACAGGGAACTTTTGGAGATATTATTTTTAATTTTTATTTAAAAATATTATTTTTTATATCTTTAGTGAAATAAATTGTAATTTTTAATATTTTTTTAATTTTAGAGTATTTGATAACATTTTTAATAACTTTTGATAATTTAAATAATTTTTAGTAACTTTTAATAATTTTTGAGTTAAGAAGTTATTATAATAAAATAAAAAAATAATTAATTTTAATGTTTTGCCGAATACTTAATGTGTAAAATTTGATTTTTTTTTGTTAAATTTTTCGCTGTGAAACGCAGCCATAAATAGAACTTGACGCTTATTTTTTTTTTGTTTATTTTTTTTACCACTTTTGGAGTTTAGCTTCCAATAATGCAGTCAGTGGCCTCTGGTGGGTCATTGACCAGGCCTTCCAACGCACAAGTATTAACTCCCATGAAATGGACAAGTGGCTGCACATCATCCGTGGACAATTAATTCCAGCAAAGGATGCAATTTTCCGTAATTTTGTTTTTCTATGCCCGCAAAGATTATCTCCAACGAAGCATTTAGGAGTATAATTTTTAATAATTTTTTTAAAAAATATTAATTATAATTTTATTGTATTTAATGAATTAAATAGTAATTTTTAATAATTTTTATGACTTTTAAATGTTTAATAAAATTTTTGACAATTTTTAATATTTTTTTAATAATTTTTGATAACTTTAATTATTTTTAGTAATTTTTTTATAACTTTTAAGTTGAGAAATTACTGTATTAGAATAAAAAATTGACAAAAATTGATAATTTATCAAATACTTTAAAATCAAAAATTAATAATATTTTGTTAAAAATTTTACCTCTAAATGTACCATAAATAAATGGTACCATTCTTTTTTAGAGATTGTTTGGATAGTAAAAAATATAAAAAAATTAATGCAAAAGTGATATAAAATAAATTTTAATTTAAAACGTTCAAAAAAATTAATAATTTTTTTGTAATTTTTAATAATTTCTATTTTTTTAAGTTCAAAGAGACTTTCACTAGCATTTTTGTTTTCTTTTTGTATTTTCCAGCTATCTACCAAGTTGTCAGATTTGGAAACGGGGAGACACTGAGATATGTTTAAAGTTATATAAAATTGTATAAAATTTTAAAAGTTAATATCTTATATTTTGTGTAATGAATAAATAATTTAAATTTTATAATCTCGTAATATGTATTTGTATGAAATATAAAATTTTATATTTTTTTATAATTTTAAACTTCACCTAATCTCATGATATTAACCTTGAGCCATTGAATTTTAATTTAATGATTAGAATGTTTTTATATTATTTTAATTTAAAAATAAATATGAGTATATTTAAATTATTAATTTTAAAATTAATGATTTAAATTTATATGTCATGAAACTAGCGTAGCAATTCGAGTCCGTCAGTTATTCACGGGGTCAGGCTCTTTCTTGGCCACACACCTGTGGTTGGGTAGTTTGTGCATTTACTCCACTCAGAAAATGCGACAGGTTACAGCTGTGGTTAATGGGATTGAGGGTGCTCCATTGGATTATAGGGTTGCTCCGAAGGGATTTACCGGAAGTGACGTAGTAAATAAATCAACAGATAAGATTTATTTATATTTTATTTAAAAGTTTTATTTTAATTTAATTAAAATTATCTTTAAAATAAAAATAAAAATTTAAAAAATTTAATTAAAACATAACAAATATAAAATATCAAAAATTACATATAATTTAAGTACATACAAATCACACTCATAAATTTCTTCTTCACAGCTCTGCAGTGAAAACCCTAGAACCCACTCCATTGCACTGTGCATTAATTTGTTGTCCAGCGTCAAGTAGTGAGAATTGAATTAAGGGGGTGTTTGGTGTGATAAAAAATAATAAAAAATAATAAAAAATATGGTTTGAGTGATATTTAGGTGTTTGGTGATAAACTACGTTTTTTAGAGATGAATAGTGAAAAATATTGACTTTTGCAGAGAAATCCGTCGGAACGGTTTTGAAATCCGTCAG
>JAVXUM010000036.1:9623438-9642753 GCA_035590655.1 Pouteria glomerata
AACAGAAATACACACGATACATAAGTATTAAAATAGAAGGGAAAAAAGAAATAATGACATAAAAGGTGGGGGAAAGATCCTTTAGTCAAGCCCTCCGTAGAAAGAAACAAATAAGTTGAAGCGAAAAGGGGAGAATAACACAGGATTATAGGCACACGGCTATATGCAATGGTACAATAGGATATACAAACGGCCAGAAGAAAGCAAATCATCTTCGGTCAGTTCCATGGAGGAGATGACGGTTTATATGCAAATTCTTGTGAAGATGTACTCCCATAGTTTAAATCGAGGTTGTGAAGTTGTTCCATCAGCTGAGAGCGCCGTTCTTTGAAGAAGTCAAGACGCGTTGTCAATTCTACCAACGCGGAAGTTGCTGCTGAAGGATGTCTCGGATAATCCAGCACCTGCAACCATTATGACAAATTCAGGATCTGCACATCAGTAACGATGTTACTGTACATAAGTGTTCATTCTGATTATGACATCAATTTTGTTTTCCTTCCATTTCTTTCAAAGATGAAAAGCTCCCCGGTAAGAAGATAATTTAGACGACTACAAATTGAACTCAAAAAATAGATGTCAACTCTAGAGTCGCTAACAGAATTTCCTATCTAGCCATGAAGCACGGACAACTCAAGATGGGTGTTATATATGTATCCATCATGTAAGACATGCATACTTAGTGGGCACACCGTGCTACGTGTTGTGTATCCATGCATTTGCTTATTTTTCATTCAAATATAAGATTAAAATAAAACTAGAATTGAGTAGCTAAAACCTCTAAAAAACCATAAAACCTTATCTCATATTTCATTGTGTTATATTTTAAATTATGAATTGAATTAGTGAATTAGTTTCCTCATGTATATTATATGCACACATATATCTACTAAAAATATATTTAGAAAAAAAAATCTAATTCTTTCTATCATATATCTACTGCCTCCGTGTCCTTATTTTTTCAAAATTTCCATATCCATGCCAATATCCATGCTTTTTTAACCATCAAGTTATTCCCCAAAATTCAGCATTGAATTGGTAGCATTGTCATTCAATTATAGATGATAAAACTAGGCTTGAGAAAGATCAACAACAGAGTAATGTACATGATTCAATGCACATATTCTTAATCAAACTTTTACCTCTGCTGCCCTCGAAGTGGAAGGCATAGAGGCAGAATCAACAGCACAAAGATCATCCATAGATAAACTAGTAGATGCCTCAGTACTTCTAGAATCACTAAAGGTTGCTGTGTCTATCAATTGCTTCCGAGCAGGCTGCCTGCTACTGGTACCAGCTGTTAACACTTGACCTTTAATATTCCTCAACTCTGCCCCCAGTAGACTTTCCTGCAGTTAAACATTCATAGGTTCTAAGTGTTGATTAGTAAAGACATATAAACCCTATGGCTTAATTAGGAATCAGGTATTTGGAAAGCCAAAGTTAAGAGATGCTGCCGAAGTACAAAACTGGATGCGGACTGCACTAATGAATCATCAACCACCTGTTATTAGTTCAATCGGTGTTTGTAATATATGTATGGTTCAGTAGTTCAATTGGGAGATTGCAATGCACACTGTTCTGCAAATAAATAATTACACTGGCCTTCTTGTTCAACCCAGCCAGAGGGGCATAAATTTCATTCTACTCAACTCGAAAAAGCCTTTCCCTAATTGCTTCAATTAAGGACAGACTAGTATCTTCCTTTACATCTCAAGGTCTCCCTCATCCCCAAGTATTATCCTTAATGTGCATAGTTTAATAACTCTTCCCAAGTCTTTTTGCATATGTTCAAAATCATTTTTTAATCTTCCATAAACGCTGCTTCCATCCCCTCATGAATTTGTGCACACCCAATTTACCTTTAATAGTTTTCCCATAACCTCCTTGACATCTCGATCTCAGATGGATCCATTCACTTTTCTTGATTTCCAAACATTCTATCAATCAAAGCATCGCTAGCCTATGGGGTGCATGTACTACAAATTATAAACAGGTAACTTTGGAATGGTTGTAAATTTCCTCTGTAACTGAATGCACCAGAAGTGAACTAATCCAGTCACCCATATTATGGCAATGTGTAGATGGATTAGATAGCCAACAATTCCAATAAATTCAACATTCACCATGCATGAAACGGATGTGATTGACATGTCATTCAAAAATGGGCTTCACAAATGTGCACTTTAAAATTACTGCTGGTTAATTACATTGAGCACCCTTCACTTTCGACAAAAATCACATATTGATACCTCTATTTTCAATTACAAAAAATGGTCTCTTCAAATTATATGAAGTACACACAAAAGTAACGGGTTAAGTAGAGGGGCGAGGGTCTGGGGGGTAGGGTTCTTGGGACTAAATATTCGAGAACTTGCATGGATAAAATCAAATCTTCCTCATCGAAAATCCCACTCACGTCTCAGCCAACACAGTGTCAATAGAATAATCTAAAGGTAAGTACCTCAGTTCTATGTTTCCTTTCATGGTTAACAAAAGCAAGGGTTGCATCAAAATCTTGCTGAAAATATTTCCTGCAAGCATTACAAAAAATAAAAAAAATTAAACAGCATAAGAACAATAACATCTAATTAGATTTACATGCACAACTGCCATATTTCATCATTCATCCCAAGGAATCAAGTAAAATGTGATGGGAAATATATATTTAACTTCATATACGTATGCTATTTTCAGCCCCACTTTATCTCACTTGTGTTTTCTACCATATTTAGCTAAAGTTTAAAAAGAAAGTTAAGGACATTCATTTTCAAAAAATCTATATCAGACACTCCAACAATAAATATACTTTACTGTGGAAGTATTCAGTTTGGATACCCAAGAATTCCTTAAATTCGTTTCGTCCATGTTGATAATTTCACAGATGTGATTAAGTGCAAACCTTAGTCATTTAAAAAATTAATGCAGTATTTCTAAAGGGTACTTTGTTAGTAAACTTAAAGATAAATATAATTGTACATGTACAGATGAAAAAAGCCCTAGATCCCATTCTCATTCAATGATGACAAGTTGGCCAAAAAAGCAGCATTCCAATTAAATGAAAACATGCTGAAGTCTGATGAAACCTAAGATTGGTACCAAATAATTTTAAGTCAAGAAAGCACTGATCATCGGTAAAGGAAACAGGTACCATAATGGACCAGCTACAGGACTTATTTGCTTATAGCAGTTAGAAATACGATAGTCATGAAATGAGAGCAATCAGTGTCAGAAATTAACTAGCATCTTCAGAAGGAACCGCTTACACACAAAAATTGCCCCACGGAATACTTTTTAAGTTATACATATTAAAGATCAGCAAATAAAAAAAAAAGAGCATTTAATTGGGTTTTTGCAACTCACTGTTGAGAATTATGATTTTGGACATGTTGGTAGCGATCACATGCATCGGAGAGGGAACCGTAATGATGCTGACGCTGCTGATTAAGTTGATGGTGGAGTTCTGCAACTTTCTGCTTCAACCTGGCTACATCTGCTTCAGCAAGAGCAATCTCCTCAAGTTCAGCCCTTGTCTTCACATTAAAGTGAACTCATAAGAACAAGTTGCACAGAGAATATGCACATCCACAAGGAGGGAATAAAATAGGAAAAAATGAACTTGTTATTGACAATACAAACCTTGGAATCCATACCCCGAGAGCTTGAGAACTGTCCAGAAGACATGCTCAACCCAACCTCCAAAGCAGCACGGAGATCTCTCTCAGCTTGCAGCTGCTCTTGCAGTCTTGAAACCTACAGCAACAATCATACAAAATTGATAAAGGCAAGCTAAATAAAAATTGAAGGCTTTAAGACCCCCACCGCCCTCCCACAACAGTGCATGCACATAAAGTAAGAAAATAAAATAAGGCCGCATCATACAACTGTAATGTGAACAAATTCTGAGCTAGTAACGTCTATGCTGAATGCATTGCACTAAAGAGAGACACTACATATTTGTATCTTAATAGAATTCACATGCACGCACACACAACTGTATGGAGCAACTGAGAGAGAGAACTATGATTTATTTATGGAAAAATAAATGGACAATGAAGTTTCCTATACGAAGGACAACAAAATATCTATATTAAAAAAAAAAAAAAAAAAGTTGAGCAATCATAATATTATAGTTTTAGCCAAAACTATAGGACAATGAGCTATACTCGGAAAATAACTTCCCATGCAGGAGCTGGAATCTAAATGAGGAGAGGCTTTCGAAAGACATTGAACCTCCCAATCGTTAGCCCTCCATTTGATTGATGGTTTAACCTATCCTTCGTCACCTTCCTTATCAAGTCTCTAAGCTTTCCTGCTCTTGCAACGGCAGGATGTCATAGGTGCCTACCTGAAGGCTCTTCCAACCCAGTTGAGAAATTTGTCCCTTAGGTTCTGAGAAAACAATTGTAGAAAATGGGGGCGTTTTGTTTTACCATTCCCCAGGGCTTTCTAGTCAGATCAGATAGGACTCGAGGGTCGCCTTAAGAAGAATGTTCAGCCAAATCTATACGATAATCAGTTACACTTGGAAAAGTAGCCCTCATGACTATCTCTTTCAAATATGGAAAGCAGGAACGTAACCTTTGTGCAATAGAGCAATAGATATGTACTAATGCGACTGGTGGTTGCCTAATGCAGATGCAGAAAACACAACAGCTTTTTTGCAGTATATATAAGCTTAATGACTTTCCTGTTCACAGAAAGCTCAATTGTTTTTATGGGTAAATGACATGAAATTTTTTTCTTTCTTTTTAAGTCCCTACGAAAGTAATTACAGTAGTGAAAATGTTTTAAATAAACCATAAAGATATTAGCGAGCGAAACATTAAATAATTTTCAACAATTTTCCTAGATATTTAGAATTAAGCAGCAACTGATATATGCCAATTTTATAGACAGTGGTTTTGCTCTTCCAAAACTGGTTATTCAAACAGCTGACCACCCACCAAAACAAGAATGTGAAGCACAAAAGGATAGTCATATTTTAGAGGGAAAACAAATTCTTCAATCCTAAAAGCCCTGAAACTCATTCTTGCAGTAATAAATTCAAGAAGACAGGATTCTTCAACCATGATAGATTTATGTTTGCTGATGGCCAAATAATTTGAATTGAGCATGATTTGCGGCTAGGGAACTCTCTTTTTTTGTGTTACTTTCCAAGCCATTAATGCTTTGTCATGAATAATAATGCTTTGTTGCCCACTTAACTAAGGAAAATAGAATTGGGGATGGGAGCCCTTATCTGTGTAGTCCAAGATATGGATTTAGATATTGTGTTTCCTGAACATTTATAACAGGTCCATAGAGGACAGGACAATGTGGAAAGATAATGGTAGGAGATTTTCAGTCAAACCCTATGGTTTTTGATTAAAAGGTAGAGTGCAAAAGTTAATTCCATGGGAAGCTGGGGGTTCCAACAAGTGTCTTTATGTATGGACTGCACTACAGACCAAGAAAAATCATATTCTCAGCAACATCCCATGCAATTCCTGACCATAGAGCCTTTAAACCAACACCAAAACGTCAAAAACAGCAGTTATCCAGAGATTTCCTGCATCTAAATATCCTGCAATTAATGTAAATATCCCGCAATCTCCTTTCAGAGATCAAGCCAAATTCCTGTCCTAAACCACTGCAAACCCTAAGTTATTCTCTACTTCGTAGATATGGGCCACTAATCCACTATTCTAGTAAAGTTCGGCTATTTGTTGTAGTCTTCCTCTGCTAACAGCTCTTGACAATCTATCGGCCTTCACTTTCACACACACACACACAGAGACAAGCACATGATTTCAAACTAGAGAAAACTACGGCAAAAATTCCTCCAAGACAACAAAAGCAAGAGAACTTGTTCTCCAGCTGAAATTTAAGAGCAGGAAAATAAACTGCTACAGCAATAAGACAAGAAGTTCGAAAAACTAAGAGCAATTACCATCTACTTCAGATTTAAATGATCCTTAAAGTTCACGCCCAAATGGAGCAATCGAGCAAAACCACAAGGTTGAAAACTAGAACGCAAATGAAACCTATTAAATTGAGAAAGTTACGGGGTCGTGAGGCTCCTTGTAAGATAGCCTTTCTTATGTGGTGCGTTGCATGGGGCGTTTTGACTTGTGGTAATCTATGGAAAAAGAGGATAATCATTATCAGTTGGAATGCTCTTTGCAAATGAATGGTGAAACAGTCCCTCAACTGCTAGTTCATGTCCAGTGGCATTGGAGATTTGAAATTCAGCCTTGTCATGCCTCAATATGAAGTTGGTGTTTCCAAGATCAGTGTTCCGAAGTGTTGACAACATGGTGGGGTGTTCGGATTGGTAAAGGAAAGCAGAAAGTATGGAATCTGATTCCTGTTCATATAGCTCGGATAGAATGGGGTGAGCATAACAGCAAAATATTCCAAGGAATTGAGCTGCCCATTCATAGATTAACGAGTCTTTTTTTGCCTATTCATAGATTATGGATAGGCATCTGGGTCTGTGAATCCGGATGTGTATACATTTTTAGATTTCATTGAATTTTTAGAAGTATAATGTGTGAGCATTGACCCTCTCTTCGATGGCTTCGTTTTTGTAATATGGGTTGCATCCTGTTGATGCCTTTTTTAATGCAATCACTTCATTACTTATCAAAAAAGGGAAAAAAATATCAAAAAAGAACTAACAACTATTGTAACATCTAATTGACGAACTATACATCTTGTTCAAGTGCCAAGCGACGCTCGTGCAAAGCTTGCTTCCTTCTTTCCAAGCTAGCCTGTAAAATTGCATTTCCTCTAGCCTGTTATAGAGGGAATCCAAATTGCATTAGCTATAATGACAATGCTGTACAAATCAGTACAAAAAGATATTGCATTAAAAGTAAAATATTACCTCCTTCGCAATCCTATGGCGCAAGTCATTTTTTGTAATCTCAAGCCTTTGGATTGCCAGTCTACAAACACAAGTAGTAATAGTTTGTGTTACTTTTTAAATTATTTTATTATTTTTTTTATTTTTTGGGAAGTGGGGTATATATACGACGAAAAGAATCTGATATCTGGAAAATATGCTTTGGGGCAAAGGCTGGTTTGAAAACCTAAACTAAGAATATACTCAGATTAATCATTAATTTACTCGAGACCCAGGTTCAAAAACCAAGGAAACTTGGTATCACGCATGACTGGTTGTTTTGACACAATTTGTGCCAACCATCAAAGAGTCATATCTGTTAAATTACAACAAGCTGAGAAAAAGGTACAATGGTTCATCATGTCAACATTATAATTCATATATGCATCAAAGCAGTTCATTGAACAAGGATTCTCATAAGTTTTTTCAGCTTGCAAGGAATTTGCTAACCATCCAGACCCTGAGTTGGAAGGTAGAAAGAAATTCTTCCTCAGAAACAGGGAATTCCAAATTCTTGGATATCTACCAAGTGTTTTATCAATAAGCAATCAACAAGTTTACCAAGTACCACAGAGCAATAAAGAAAAGCTATGATAGAACATCGTACTCTTCCTCTCCAGAAGAATCGATTGATTCCATTGAGGGTGTCTTTCTACCCTGTAAAGTAGGCAATAATTAAGACCGTCAGATTTACAGTAGTTTCCATTTCAAGACAAGATGTGAAACCAGAAAAAGGAACAAAAGCATCACATAATTAGTTCTAACTGAACCCATGTTGGACGTGCACTCCTACATCCAATTTTTTATTTGAAATACAATGTAATTGATTCTACAGTATTCACTGTCACTGCACCTATGTACATATTCTGACCCAATTAAAATAACATCACCAAATCAATTAAACCTGAGATCAAAAGCATAATACAATCGATTGTATCATGGATTCTGACATTTTAAATTGACAAATCAAACCAAAGATTACAAATCAGCAACAAAGCATACTTCTTAAGTCTTAAACAGAAGGAATTGAAAAAAGTGCGCACGCGAGTGTGCGTGCGTGCATGTGTGTGTGTGTGTGAGAGAGAGAGAGAGAGAGAGAGGAGATTCATGTAGGGGGAAATATAGGGGCTGTTTGGTTGGCCAACAAGTATAAGAAGAGAACAAAAAGTTGATATAAAAGTAATACGTGGCGAAATTTGATTGAAAGAAGTTGGTAACTTTTTGTAACTTTTTATATTTTTTTCTTTTTTTTTTTTTTTTGGTAAGCCAAACAGCCCCATAATAGTCAGTCCTAGAATGGCACGTCAACCAATTTTATTCTGTCTCCACAGGTTCTAGTGGATAAATATTTCATTTCTATATTTAAAACCATGTAGAAAAGCAAGTTGATTGAATCTAGGCTAAATTACAAGTAATAAATCAACAAAATTTTCATTTATTTTTTGTGGCCCGTTAGTTTTTTATGCAAAGATTTATATAGGTTTGATGCTCTAGTCAAATCCTCTTCACAAGTCCTTTTATGTAGAATATTGCTTACGGTACTTCAAAAGCAAATAACACACAAAATGACTTTCATGGGCTTATAAATGTGTGAAAACAACGGTGTGCCCGAGGACACACTATTTGCAGATTGCAGAAAGTTTTGCCATTAAATAAGCCACCAAGTATGTGGGCCATGTAAATGGTAAACAAAGCCGTTCATATCATAATTACAACATGGATACATCAAAATACACCAACCCCCCCCCCCCCAAAAAAAAAGGACTGAAATAAATAAGTTGTGGACGACGGAAGACAAAAAATATGGCATATTTACTTCCATTTTGTCAGGGAACCAGCTTAAAGAAAAAAAAATCACTTTTTGGTTAAAAAAAAATGAAAAACATGTTTGGCAAGGAACGCTTTTCTGGTGTTTTTATTTTTGCTTGGCAGGGGGGGAAAATCATAAAAGCGGAAAGCAAGAAAAATATGGTTTTTCAGTCTTTTTTTGCACTGTAGCAACTAAACAGTAACTAAATGAAAATTTTGAATTCCCCATTTTTCCCTTTGTATTTACAGAAAATTACATTTGTTTATATGTAAAGTTTATCTATGGAAAACCTAATCATTCCTTTGCCAGGTTCCCGTTCCCAAATGGCATGAAATTGTTTCCCTAACCATCCATTCTATGGCATGAAATTATTTCCCTAACTATCCATTCTATGTGCTTTTAAGGGGGGAAAGCAAGTCCCCAAACAGCTTCTTATAGCCAAAAAAGTAAAGATAAATAAAAAGCAAAATTATACATCAAGAGAAACCAGCTGAATTGTTAAAGAGCTCAATATGCCATGAATAATTTAGGGTAGTAATAGAAAAGTTAAAGTGCAGAGTCAGTATAATTTGCAAGATGCATTGACAGAAGATAACAACTTACGGTGCTTCTACCCCAAAATGTTGACCGCTTAACATTGAGAGTGGAACTCGTAAGTTTGTTCGGTGACTTCTGAATTAATGATTCAGGCCCGACTACAGATTGAGGTAGACCTTGATCCATGGCAGACAGGATTTCCCCCATTGAACGATGAGACTCACTACCAGGTAAAATACTTGGACTGCCTATCTCATTTTCGCTTGGTTTTTGTTCGCCTTGTTGCTCATTTGATTGAATGGACTCTCTACGTGACTGAGAATCTATGACTGGATTTGGATTGGCCGGCGATGTGATGTTATTGCTGGGGGATCCAACATCTGAATCCTCACCTCCAAAAGCCTGAATTGGGGGGAAAAAAAGAAAAAGACAAAGACAATAAAGAGAATAACAATTTAGAAACTTGTTAAATGTCCTGAAAGAAATTAAAGAAATTATTAAAGCTGCCAATTCAAGATGACAAAAGCATCCACATGTATTGTTCCTAACATGCAGAAAAAATTGTGAGAGAAGCTACCATCTTCAAGTAAGTGTATTTATAGAGCAGTACATAATGAGGATATTGTTTCCGCCCATCGGGTGCATACACGTGCAAATGCAAAACACTTGATTGAGCATGCCTTTTATAATTGGAAAATCTACATAGATTTTGAAAATGTTTTCACATATTTGTCAACACACTACCAACTAATAACATTTAGGAGAAGCCCACTCCATACCACCAAATTTTATAATGGAAATTTGGCACGGGAAAAGGTGAAAAGCTTAAAAATATTAAGAAATCAGTGATAAAAACTGGGAAGCATAACAAATTTTCCTGGTAACAATTTGGAAACAGGGACTCAAATCACTTAAGACTACAACACAACCAACTCCATCATCAATATTTAGTTAGGAAAATGGTGTGAAACTAAATTAGGACAGCCCGACAAAATTTGTAAATTGATAAAAACAGTATACAAAATCTTAAATGCCAAAAACAGTGCAACAATTAGGAATTAAATTCATTAGAAACCAGTAAAAGCCCATTCTTCCACACTCTCTTTACTAGAAAAAAACAATGTTAAACAAATGCATTTCCCGTAACAAGGCCGATAATTTCTAGAAACATTAATTTTGTTCCTTCTTACAGAATTGTTGTGGTAGATCTTTTGGCTAATAAGAGCAATACCTTTGAATTTATTACACATCTCCTCCCCTCTAAACAGGGAATAGTAATTAATTAGGACAGAGAGAGAGTTACTAATTATATTAGTCAGGACAGAGAGAGAAAGAGAGTTAATAATTGCTTATACTTGGGAGTAATCTTTTCCTTTCCCACTTTTTTTCTTCAATTGGTCCCATTAAAAACAATTTTGTGATTATATAATTAGCCTTCTCGCTTCTTATGAAAAGATATCTACTTACAAATTGTACAGATAATTATAACCATTATAATTAGAAATTATTTTAAAAAAAAAGGTCTGTTTTACGTCCTAGACCAGCAAATTGATTAAATAATTATTGGACCTTTTCAGTGTGGTTCAGTTTAAAGTTTCTTCTTTGAGTTAGATCATAAAATATTTATGCTATTGATCGAGAAGAAATATTGAAATGGAGTTGCATGCTCATATATTTTCCTCCAAGGGGAGATATCATACAAAACTTATCCCCTCAAATATATTTTGATCAAGACGAAATATTGAAATGGAGTTGCATGCTCATATATTTTCCTCTAAGGGGAGATATCAATACAAAACTTATCCCCTCAAATATATTTATTAAAAACCTATTGTTCTCTTCTTCTCCTTCTTTATTTTTTTTTTTTTTAATTTTCTCCATCATCTCAATGATGTCGGATAGGGTTAAAAAATATTAACTCAAAACCGTACTTTTTTTAAACTTCAGATGAAAAGCAACAACATTGATAATGAAATCTGCACAATGGACAAAGGCTGGGTTTTGACTTGCTTTATAATCAAAAACCTCAATTCATATCCATTCAAAGCCTTATGGGTTTCAGATCACAATACTGAGGGCATACGAGTATAGCAATGAATCCAAGAAGCAATCTGAAGTTTGCAGTAGCAACAATTTAAAAAATCAAAATCACTTATTCAAGTACACTATAAGCTAAGGCAAAATTTAGAATGTGCGCAAATTAGAAAGGATATTTCTTTTGCCCACTGAAGGGACATGAAAAATATTCAAAATCACACACTTGTCCATGCACACACATGCCTGTGCCTGTGCCTGTGCCTGTGCCTGTGCCTGTGCCTGTGCCTTTTCATCATTTCATTTGTCTTAACCCATACCAGTATATATAATACTGGTTCTGTTCACACTGTTGAGTTTCCTTACTGAGAGGAATTCCATTAAATTTAATTTGTCCAGCTAGATAACAAATATTGCTTCAACCTATCCCACAAAAAGAAAGAGAGAGACAGAACCTTATAGTTATAAAGATCACTGCCAGCAGAACCACTGCTTTCACTCAATTTTCCACTTAGTACACGATCATGATCATCATCGGTATCTGGATCTACTTCATTTTCTGCATCGTGGTAACCATTGTCCTTGATATCCAGATTCTCATCATCAGTTGAATCTTCACTTCCACTGTTTTCAATCTGAGAATCAGCTGAAACAGAGCATCTATGTAGATTATCATCCTGAAACGGGACAAATCACAAGAATTAAAGACCACAACATGATGAAAATGAAGAAACTGCAAAGAATAAAATAATTATTAAATAAAACAAGACAATTTAAATGGAATTTCATCAGCAACAAAATTAAGTAGGGTTGCAAATGAGCCGAGACAATCAGGACGTTTGGCTTCAGCGTGTTTCCTAAACGAGCCCTATTTTTGTTTAAACTCGGCTCATTTACCAATGAACGGGTCCAAGCTAGTCATTAATTGCGCTAGTCATTAACAACTCTTTGTGGGTAAACCTTTGTATTATATATATAACCCATCAAAATCAAGTTTGTTTAAATAAAGTCGCAACAAATAACCTTAACTTATTATAATTTATATGTTATATCTATATATTTAAATGTAACTACTATCTTATATGGATACACAATATAAATTTAAAATATTACTGTGAGAGATGATAGTTCAAAGAATAACATTGGTTGTCCAGTGGTAGGACTTACTAGACGTGAGAAAGTGAGAGATCAACTTGGAGCGAGCGAAAGAGAGAATATTAAGACAAAGGCTCAGTAATGGTGAGTGCTTGAATGAATTTCAAGGAAGATGAAGAGGGTACTTCTAAGGAAGAGTCAGGATAAGGAGGTTAGCGTGTGTGAACGTGATCACCAGGATAGGTGGCCAATTTTGCATGGCCTAGCCCATTGAGGACGTATTGTTTGAAGGGGTATCTTATAATTTTCTCCCTTTGCTACCACGACTGTATCGGCATCTTAGGCATAACCTTCTTTGTCATTGCTTCACTGAGTCCATCTGTTAGAGCAGTGGCATTGCAACAATTAGGTGTGATTTGCAAGGGTTGGATAAATATTTTTTGAAGGATTTGACATTGGAGGAGTCAAACTATTTTGTGATAAATTGGCAATTGCAAGATTTACAAAGTTGGATATTCGGTGGATAAAGGCAGGTTTAAACAAGGTACAAAATGAGCTAAACACCTTTTATGGAGGGCCAAGCTCAATGAGACCTGGAGTGACCTCGAGAGAGCGAAGAAAGGTTGACATCCAGCTTCAAACATGTCAACAGAAATCAGTATGACATAATTGCATAAATTGACAAAGCATTTTAGAATGACGACACAAAAGAAGTAGTGTTTTGCTCTCATTTACTGGGGGGTGTGGGGTTTTCGGCTGACTAACTTATTAACTTTGGGCGGGCCGGGCCAGACTGGGCTATGATGCTTGAACCCAAACACAGCCCAAAAATAAATCGGGCCTAAAAAATTGGCCCAGCCCAGCCCAGGCCTATGAGCTAAATTCCCAAGCTCAAGCACTACAAATATCGAGCTGGGCTGGGCAGGTTCTTCGGGCCAGCAGGTCAGTGCCCACCCCTACTTATATCTGACCAAATGCGAATTGTGAGAAAATGGACACATGCAAATCAATAGACGAGTAACATACAAACTAACAACAGAAATCGCAAAGAGGGCACTTAAATATTAAGAAAACAACAAACCAAATTGAGAGGCAACTTACATCAAAAATATTCTCATACTCCTCCAACAGAGTTGTGATTATGGCTTGAGCATTATTAGCAGCACTTGCAGCAGCAAGAAGCTGAGCAGAATTATCACCGTTGACGTCAAAATCATCATCCAACTCACATTCACCAGCTAAAAGAGGGCGTAAGAGCAATGGTGCCATACAAGCAGCAACAGCAGATGGAGTCATTCTATTCTCAGGTGCATGAAAAGATATGGTGTGCATCATCTTCACGATTCTACAAAAGAATAGTGCAAAGTGAAGAACTAAACTTGAGCAGAAAAGTGTAACAAAATGGATGTAAATTTAACTTGATTTCACTCAAAAAAATATGCAATTTGAATATAAACATAGATGTTATGCCAAAACAAGGATTTACCTGCATGCCCCAATGCAAATGCATGATCATCTTCATATGTGAGGGCAACCATCACCAATAGTGACCACAGTTGTAACAAAAGCAAAAACAACATGATACATTTGCACAATATAGCACTAAAAGGGCCTATAAACTCATTTCCTCAGAATAATGTCTTAAAAAACACCTAATAAACAAAATTGTATTACAGTAATAAGTATCTCATGTTGTGGACATCATTTTTCTTCCATATCACCATGACATTGGATCCCTTCTATCAAGGGTTTTTGAAGAAAACAGAATAACTACTGCAAGCCTGTGAATGGGGAGGATACACAATGACAGAAGATACAAGAGCTAAAGACAGATAAGCATGTTATAGTTTAAGAGAAGCATTTTCTCTGTCAATTTGAAAGGAAACATAACTTTAGTCTCAGGAAGTACTTACAGTAGTTATTACTAATTGGCCGAATTACCAAAACGATGCACTTTTTGTATCATATATCCTCTTTACAGTCTCCTCCATTAAACAACACATATTCTCTTTACAGACTCCTCCATTAATATTTTTTTTCATTTTTTCAATCTGTTATTTCATCCTACATTAACACACACTTCAAACAATAGAAATTCTTGGGGGTTCGGTATAGAAAGGTTCTGGGGTTATGTTACTAAGAGGTAGAAAAAGGCTGCTAGGTTTTAAAGGTGGAATTAAAATAAGATTTGTCTTGGTCTTCAAAAATGGAATATTTCTGAATTTCCATAATAAAGACTATCTTAGGGCTTAAAAAGTGAGTAATTTTGGGTTATAATGGTTAAATGTGAAGGCCGGTAGGCAAGGGAAGGTTCTAGGGATGACTTCAGTGCAGTTTAGTAAGGTGCAGGGGCTCAAAAAGGCACTACTGGGGAGCTGCACGCAGTCACGTAAGAATAGTAAGCAAAGTAGAAAGAAGAATCTTAGGGCTCAAAAAGTAAGCAATTTTTATTCTAATAGTTAAATTTGAAGGCTTTTAGGCAAGCGAGGGTTCAAGGGATGACTTCAGTGCAGTTAGAGTGAGGTGCAGGGGCTCAAAAAGGCACTACATGGGATCCGCACGCAGTTATGTAAGAATAGTAATGGAAGAAGAAGAAGAAAGGAACTCTTGAATCCTACATGTAACTCCCAATGAATTATCATGGGAGATAAGATCAAAGCACCCATTAAAACAATGAAAGTGTCACACAAATACCCTTTGACTACCAAAAAGTTGAAAAAAAAAAAAAGTCATACAATCTGTCCAGCAACGTTCAAACCTAAAAAATTGCATAAAAGCAAGACTCAAATTGAAGCCAACCACAAAATTCCACGGGGTACATGTGGAACTCCATATTTGTCCCGTTGTTTTTGTTCCATGCACTTACTAAAACACTGTCCCAGTTTCAGAAAGAGAGAGAGAGGGAGAGAAATCCATTCAGGAGTTTTGAAGTGCTAGAATAAGAGGAAATTGAAAATAGAACTTCATCAATCTTTCTGGACCAACAAATAGAAAACCAAAGAGTACCACTCTTCCACCGTACGTTGAATTTGCTTGGAATGACAATCTCAATGATTGGAATATTTTGGAAGTCAAAAACATCCTTTTTTTCTTGTGAAGATAAGAAAATTACATGCATTCTTGACCTTGTCTTTGACTTAAGTTGACCCTAGTGTCTTGATCTTCATGTGCCTTGATGCCTTCTTCAATTATTGTCAAGGAATAAAAATTCTATCATAAAATTAGCCAAAAGTTTATGTTCCCTACAGGGGGGAAAACAAACAAACAAAATACTAGTTGAATCATAATTAATTCCAACACTTTCAATAAAACACATTACAATGCACCAAAATATAGTATAATACCAAAACAATAATGTGGCATTTGGTTTATTTTTCTATTTTTTATTTTCTATTTTTGTTTTCTATTTTCTATTTTGCACTTTTGAAAACAAGGGAAACAGTCAAAACGCATTTGGTCACTTAGACCCCATTTAGTAACATTTTTGTTTTCTGTTTTGCTGTTTTTATTTTCATATTTTTGAAAACTAAAAATAAAAACACGTTTGATAAACTGTTTTCATTTTTTTGTTGTCAAAAAAAATGAAAATTGTTGCAAAAATGGATGTAAAAACCGCAACAACCGGGAGGGTGTTTTCATGTTGGTTTTTTTTTTTCAAATGAAAACAGAAACAAAAGCAACACTTCTAACCCAGTGGTGTTGCTAAAGTGTCGACCCCATCTTCGTACGGAGAAGCGAAGCGTTGTTCCAATGAGTAGTGGTAGTCGACGGAGATGACAACGGCCAAGGGCGTCGAAGGCTTTGGAATTGGTAGCATTTCCACTATGCAACAAGCAAGGCCAAAGGTCATAGACCAGATGGAGACGTGGCGGGCCCAGTTCATCAGATCGTCGACTTCGAGATCAAGTACTCCGCCGACTTTGATAGCCCCCGTCGGCGATTCCATTGACGAAGGCGGTTGTCTGGCATAGGGCGTGGGTTGCGATGGCGAACCTAGCGCTGGGAGGGTTGCATGGATCGAAACTGCCCTCTGATTAGGGCCATTTGATGCGAATTTCGAGCGAGAAGCGCCATCGAAGATAGTTGCAGAAAGAGAAAGAGGGAAGGGACTGTTTTCTTCTAGCAGTTGTGGAGGGAGGAATCGAGGAGAGATCGACAAGAAAGGAGGATCCGATGCGAACTTTGGTTATAATAAAATTTTATATATTTGAAATTTTTAAGTCATTAAAATAAAAATTATTAAGTCAACAATTTTTTTTAAGAATTGCATCACAAAAATGTTTTTTTAAGTGTTCTATAAATGAAAAAATTCAAAAAAATATATAAAAAAGAAACTGTGTTTATCAAACAGACTTTTAGTTTTCTGTTTATAAATTTGTGTAAACAGAATTATATTACGAAACACAGTTTTTATTTTCATTTCAGAAAAAATAAACAGGAACAAAAAATACAAAACAGAAAATAATAATAGAAAAACAACAGCATTGTCAAACGGGGCCCTTATGTTTCCAAAATCTATTTTAAAAAACAGAAAATAGGTTTAGACATCAAATGCAAAATGGCCAAAAATTTTTTTATGTATTTTCAACCCAAAATAAAGAAAATCTCAACAAGAAAAACAGACCATTTTTTTCCTCGCTTTGAAATTTTTAAAATATAAAACACATAAAATAGAAAACAAAAAACAAAAAACAGAAAAACAAATCAAATGGCACCTGAGTGTTTTAATTAATTTACTTTTAGAGTTCATATATTTATATAAACTTCAATTTATATTTCCAACTATTTCTAGATATTATCAAATTTGTTTGCCATTTGGAAATTTTCATTTCTAGACTAATTGAACCGACAAACCAAAACAAAATCCTTCATACTTGAACCAGCAACTTTTCCAATATGGTCATTAACATTCACTAGCTAACTATATATCTATACACATTTATATTGATACCATATGATGCGGAAGCCAAAAATAAATAAATAAATAATTATTATTAAGATTTTATTTTATTAGATTTTACATAAAAATATTAAATAATTATTATTAAGATTTTATTTTATTGGGATTAGATTTTATATTAAGATTTTACTTTATTTTATTAAAGATTTATTTTATTTTAAGGAAGATTTCATTTAGATTTATTTTAAGTAGGATTTGTTAGAATATTTAATTTTTGCTTTATTTTAAGTAATATTAAGCATGTATTAGCCTATTTAAGGGATTAAGATGATCAGGGTTAAACACATTGATGAATATGAAAAAAATTGAGTTGTTGAAGCCTTATGGCTTGTTTTCCTTCCCCCTTTTCTTCTTTCTTCCTTCTTTCCTAAACTTCTTCTCTCTCTATCTCTCTCTTTACTTTATTCTCTATTGTCCTGCATCAACTTTGGTATCAGAGCAAAATTCCGATCCCTAAACCTTCTTCAAATCAGAATTTATTCATTGTCAAGAGCCTCAAACCTTAGCTACCATCATATTTCAAAACTCTAGCCGCTATCGTAGTCCAAAACCCTAGCCACCATCGTAGACCAAAACCTTAACCCTTCACATGACGTCGACAACAACTTAGTAGATCTACTTTTGTGAATTTCCGGTGACATTCAACTCCGACAAACACTATCACCAGCGTCGCCCTCCCTCCGGCGTCCTCTAGTGAAGCTCCGACGACCTGACTAATGCCTCAGCAACCTCCGACAAAGCCCCAGTGACACTTCAAGATAGTCCAAAATATTTTTTTCTAAGCCCCCTTCAGCCTACTTTTTGCAGATTTCAAGTTGTCAGTATACTGTTGGCTATTCATTTGAACGATAACCATACAAACCCAAATAGCAGCTCTCACTGAAGCTATTAAAGGACTACACGAAGAGCTGTTGACTCCCTTTTTCAGCCAAAGAGCTGTTGACTCTTGGCACCAACAAACCTCTTCCATCTTGGTTGTCCTTGAAAATTCCTATTTCAACTCCCCTTTTTATTTTGATTTCTTAAAGACAAGATACTTTCCCTTTCCAATTTCAACTATTCGGTTTTAAATTCTTCCTATGGTAGAAAAGTAGACTGGATAATGAATTCTTCCAATACTTTGAAACAATCTCTTCAGTTACTAGGGTAAGAATGAGTATACTGCCCCTCCCCAGACCCCGCATTTGTGTAAGCCACATGCACCGGACTACCCTTTGTTTTAGTTGCTCCTAATATAAAGCACATACTGAAGGATGAAGTACATAAAGAGCACAAAAAGAGAATGAGTCCACATCTCATAACCAACACTCAAGTCCATCAAGGAGCATTCTACTAATTCTTTTCTAGCCCATGGTAGTAGAAAATGCTTTGCCACATCTTCCAAGTAAAAAATTATTTTAGTGAATTAGATGAGTCACTGAAAGGAGAAAAAATTGATATGTAATTTTATCATAGCACAATAAATATTTAAAGACTATATTAATCATATTCCTATGGTAGAAAAAAATGACATTCATACAAAGAAACTGGGCTGCCCTTTATACAAAGAAAATTTAAAAAATAAATATGGAAATAGAGATAGTTACCTCTGTAATAAACGCCTATTTGGTTCAGGAAATGTCTCTAGTATTGCAGACCGCATGGCATTCACACGAGCTTCCTTCCTATCAATTCCTTTCCAATCAAAAGTAAAGCAAAAAGATCAATAATTATGTCTAACATTTAAAAGAATAAATGCAGGAAGCTAACAAACATTAACCACGGTTTCATAAAGAAGTAAAAAAGATGGAATTCTGGGACTAAAACACAAGTTCAAACAACTGATTAATAGAATTATGTGTACCCTAAACCCTGCCAAAAGAGAAACTGCAACAGCATATACCCCAATAATGCTGCATAAACTAGGTGACACAGAATTACGAGTTTAGAAGACCTACAAAAGTTTAGTATTTCAAGTATTTATAAAAACAAAAACAAGGAAACCAAAACG